>JAMXDD010000008.1:37793926-38209057 GCA_024733475.1 Syzygium grande | reverse complement strand
GGGAGATATGAAAATCGAAAATAATTACTCTTGAGGACCAGCGCCCATCCCTTCAAGTGGTCCTTTAGTGATCGCACCAATGGAGGCTTCAACAAACCAACCGGTGAGGTAAGGTATACCATCATCAAAATCCACCACTCTCGACTTTGGCTTTTAAAAATATAGGTGTGTTGGTCATCCTCGAGAATCGTTAGACAAACTGACTGTAATCGCCACCGTGCTTCTTAGGTGAGTCGGTTAGGGCTTGTGGTGACTCAGGAAAGATAAGCCCAAGATCATCTTGATACGGGCTCAAATTTAAATGCTCATATCCTCCTATAACTCCAGCCGAGTGAAAGGTGTCGTTGATGGAAGGTGGCAAGGGACTTTGACCTGCTCTTGTTAAACCGCAACAATTATTGCTTTGTTCGCGGCTTCCCGCCCATGATATCCCAAACTAGCTTTGTGGGATTGTCCATTTGTCTCGATCGGGGCATGAATGCCTTGGCCTTCGTTTCCCAAGACCCCGACCTGGCTTAAAATGATTCCGACCATAACCTTGGCCACCATGAGAGCTACTTTTGAAACTTCGTGAACGGGCAACGACATATTAGAGGAAGCTTGAACAACTTGAACTATCTCAAATGAATGATAGCTATCCTCCTCAACATGATCGGGTTCTATATATGGGATCGATGTTGCATTGAAGATTCGGTGGTCTTCCTCTCCATAAATTTTAACCAACTTTGCTTCAGCCACAAACTTGATCTTCGATGCAATCGGAGGGTATCTACTTTGCATTGTTAATCCATGGCCGTCCCAAAGAAGAAATTGAAAGCGTAAGGGATATCCAAAGACTTGAAAAAGAATATCGAACAATCAAGGTCCGATTTGCAGCTGTGAAGTTAATTTGGCCTATCACATCCTTCTTTACTCCATTAAAAGCTCGAGCGTAAGTCTTGGCCGCTTGCATGGTAGATGGATGAATGCCTAGTCTTTTCAAAGTAGCTAACGGGCATAAATTCAAAGCTGATCCATTATCAACAAGCACCCTAGCCACGTGAGTTTCCTTGTACTTCACCGATATATGAAGCGCTTTATTATGACCACGTCCTTCAACTGGGATTTCCTCATCGGAAAATGCTACTTGATCCTTGAGGAGGATCGTCCCAACAAACCCTTCTAAGTTATCTTCTTCAATAGTCTCGGGCACATGAATCTCACTCAACACCTTCATTAGAGCACTCCGATGCTTATCTGATGTCTGGAGAAGTTCCAACAATGAGACTTGTGCAGGTAACTTTCTCAACTGATCAACCACGTTATATTCACTAGCCTTAATCACAGCTAGGAATTCCTTCGCTTCTTTCTCGACCCACTGGCTTGGTCGGTTGCTTATCAAGATAAGTTCGCCCTGACCTCGTTATCAGATCAGCGTCGTACGACCATGGAACCATCTTGTCACTCTCATAAGCGTAGGGCTGAGGTGATGCCAGGATCAATACTTCCGGAGTGTCGGGTATAATGATCCCAAGGTCATCGTCAGAGGCGTCCTCGAGAGCGGGCATGTCAGGATCCAACTTCACTTGTTCATCGGTCAACATCGCGAGTTCTTCATTCCGGTCAATGATAACTTTGAGATATAGTGGCCACCACTCCAAATTCATCACCGTCCCAATCATTCCTTCTCTTACCAACTCATCCACCTTCTTCTTTATGTCACCGAGTGACATCACTTCACCTATTGAAACATTACCAGCTCGGACTAAAGCATCAAACATATCTTGAGAGGGACCACGAAGCTTGAAACTGCTTGACTCTCGGGCCAAAGACAACATTTGTCTTTGCTTTCGAATGATCGGGGGAGTGGATTGTTTTGCACATTGGGCTTGGCTGATTGTAGTACAAACGCTCCGATGTTAAGTAGATCTTGTACTTTCGATGTTTGAGCACTTGGCAATCATCTATCGAATGTCCTACTTCACCTCTATGGTAATCGCATTTCTTGACGGATCATACCTTACAAAGCTGGCGGGATTAGCTCTTTGTGGCTCGAATTAAGCAAGTTCTTCTTCCTCAACCTTTGCCCAATACTTGAGATAATGTCCCGGAAGTGGAGTGGTGGCGAGGTTTCTTGTTCTTGGCATGATCCTGCTGGCCTTGCCGCCTATAAGAGGTTACTGCTGGGTGGTAAATTGTAGTTTTGGGGCTGGTGGCGTCTTACGCACATAAGTCATGTTGACTTGGGGTATGTTCTTTGTCTTTCTTGCTAGTAAACCTTTTGCACGATGAACACGATTCTTTGTACCATCCTTTCTTGAGCACGGACTCAATCTCCTCACCCATGGCTATCGGTGGCTAAAAGATTGGATGGCTATTACTAACATTTGTGAGCAGATTGGGTGCGGTAAAGTGGACACGAACAATTTCATTAGGTCACGTTCTAAAGGTTCGGGCATGATCATCCGCCATGTTCCTCCAACGAGTGACATACTCCTTCGTAGTCTCCCCTTTTTTTCATTCAGCTCTCTCCAGGTCTTTCCTTATAACGGTGACATCGAGATTGAACTTAAAGTGCTTGATGAAAAGGTTTACCACCTCTTCCCACGAGTCCTTTCGGTTGATCTGGTGGTTGGTATACCACCTCATTGCAGCATCCTTCAAGCTTGCTTGGAAGGTTTGGACCATTAGGGGTCCATTAGAAATATATCTATTCATGAGCCCATGGTACATCTCGATATGCTAAATTGGGTTTGAAGTGCCGTCATACTTCTCGAAAAGCTGGCATCTTGAATTTATCAAGCACTTGAACCCGGGTAAAATGGACAAATCAACATGCGGAAGACTTTGAGTTCCTTCCACTTGGCGTAACCCCTCTGGTCGAGTTTGGCCAACAACTTGGCATTCTCATCGTTGGGGGTGAATAAGGAGCAGGGACCGACGGAGAAGCATTATTGTTGGTCAAAATGGCATCATCCGGTTGAGGAGTGCTCCTTTGTGGGAGATTTGTCAAGGCGGAGGCCTTGATGAGTTGGAGGTGGAATGCGATTGGGAGGCGACATTGATCTGTTTGTCGCTTATCCATGAGATCACTCATCATTTTGGACATGGCAGCCATGACCTGCTCATTGATTGCATTCATGTGTTCCTTCAACTTTTTCGTCGATCATGGCTGAAATCTCAGCTTGATTGGCCATCCTTCTTTTGGTCACCGATCGAGTATTATGAGGATGAGAGAGATTCGTGGCAAATTACCTGCAAAAAGTAACAATGGAATAAATACAACGAGTAAGAATGATGAGTCGGTCCATGACATCCTCTAGACCCTCAAAGTGAAATTTCTTTTCGCCAATTGTCTAGTAAATCTCAAAATTCTAAATAAAAACCTGGACTGATTCCAAAATTTACAAATTATAGCTCCACATTTTTCATTGAATTGCTCAAAATGGAAAATGTCTCAAAATAATTTTATAAAAATCATTCGCGACATTCATTAAAAAAAAAAAAAAAAACCAATAGCAAGTGTAAGCTAACATTCCATCCTAAAGAAAGAAAAACTCCCTAAACCAAACTAGAAATCAGACGGTCTTCCTCTTTTTAGAGGCCACGTGATCTATAGATGAATGGGCCTTCAAGGCACGCCGTAATCGTGCATTCTCTTCAGCCAGAGCATCTGCCTTATCCTGGGCCTTCGTCGCCTTTTCTTCGCTGATTTTGATTTGAGTTTGAAGGGTATGCCGTCTTTATCACGATCGGGATCTTCGGGAGTATCTCAAGCAGGGATGGTATGATATTGAATATCTTGGGCCGTGGCAAAGTGACTTTTCATCCTTCGGTAGGCTCATCTCAAGGGCCAAATCAGCTTCCGAGTGGAACAATTCTGCCAAGCCTCGAATGACGCCTAAGCTCGCCTCAGAGAACATCTGCGAGAACTCGAAATTGACGTGTAACCCGAAGGGGCTGATAGCAGGTTGCCCCATAAATGCCCATCAAAGGTACGGGCTTCTGATCGCCATGGTATAGTCGAGCCTCAACCTCCCGAAACCATACAGCTTGCCAAAGGAAAATCTTAGAGCTTGGATTCTTGAACAAATGGACCCATTGTGTATAGTGCAAACTCTTAGTTTGATCTTGTATTTGTTTGAACCTTAAAATAGGGTTATCAGTCATGCCCATTTCAAATACAGTCATATTTTCCCCAAATTGAGAAAGGTGTGAGAAAAGCCATATTTGTAAAAGCTCAATCGGGGCTCGAAAAGTTCTATCTTTTTCTTTCTTGAATCGTGTTAGAGATATGAAAGTCTCTGCCAAAATTGTGTTTATGAAACTAACTCCACCACATATTAGTTTTACCGTCCAAGCTATCACAGGATCAATATCATTTTGACGGAATGGAAAAATGATGAATCCGAAAAAAGGCTAAGATAAAAATCTTAGATTTCATAAGGAGGGAGCTATTTTGAAACATTCAATAAGAAAAGATAGTGGGCATGCTTGACAATTATCTTTTAGCACATTTTCAATTTCTTTTTGGTCAAACTCAAAAATTCAGCAAGTGCTACCACAGGATCTACTTAATGGGTGGTTCAACTATATCCAACTCAATCGATTTCCCAATGCCAATCTGTATTCTTCTAGAGTCGGTGTGAGCTCAAACTTACCTCCCAACACAAATGTGGTCGCCTCGGGGCACCAAAAATGAGCGAGTGCATGCATGACCCCACTCTGAACATCTATGTCGAGGATGGGCAGCATGAATCCAATGCGCTTGAGAACGATTGCTGACCATCTGGCTTCAACTGGCTCCATAACTTCTTGAGTTCTAGCTTCGGAGTAGGCACTAAACGGATATCGAGGCGACCCATTCTTATATAGACCACGTGCCAAATGACTCAACCTAAATCATGGACCGACTCAAAATAAGATGAAGAAAACTAAATATAAAGTTAGAAATTACCGTCTTTGGAAAAAATGTCAATCACAGAGACATGCACATGAATCGTGAGTTTAAATCTTAATCTATCTATCCTAATGACTTTTGCAAAGTGAAATAATGGACGGAACGACATGTCGCAGCCTCATGAACAATCATCATGACTAGTCGCGGCCTCGCATACCATAGTCATGACTAGTCGGGTCCAATCACTTGGCTCGATTCGGTCGACAAGGGCAACCCCATGCATCGTAGTCTCACGTGCATGAAGACGGCCCTTGAGCCATTTTTTGGAAAAAATTTCGGGATTCAAACGGAATAACCTTTAGCGAAGCCTTATGTGACGCCCCGAGCGCCACGTGCGACACGCATACCAATTAATATTATAAATAAAATGGCCATCGGAAGTCAAAGACTAATCATGAATATCACACAAATTTGGTCAAAAAAACTTTTTCTTCTCATTAACAATACTTGAAAGAATTAAAGACCAGGCAATACACCATAAAATCACAAAAAACAAACATCTGGGTAGGTCGACGTTGCCTATCTCCATGCTACCATTTACTCCAAAGATGGCCCGCACAAAAGTAGACCTTACAACAAGTTGTAGATGCCGCCGCCTTCATATCAACCTTTATCCCGCATCAACCCATATAGTAGATATAGATCTTGTACAAACTATAACCGCTCTCGGGGTAAACATATCATCGTACTGGCATTCATAGTATTTAGAGAAAAACCAGCAAGCATCGGTAGCAGGTTTGTCCATTCCTACATGTCTGAAAAATAGTGGGATGAGCCGAAGCCCAGTAAATGAAATCTCTAGTTTTAAGTTAGGGAAATCAGCTTACCACTTCACCTGGCATAAACACATACGCATGTGTCACGGGCCGATCGATCTCGCGTTCCCTGACCCGTGCGGCCTTAGGAATTTCTTCCCAAGTCAGCCTTCCCCACACTCAACTCACAAGAACTTTTAGAGAGAGAAACTTCTAGAGAGAGAAGCTCTGGATTTCTATTACTTCTTGAAAGAATGAGGTGATACAATGAGGGGGAGGAGACCCCTTCTTATACAAGTACCGGACTGACAGTATCCGTAGATCTCTCCCCGATCTTACGGTGGAGATCGTATCTCCCCAACTACCCAACTACCTCATTAATTACAGAGGTTTACAATTAATGTATTTCCCCCCCAGGAGTATTCTAGAACACATCAAGAAACCCTAGTACTTAGAACACTCGGGACTCGCTTTCTCGTTCAAGGTTCGGTCACGGTCCATCGTCCAGGAAACCTCATGAACGATCCAATTCTTCGGGCCGTGACATTCTCCCCCACCTATTCGGCGACGCCTCGTCAGCGTCTTTGGCATGAAAAGTATCGATATGCTTTTTGAATTGCCAAAGAGCTTCTTCAGGCTCCCAACTTGCTTCACTCTCCGGAAGACCCTTCCATCGGATTAAGTATTCTCGCTTCGGCGCACGATATCTCTTCCGTATGACTCGATCCGCCATGATGAAGTCGACGTCTCGATCATAGGAGGTTTTTGCTCCAAGCGGTGCCCGTTGCGACTCACCTCGGTCCGGGTCTTCTTCGTCTACATGGAAAGGTTTAAGCATACTAACATGGAATACCGGATGTACCTTAAGCTTTGGTGGAAGTTCCAATTTGTATGCGACCTTCCCAACCCGATTCAACACTGGAATGGCCCTCATAGCGACGTATAAGCCCTTTATGCACGTCCTTGTATCGGAGCACAAGGTGTAGCTTGGCCAACACCAAGTCCCCCCGACTTGGAACTCCACGAGTCGCTTCTTATCGGCCCACTTCTTCATGCGCTTGAGGCCTTGTGTAGACACGTTTCGTGCCAAGTTCGCTTCCTCATGCCACTCCTTGGCAAACTTGAAAGCGGATGGGCTACTCCCTTTATAGCCCGTTGCAACCGTACTCGGAGTGAGTGGTTGTTGTCCCGTCCACGATCTCGAACGGACTTTGGTTCGTGGACTCGCTCTTTTGAAGATTGTAGGAGAATGGGCTACATCGATCAACTTCGCCCAATTCACTTGCGTCGACTTACATAGTGTCGAAGGTACAACCCAAGAGTGCATTGACTCGCCTCCGCTTGTCCATCGGTTTGGGGATGCAAACTCATGGAGAAATTAAGATCCGACCCTAATAATTTAAAGAGCTCGGTCCAGAATCTACCTGTGAATCGAGGGTCGTGGTCGCCACGATTTTATGCACTCCCCAAATTTGACGACGTGCTTCAAGAATAATCACGCCTCTTCGCCGGACAATCTTTTGATGCGGGCACCTAACGTTGCATACTTGGAAAACCGATCTAGTATGAGAGTCCGACATCCTTCGGATTTTGGCAGGTTGACGATGAAGTCCATGGAGACACTCTCCCATGGACGCCCGGATGGGAAGTGGCTCTAAAAGCCCCGCCGACGATCAAGGTTGCTCGAGCTTGTCTTGTTGGCATACAAGACATGTTCAGACATATGCCTCCACGCCGCTTGCGAGAGGTGAGGCCAATAGTAACGATCTTCCAAGAGTGCCATAGTGCGTGGATCCCCGGATGACCCGCCCACTTGGAATCATGGCACTCCGTAGGATTTCCTTCCTTAGCTTCCCGTGAAGAGGCACGTACAATCGCCTTCCTTTGGTGTAAAGCAGGTCGTCTTCACTCCAAAATTGCCGGGTCTTGCCTTCCCGAGCATGGTCGAGGAGTGCTTTGGCCGTTGGATCGTGTTGGAGTCCCTCCTTGATCCGTTCATGCCATGGATTCTTGGGTCGACTTACAATTGACGATGCTAGCTCATTCCTTCGACTAAGCGCATCGGCCACGGAATTTGCCTTCCCCGGCTTGTACTCGAGCACATAATCGAATTCCGCCGGAAATCTTGAGCTTGCCGGGCTCAACTTCTTTTGGGTTTGGAAGTAGCTCGTGGCCACATTGTCAAAATCCCCACGACGAATCGAGATCCTAAGAGGTAATGCCTCCATGTAACGAAGACAATGAACCACCGCGGTCATTTCTTTCTCTTGGACCGTATATACCGTCGTTCGGTATCATTCGACTTCCTCGACTCAAATGCTACCGGGTGTCCATCCCGCATAAGAACACCACCAATAGCAAAATCGGAAGCGTCGGTTTCTACCTTGTAAGGTTTGGCATGATTGGGTAGCACGAGCACCGGCTCTTGATCATGATTTGCTTCAACCGATCAAACGCCCTTTGGCATTGGGCCGTCCACCCCACGGTTTCTCCTTCTTTAACATATCCGTGAGTGGCACGGTGATGCTCGAATATCCTCGGACGAACCGACGATAGTAGTTGGTGAGGCCAAGGAATGACCTTAGATCGGTCACTTTGGTCGGCGGCTCCCAATCTACAATGGCCTTAATCTTGGCCACGTCTATCCGCACACGTCCACCCCCGACGATGTGTCCTGTGAATGGAACTTCCCGTTGTGCGAAGGCACATTTCTCCGCTTGACATATAAGTCGTTCTCCGTAGAACTTGGAAGACTTGTTTGAGATGCTCGATGTGTTCCTCGAGCTTCCGGCTATACACCACGATATCATCAAGGTAAACTACTACAAATTGATCTAGGAGCGGGTGGAGTACCTTGTTCATGAGCGTGCAAAATGTGGCGGAGCATTTGTCAAGCCGAATGGCATGACGAGGAACTTATATGATCCATACCGCGTCACACAAGCGGGTCTTGGTTCATCCCCTTTTGCAATCCGCACTTGATAGTATCGATTGAAGATCAAGCTTGGTGAACCATTGTGCTTCTCCAAGTTGATCGAACAAATCGGCAATAAGAGGGATCGGGTACTTGTTCTTGATTGTCGACTTGTTCAACGCCCGATAGTCGATGCACATCGGAGTGACCCATCATGCTTCTTCCGAAATAGGACCGGGCGCCAAACGGAGCCTTCGATGGTCGAATATACCCGCATCGAGCAACTCTTTGAGTTGTCTTCTTAGTTCTTCAATTCGGGAGGCGCCATGCGATATGGAGCCATAGCGGGTGGTCGAGCATCGGACACGGGCTCGATCTTATGATCCACCTCCCTTTGAGGCGGAAGCTTCTTTGGGAGTTCAGGTGGCATCACATCCTTGAAGGAATCGAGGACTTGGGTTACCTCCGTCGGGACATCACTCCCTTTACCCTTTGGGTCCTCGATTTTCAAGGTTGCTAGGAAAGTAGCCTCCCCTTTCTTCGCTCCCTTAGTAACTTGCATTGCCGATATTATCTTTTGGTCGCCCAACTCTCGTTTGACCGGGACCACACATTGGCAACGTGTGTCCAAGATACAAATACAATCGGCAAATGGGATGATAAGAGCATCTATCCTATCAAGGAATCCTAAACCAATGACAAAGTCATAGTCGTCAAGTGGAATTACCTCGATCATTTCCTTGCTCTTTCATTGCCCGAGTTGAAACTCCACATCCTTAGCCATCCCATTGGTAGGGACTTCTTTGGAGTTCACCGTCTTGAGCCAACGGCTCCTTTCTCAACCGAAGATTGAGTTTCTTCGCAGCCTCTTCCGAGATAAACAGATCGGAGGCTCCCGTGTCGATGAGCGCACTCATCTTGGTTTTCCCGATCGTCCGTCCGCGAACATCAATCCCTTGGGCTTGTTCGCCTTTTTGGACTTTATGGAACTTAGGATTACATAGCGTGCCGAGTCGTGCCTCCTCTTGTTCCTCCTCGTGTGCTTTGACAATCGCGGTTAGTTTGCCTCGGTTGGACAATCCACGAGCCATGTGCGCACCGTCGCACAAAAAGCACTTGAAGGTACGTCCTTCTTGTGTTCTCCTCCGCTCGACTCCGCCGCCCCCTTGGAGGGGCCGTTGATGGTTTGCTTCCACTCGGACGGTGGAATTTGTTACGATCTCCCCACCAACGCCCTTGTCCCTTGGTCGGGTATCCGGCTTGCTTCCGGAAGTAGGTTTATACTCTTCCATGGCCTCGGCTACGGACATGGCCGTCGAAAGATCTCTAGCATTGCACCGCTTTAGCTCTTGCTTCACCCATGGTTTTAGACCACCCACAAATTGGAAGTAGGCCTCCGTGTCATTCATGGACGGAATTTGGAGTAACAACTCCGAGAACTTCGAACATACTCATGAGCCCCCCTTTTGTTCAAGGCGACGGAGTTCATCTCGAGCTTCTTCTTCCGCATAAGCGGGATAGTATTGTCGTCGAAATTCCTCGACGAACAATTCCCATGTAGTGATCGGTGCACCACTCCGATCATCACTCCTACGACGCCACCATAAGAGTGCATTATCAGTTAAGTACATGGCTGCGGTACTTACCCGGATTGCACCATTGGTGATTCCCATCGCTAGGAAGTATTGCTCCATGTACCATAGGAAGTTGTCCACGTCTTTGGGCGTCCGCGAGCCTTTAAACTCCTTCGGCTTCGGGGCATCCACTCGTGGAGCGGTTTGCACGGCAACCCCTCCGTTCACACGTGCTCCTTCCATCTCAGCGACCTTCGCCTTTAGTTCGGCCATCTCTTCGCGCATGGCCTCCACCAAAACCTCAAGGCATCGTCCCGTTGCTCAAGTTCTTTGGTGGCATCGGTCAAGTTACTTGACATCATATCAGAGTTCTCCCAAACGGAACTTAGCTCTTGCACTTGACCTCAAGCTCTCCCGTTAGGACTCGCCTCCTTGATCGTCTGACAAGATCCTCGACTATTCCTTGGACATCTCCCGACAATCTCCATTTTCGCCAAAGCGGGTCTCAAGTCACCAACCATATCCCTTGAATTTGAGCTATCACGGTCCTCCTTGCCTCGGCACCTTGCCTCGGCGGCATTCCCACGATCATCACTCACGCCTGCTCGGTTTGTGACGATACATTGGATCGTGGCAGCGGCGCCTTTGGCCATCTTTGCTCTCGATACCACTTGTCACGGGACGATCGATCTCGCGTTCCACGACCCGTGCGGCCTTAGGAATTTCTTCCCAAGTCAGCCTTCCCCACACTCAACTCACAAGAATTTTTTAGAGAAACTTCTAGAGAGAGAAGCTCTGGATTTCTATTACTCTTGAAAGAATGAGGTGATACAATGAGGGGAGGAGACCCTTCTTATACAAGTACCGGATCGACAAAGATCCGTGAGATCTCTCCCCGATCTAACGGTGGAGATCGTATCTCCCCAACTACCCAACTACCTCATTAATTACAGAGGTTTACAATTAATGTATTTCCCTGCCCTGGGGAGTATTCTAGAACACATCAAGAAACCCTAGTACTTAGAACACTCGGGACTCGCTTTCTCGTTCAAGGTTCGGTCACGGTCCATCGTCCAGGAAACCTCATGAACGAGCCAATTCTTCGGGCCATGACACATGCATAGCAAACGATATGCATAAAATTTGAATGCAAGTTATATATTTTCCATATGGATGTGCTTTAAAATTTGAATAATGCAACATATCATGACATTTCCACTCGGGGCGTAAGCATGCGGTAAAACATTTATGCTCATGCGATTAAGTTCGTTACTTCATCCTCCCGAACACTCCCGGGGCATCCCGACCCCAGGGGCATCCCAACTTCGAGGCATCCCGGCACACACCGGGGCATCCCGACTTACGGGGCATCTCGACTCACGAGGCATCCGAAACACATTCCGGGGCATCCCGACCTACAGGGGCATCGACACACGGGGCATCGTCACACACCACTAAAGGGGCAACGGAATTAATATTATTCCCATGCAAGTCATGACAACCAAGTATTTATATGCAAAAGTCCGCTTTGGCCCGTCCCATACCGAGCCATCACGGTTTTTGTACTTTAAAGTCATGAAATGCATCATTTGAGCAATTTAAATATGAAACAATACCTTTCGAATGCGAAGCAAACTCAGCTCATAAGCAAATTAGGATTCAGAAGCAAATTCGAGTCATCAGAAGCAAGTATAGACTCGGAAACAGATTCGAGACTCGGAAGTAAATTAGGACTTAGAGATGATTCATACTCGTATAAATTCAGACTCAAATAGATTCAGACTCGGGAAGTAAATTCGGACTCGGAAAATGATTCAGACTGTAAGTAAATTCAGACTCGAAGCTGATTTTGAACAAGAAAGTCCGAATCAGTTTTATAAGTAAGTCCGAATAAATTGAATCAATGAAATTTTGAACAACTAAATAGTAAATTTTAAACAAGAATCTGAACAGTAAATTTTGAACAGTAAATCTGAACAAGAAGTCTGAATAAAGTAAAGTCTGAAAGTAAAGTCTAAAGATAAAGTTTGAAATTAAAGTATGAAGGTAAAGTCTGAAATTAAAAAGTAAAGTCTGAAGGTAAAGTCTGAAGGTAAAGTCTGAAAGTAAAGTCTGAAGGTAAAGTTTGTAAAATTAAATTAAATAGATAAAGTCTGAAGTTAAAGTCTGAATATTTTTCAAATATACATGTAGAACAAGATTTTGATAACAAAGTCTTAGCAGTTTTCAAGGTACACAAAACCAAATTTTGAGGATTAAAATCTGCCCAGTTTCAAAAACAAAAATCATCCCTTTGAGTATCAAAAATAAACATTATCATCACTTTGAGTAAAACGATTTTCTACCATTTTTAAACATACATAAACCAATAATAAGAATCCAACAATCATCTCAAAATTACACTTACTCGTTCTGAATTAATCGTTCGCTTGCCGATTTATCGCCATACTTTAAGGAAACAAATCACATCCATTTGAACGCACTTAGAACCAACAAAAATAGATTCAACCATCAACACAACCTCACTATTTCACCTAAAAAAAAAACCTTTCTCAAGCAACCAAGTTGCAAGTGCCAATTAGATTTACTCAGCTTAAACCTAGAGTTTTCACTTACCTAGTGCAGAATCTGAACACCCCAAAGGTTAAAACTTTCGGAAATTTTGGATTGGTGATGGCGAGAGTAGAAAGTGAAGGAGAGAATGTTAGTTTGAGCTTAAATTAGCCGGGTGAAGATGAAACGGAGAAGTATACGAAGGGTGGGTAAATTCAATGCACTCACAGGTTGGCATCTTCTCCTTTCATCATGGCCACGTGTGAGAGATCAAAAAGAAGTGATGGCCAAGGAAAATCATTACTTAGGCTAGGTGTCTAGTTGGGCAGAAGATGACGAAAGGGGGCAAGTGGCTTTCGGTCAAGCTTCCTCTTCAATGGCCACGTGAGGGAAAGAAAAGTTGAGAGGATATTTTCATTAGAATATCTCATCCCCTTTCCTTAATGGCCAAAATAGAAAAACGCTAACCTTACTTAACCAAGATTAAACAATAATAATAATAATAATAGTAATAATAATAATAGTACCCACTAATTACCAAAACGACGGTAATTTAATTAATAACGCACTACGACTAGCGTACACGATAACGTTTAAAATATTAAACACGTCGGGCTCGGAACGATTACGTTTTCGAATCCGCGCTTCACAAAATACGATTCGATGAAAATCTCTACGTGTCCGTACAAATACCAACTTAAGTAGTTCTTGGCTTTATAATCCCCGTATCATTCTCGACCATAGAAAATTTCCCACGTCACTTATTTATTATTACGAAATTTCCGGATGTCATAACTCTTCCCCTTAAGAAATTTCGTCCTCGAAATTCAGAGGCACGTGACTACTCAAAAAGATGTAGATATCATTTCCATTTTCCTACCTTATTTCTTCCACGTCATGATACTATCACAAAACCTTGATCAACCAAATGATCTTGTTTTTTAGAACTTGTTCTCTTGATCCAAGATTTGTACTGATTTCTTCACATAAGTTATTCTTTCACCTACCTTGATTGTCTCGAAATCCAATACATGAGTAGTGTCTGGTTCATATTTCCTTAATATAGAAAACACTATAAATATTGCAAGGTCTGGGTGGTAATACCAATCGATATGCCAAATCATCAATTTCCTCAAGAATTTCAGAAAACCTTATGAAACTTGGACTTGGCTTTTTTTTTTTTTTTTTTTTTCCAAATCGCAGTATACCTTTCATCGGTGATGCTTTCAAAATACATATTCACCAATGTTGAATTTCAATGGTCTTAGATGTTAATCCGCATAACTCTTTTGTCGACTTTGAGTAGCTTCAAGTCAATCCCGAATCACTTTTACAGTATTGAAATAATTTGTACTAACTCCGATCTCATCGACTTTGCTCCAACAGATAAGGGTTCTACTTTCACTTGTTGACACTTCAAACATTTCGGGCATATTCGGCGATGTCAACCTTTATTCCATTCCACCAATAATGTTGACGGAGATTCCAAGCATTTTCGTATTCCCCTGGTGGATACTATATTTACTCCCACATGCTTCCGATGAGGGCTCATTCTTATGTCCTTCTTCTTTAAAGCACGCAAAAACATCCATGAAATCTCACTATTCTATTCTCTAATATTTTAAAATCCGATCTGTCTACTTTCTACCACTGCTTTGCAAACCCTTGTAATTTCTGATTCAATCCTAAGTGCAGTCATCACACTCATCAAGTTACTTACACTTATCCTAAAGTCAGAATCGGAAATTTTCCTAAAAATTTCTATCCCCGAATCATCATATTTGTCACCTTATTCGCCTTCGCTCTAACTTACAATATATCAGACCCTAATGTATTGCACCTTTCATGTTCAATATGATCCGAACTTTTAGAATCATCGATGTATCAATCCAGATCCTTATTATCAAGATTCTCACAATCATAGTATGAAATCATTGACGAAGATACTTCCAATCATAGTACTTAGAAAAGATCTACTTCTTCGAGTTTCAAACTTACTATCTCCCAAGTAAATAATTATATTTTATCTCTCGGAAGTTTGATTCCACTGAAATAAGAACTTGCTTTTGATCGCTATTTAAAAGATTATCTCTTAGACATAAGTGACTATTATCTTCCAAATCATCCAAATAAAAGGTTATCCTTAATTCCACAAATCTTAACGTGAATATCATTACTCAAATAATCAACATCAAATTGAATGACTTCAACTCCTCATATAGCCCAAAAATAAGAACTTTCCTATATTCCATTTAATGCTACTCGAGTTCTATACCTCGAAAATCATTATTCAAACTTATCACTTCTAAGATCACATCTTAAGCATCCATTTCTTTTCATTAAAGAGGGTATAATCCATGTTCTCAAATTCCTCAAAACTGTTTAAAGTCATGTTGCATCCTACAATCATAAAGATCATACCTATCACTTCCATCTACAAACCACAAGTGAAATTACACCACGAGTGACAATTCAAACTTATAACTTCCAAGGTCAACACTTATCAAACTAAGTATCTTCATGCAACCATCAAATCTTTCCATGTAAATTCTCTTTTTCCAATAGGAGATCATAACCCGATTTAATCGATCATAACTTAGTTTTCAAAATCAAAACTTACTCTTTATAGATCATGTCTTAACCAATCTATCAAAACTTCTCTGGTTTATTCTAAGACTTTCTTGGCGAATAATACCCAAGAGATCGTTACTTATCATAAAAAATTAAAATCCAAACTTAACACCTCTAAAATCCATCAATTACATGTCACAAAATAACCAACACTAGCATCCTCGTGTCTCCAGAATTTAACGCTTAGATTATAACTTATCAAATAATCTCCAAGTGTCTATAGTCAAAATCTAAACATAACGGTCCATCCTTTTTCTTGACAAACAACACCGGTAAACCTCAAGGTGGATCGCTTGGTCCAATAAATCTTCTATCAAGCAATCTTCTGCAATTGCGCCTCTAATTCCTTTTCTGATCAGTTAGCACCAGTAGATATCCTTGACAATCATTATTCTAAAGTTATTGCACTTCGAATACGGAAATAAGCATTACAGGTAGATTCATTGCATTCCCAAAAAATTCAAAACCAAGATGGTCCAATGGGTCAAACTGAATTTCCTTCTCATAATAATTCATATTGGCTCATTACTTACGAAGCTAATCCATCCTTATAATAATGTCGAAATCATACATAACTAACACCACCAAGTTTACCATATGACTTCATCCTCCTATCGAAATCTTACAATCCAAACAAGTCAAGGTAGACATAATAATATCTCTTAAAGATGTTGAGACTTTTAAAGGTGCTTCAAGCAACTTAAGTTTCAATCCACATAATTGTACAAGGATAGCATACCTGATATAACAGTTTTAGAAACCTCGGCTTCTTCTTGAGTAGTCAGATAAACTCTTCCCTGAGCGGGTGGCCTTTGGAAATTTATCTGCAGCGGGTATTGGTTTTGTGGCGACTGTTGCACCTGAAGTGAGGGCACAATTCACATGCAGCTATTGTACCATTAGACATTCCCTCCTATGTGGCCACACTATTTACGTTCATAACAAACCCTTAGACTAATGCATGGTGCATTTCCATGTTATCTCTACTTAAGTGCGACATGTATTATTAAGAAACTGCATATGCATCGTCGGTTGGTTGTTCCGTGTGCATCCAAGACCTCTAACATTGCTCCTTTTATTCGGATCACATTGTCTCTCTTCCTAGTTTGCACGGGTCTCTTATCACAATGAGAATTAGGTCGGAAAATCTAGCAATTAGGTAGCGCCTAGGAAATTAGTATTGTCTTAGCTAACTTCGTCAAATCTTTTTCCACAAGTTGTGCATGTTCGTATAATCCATTATAACCTTTTAGATTCAATGGCACTAGCCTACTCCCGATATTTGGTCTCAAGCCATCCCAAAATCTCTTGGCCTTGTTTTCCCTGTCTTCAACCAACTCGGGTGCACCTTGAGAGTTCTGCAAATTTGGCTTCATCTTGATTCACAGTTAGGTCATTCTGTTTGAGTTGCATAAATTCTATCACTTTCTTATTCCAGACATAATCCAAAAACATTTCCAAAAATATCTTGACAAAACCATCCCAAGTTCTGATAGTGTTAGTTGGAAACGTAGTTTCCTTGGAGGCCTTCCACCAGTGTCTAGCATTTCCTTGGAGTTGTTATTCAGCTAGAGCTATTTTGTGGGCGTCATTACAATCCAACAGATTGACTATCGCCTCCATCCCATCAATCCACGATTTTGCCTCTTCAGGATTTTTGGTTCTAGCAAACCCTGGTGGTTTCAGCTTAAAAAAATTGCTCGGTCGGACTTTGCAAACGACGTTCACCATTCCCGAGCTAGAGGCAACTTGTTGTAATTCTTGCTTCTTCATCAGGCTTCCGTCATTTACATGTACTTAAAAAATTCCTTTCATCCTAGGATTTGTTTCTAAGCTATTGCCCGAACTCATCTAGTAATTCCTCTACGTATTGCTTAATTTAATCGTGGACTAATGAGTAACAAAAGCTACTCGCAGCACAAGGTCAATCAAGAGCAAACACATCCACTTGGTTTTCTATACTCGTGTGGTCTAATTCAAGTCTACAACTCCAAATTTTAAGCACACCTTATCACTCCATGGGTAGAACCTACTATGATTTCAGAATTGGTCTCCCCTTTTCAAATTGCATAATCCGATTTTTTTTTTCTGTTCTTTTCACCATCCTAGAAAGCCGCCAGAGTCGTGATCTTGTTCGAGCCTCTTACCTCGGTGACCACTCTTACTAGAAGCCGCTCCTTGTTCAGGCCTCTTGCCCCAGCGTCCACTTCCTAGCCAAGAGCCGTTTATTGATCAGATTTTGCCCCGGCAACCACTCCCGCCCTCATCGGACTGGGTTATTACGGGATCACTAGCCCTTGCTTGATTATGACCAGAATTACACACTTACTAGAGGGGAACCGCTCGATACCAAAAGGGGGTGGCGCCCGAGTAATGTCGTCATCGCGACATGTATCAATTATTATTATTAATAAAATGGCCAGCGCAAGTCAAAGACTAATCATGAATATCACACAAATTTGGTCAAAAAACTTTTTCTTCTCATTAACAATACTTGAAAGAATTAAAAGACCAGGCAATACACCATAAAATCACAAAGAACAAACATCCGGGTAGGTCGAGGTTGCTTATCTCCATGCTATCATTTACTCCGAAGATGGCCCGCACAAAAGTAGACCTTACAACAAATTGTAGATGCGCCTTCATATTAACCTTTATCCCGCATCAACCCATATTGTAGATATAGATCTTGTACAAACTATAACCGCTCTCGGGGTAAACATATCATTGTCTTGGCATTCATAGTATTTAGAAAAACCAGCAAGCATTGGTAGCAAGTTTGTCCATTCCTACATGTCTGAAAAATAGTGGGATGAGTGAAGCCCTAGTAAATGAAATCTCTAGTTTTAAGTTAAGGAAATCAGCTTACCACTTCACCTGGCATAAACACATACGCATGCATAGCAAACGATATGCATAAAATTTGAATGCAAGTTATATATTTTCCATATGGATGTGCCGCAAATTCTGAATAATGCAACATATCATGACATTCCCACTCAGACGCAAGCATGAGGTAAAACATTTATGCTCATGCGATTAAGTTCGTTACTTCATCCTCCCGAACACTCCCGGGGCATCCCGACCTACGGGGCATCCCAACTCCGAGGCATCCCGGCACACACCCGGGGCATCCCGACCTACGGGCATCTCGACTCCCGAGGCATCCCGAAACACTTTCCGGGGCATCCCGACCTACGGGGCATCCCGACACACGGGGCATCGTCACACACCACTAAAGGGGACGGAATTAATATTATTCCCATGCAAGTCATGACAACCAAGTATTTGTATGCAAAGTCCGCTTTGGCCCGTCCCATACCGAGCCATCACGGTTTTTGTACTTTAAAGTCATGAAATGCATCATTCGAGCAATTTAAATATGAAACATTACCTTTCGAACTCAGAAGCAACTCAGCTCATAAGCAAATTAGGATTGAGGAAGCAAAATTCGAGTCATCGAGAAGCAAGTACGAGACTAAAGCAGATTGACTAAAGTAAATTCAGACTCAGAAAGTATTCGAGACTGAAATAAATTCAGACTCAAATAGATTCAGACCCAGTAAATTCGGACTCAAAAACAGATTCAAGTAAATTGGACTCGGAAATGATTCAGACTCGATAAATTCAGACTAAAAGATAGATTCCAGACTCGTATAAATTTAGACTCGTAAGCTAATTTTGAATAAAGAAAGTCTGAATGAGTTTTATAAGTAAGTTTGAACAAAGTGAATCTGAACAGTAAATTTTAAACAGTAAATCTAAACAGTAAATTTTAAACAGTAAATCTGAACAAAGAAGTCCGAGCAAGAAAGTCTGAAAGTAAAGTCTGAAGGTAAAGTTTGAAATTAAAGTCTGAAGGTAAAGTCTGAAAGTAAAGTCTGAAGGTAAAGTCTGAAATTAAAGTCTGAAGGTAAAGTCTGAAAGTAAAGTCTGAAGGTAAAGTTTGAAGTTAAAGTCGGAATATTTTTCAAATATACACGTAACCAGATTTTGATAACAAAGTCTAAGCAGTTTTCAAGGTAAACAAACCAAATTTTGAGGATTTAAAATTTGCCCGGTTTCAAAAAACAAAATCATCCCTTTGAGTATCAAAATAAACATTATCATCACTTTGAGTAAAACGATTTTCTACCATTTTTAAACATACATAAACCAATAATAAGAATCCAACAATCACCTCAAAAATTACACTTACTCGTTTCTGAATTAATCGCTTGCTTGCCGATTATCGCCATACTTTAAGGAAACAAATCACATCCATTTGAACGTGCTTAGAACCAACAAAAATAGATTCAACCATCAACACAACCTCACTATTTCACCTAAAAAAAACCTTTTTCAAGCAACCAAGTTGCAAGTGCAAATTAGATTTACTCAGCTTAAACTTAGAGTTTTCACTTTGCCTAGTGCAGAATCTGAACACCCCAAAGGTTAAAACTTTCGGAAATTTTGGATCGGTGATGGCAAGAGTAGAAAGTGAAGGAGAGAATGTTAGTTTGAGCGAAATTAGCCGGATGAAGATGAAACGGAGAAGTATACGAAGAGGTGGGTAAATTCAATACACTCAATAGGTGGCATCTTCTCCTTTCATCATGCCACGTGTGAGAGATCAAAAGAAGAAGTGATGGCCAAGGAAAATCATTACTTAGGCTAGGTGTCTAGTTGGGCAGAAGATGACGAAAGGGGACAAGTGGCTTTCGGTCAAGCTTCCTCTTCAATGGCCACGTGAGGGAAAGAAAAGTTGAGAGGATATTTTCATTAGAATATCTCATCCCCTTTCCTTAATGGCCAAAATAGAAAAACGCTAACCTTACTTAACCAAGATTAAACAATAATAATAATAATAATAGTAATAATAATAATAATAATAGTACCCACTAATTATCAAAACGACGGTAATTTAATTAATAACGACTTCGACTAGCGTGACACGATAACGTTTAAAATCTTAAACACGTCGGGCTCGGAACGATTACATTTTCGAATCCGGCGCTTCACAAAATACGATTGATGAAAATCTCTACGTGTCCGCACAAATACCAACTTAAGTAGTTCTTGGCTTTATAATCCCGTGTCATTCTCAACCATAGAAAATTCCCCACATCACTTATTTATTATTACGAAATTTCCAGATGTCACACCTTACCGCAAAGGTTAAATAACCACTTAAATACCATCTTAGAACTATGGGTGTGACCCAAGTCCGGTCACAGTTGTTGTGTGTGGTGTAGTGCAAATACTGTAAATCATGCACAACAATTATATGCAAACACCACTTCAATAGTACAAAAATTAAATCACAATTCCACTCTACCAAACTTGCAAAACAAAGGGTTAGCCAATCACTACTCCCCTTATAACTCCCATCTTGCAAAACCATTTAACACCTAAGAATGAGAATTCAATCAAATTTTGTCAAATCGAGTAATTTTTCCACAAAAATTTTTTGGCTTAAGTCCTCCTTAATTTTTTTTAAAAAAAAAAATCAAGTTATTCTCCCCAATGGAGTCGCCAAGCTGTCGGGACCTAAAAAAAAAATCGTGATGTCCGATCTTAGGCTGTTGGATTACTAGATCAATTAAATTAACTAACCTAGCTCGAGTTCTCCCAAACTCTACCAAATTGCAACTTAGGTCCAATTGTGAGCATGCAAATATTTTCAATGGGAGTCGCCACTAATCATTTAAGGTAGGTTGATTAGAAACCTAAATAAAATAGCGGGAGTACTATTTTATTTCTGCGAACCAGAAATTTTGAATTCGGGGACTTGGTTACGCTAAATTCCTTAATGCCCTCTCGGTACCAATTTCAAGAAAAATACCCAATTTGACAATTTTGATAAATCTTGACTTAGAGTTCAAAGGTGTAGAAATTTTTTTTATTTTCACTTATTTAAATGAAAGCTAACCTATATGTAATGACGTGCAAAAAATTGACATGCGATTAATGCAACCTAACATGCAAACTATATGTCATGCGACGACGTGACCTATTTCTAATGACGGGCATATTTTTTTTTTTGTATTTTTTTAATGAAATTCGGAATTAAAAATGCCAATTATCTAAACATGCAATTTTAAACTAAAGAAATTAACCTATTTTAGAATAATATTTTTGGTATTTTTTTTATCGAAATTCGAAATTAAAATCAAGTAAAAAAAAAATCGCTAAATCTTTCGAATTAAGTTTCGATCTGAAGCCTGACAGATCGATCCTAAAATTCGAAATACCCGCTATGGAAATAACTCTATCTAAAGCCTAATAGATAGATTTATTTCCACGTGTGCGGTTGCGGATTAGGAAATTTTCCTAATCGATCACATCTTGAAAAGATTTTGATATCTCAAATATTTTGGATATATTCAAGAGATTTTGAAAATTCTGATTTCTATCCAAATTTAATAAGATCATATATCCAAGATTCCAAAAAAAAAAGAAGGGAAACAAATCCTAATTGAAATATTGCCTATTATCTAAATATGCAAGATTAGATATCAATAAGCACAAATTAGGCAACAAAATATTCATATCAAATCAGGATACCTGATTTGTGTAAATAACTTTCCAATTTTGAATCGCGGATCGGAATTGCGGATCGGCGAATCGACGGTGGCCGAACGGACCGGGCGATGACGACGCCGCCATGGATTGGGATCGCGGAATGGCCAATGATAGGTGACCGGCGGTTCACAACATCGATTAGGAGTGGCTCGGCTGGGTCGCGACCAGCAACTTGACTTGGGCTGCTTACGGTGGTGCACGCGGTGGACTTTACGATGGCGTGGCTCTCGACTTAATGCTCGTTAGAAAACCTGGACTCCTCGATGATTGTGCACGAAAATGGAACTAGCGAAACTGGAAGAATACTAGGTGATGATGAAGAATGGTTGGACTGAGACCACGACAGAATGGTGGACTCGTTGGACAACCTGCAAAACAAAGAGAAACGAATCGTGGGCTTGCTGAGGACGTTGGGGAGCTTTGTGGCTGATTGCTGGTGCAACCACCGCTCGGCGGAGGCTTCCCCGATCAGGTGCAGCAGCTTCGTCAGAGAGGCCCGTCCACGTCGACTCGTCTCGTGGGGCTCGGTTGCTATGGCTTCGCGGTAGTGCTTGCAGCAAGGGTGACCGGTGACTGCCTCGTGGACTGGTGGGATTAGTGACGGAGGGGACCCACAGCCAAGGATCTCCACGGTAGGATCTCAGACGAGCTCTATAAGAGCTGCAAAACAGAAATTCAGTTCCTCTTGGCTCGGTGTGGATCCAGCGAAAGGGCACGGCAATGCAACGAGGCTTGGACTGGACTGGTGCTCTTGGTACGCAGCTGCTCGTCGTGAGGGGATTCGTAGCAAGGCTTACAGTTCGTGAGGAGAAGTCTCCATCTTTTTTTCCGTTCGGACGATGTGCTCTCCTCTTTTATCTCTTCTTTTTCTCTTCTGACGTTCTCTCTCCTCCTCTCACTTCCCACGACTTTTTTTTTTTTTTGAATGGCCATGTATCTCCTCGGTAGAAGCCCCGCGTGCTCTCCAGTGTCCAGCTTTTATTTTTTACCGAGACCTCTTCTTTCCTTTTTGCACCTCGTAAAATCCTCTCCCTGATTCTCCTCTCCCTTCCTTTTCGACCGAGCACCCCCCACCCCTTCTGTACGTGTCTCCTTTATTCTTTCCAATTCTTACTTTTCTTTCCCTTAATTGTCTATGAAGCCCCGTATCTTCAATCTTTCCCTTCCTTCTTTGACCGAAACCTCCCCCCTCCTCATGATTTTTCTTTTTTTGCGTGTCAACGTCCAAGGAATATATATTTCTTCACTGATTCCTTGCGGGACAAGTGAATATTTTCCTTCCCTTTTCTTTCAATCAAATATTCTCTTCGATTTCGTCGACCGAATTCTTCCAATGATTGATGGGCTAGGTCAAATTTTCATTACCGCGGGCTTAGTTCAATTAAGCTCAAAATCATTTCAGTCAAGTCCATCCGCTGTTGGTCCAATGCAAATTATATGGGCCTAATTAACTATGAAATGCTCCTAATATCTATATGCAATTTTAACTAATTAATTTTATTTTTTACGGGACCGAGATCGATTGCTAATTTTTATGCAATGAATGACTAAATGATGCGTCGAAATTTAGGTGTCAATAGCTACCCCTCTTTGAGTGGAGGCTCGCAGAGGTTTCGCTCAAAGACTGAGACCTAAATTTAGACTATACAAAATGATGAATGATTTTTGATTTTTTAATGTAATGATGCATGATATGCAAACAATAAAGAACATATGTTAAGGCTTCTCACTTTGTGTAGAGCGGTGAAAGAGCCTTACGTACGGATCGCACAAAAAGCGTCCAAGTGAGCGAAAAGCTTTATAATGTTTTGACTTCCCTCGATCTCCAAACTTCTGGTCCCTTTGGAAGTAAGGTTCTCGAGGTCTTGGATTGCCTATCTCTGTTACCTGCGGGTTTCCTACATATGCGAAATAGCGCATAATATGAAGAAAGAACGAAGACGTGTTGCCTATATCACTGGGCAATCACGAAAAGAATCATGTCACCTCTTCCATTGGGTGAGCATGAGGTTGGTTGTAACACCTATTCCACTGGGTGAACACAGAATGAAAAATTATGTTGCCTGTTCTACTGGGCAAACATTTAATGGGGTGTGTTGTCTATTCCACTGGACAACACGAAATAAGAAACTATGCTGCCTGTTCCACTGGGCAAACATTAAATGGGGTGTGTTGTCTATTCCACTGGACAACACCAAATGAGAAATTATGTCGTCTATTCCACTGGACAACACGGAATAAGAAACTATGCTGCCTGTTCCACTGGGCAAACATTAAATGGGGTGTGTTATCTATTCCACTGGACAACATCAAGAGATATGTCATTCGTTCCACTTGGTGAACATATGAGAGGGATCATGTCTCGATTTTACAAAAAGAGAAACAATGAAAAATAATTAGTAGGCGTACCTGATTTCTTTGTGTGTTATAAAAATGGCAACACCAATTGCACCTGTTTTTACTTGAGAAAAGGTTAAAACAACACATGCTAGCAGGGGGAGAGAAAACATAATTCATGAATCTGCTTGCATTACCAAACTTCTTTGGGAATTTATCAATAAGAACAACCATTTCGTCCTTTTGACAATTTAATTACATTAAATGAGAGATCTTTAATCAGAAAGGACTTTCTACTCACTCTCAATGAAAGGCTTTTGACCCGACCTTTGATGCGGATATAAGAATCACTCAAACTCTCCTCATCGTGCTTGACAAGGGTTCGGATATTCTCAAAATCAGTATTTCTTTGCCAATCTGAGAGGTCTTTATAAGGACTAAAATGAAGGCTTGGTCAATGGCTTAGCAAAAGGGACTCTTCGAGTCGAGGCTATTGAAAAATTGATATCACCAGCTGCTCCGAGTTTACAAGTCGGGGAATGCTGCAACAATGAGATAGAAAAATCTTGCTCGCACTTCTTGAGCAATATTTATAAGCATTTGAAACTCTACGTTAACTCAAGTGCCCTATTTTGAAGAGACTTCGCTAAAGGTTGTAACGTAGGCTCGGGTAGGCTTGAAATGAAGGCCTATTTCCATCAAAAGGGGGCGTTATGAACATGGAGATTGGTGATCATCCAATTATGCTACTGGGTACCATTGATCTGTATCTAGCAGCAATTGCTCCATAAATGAACCTTCAAACGGTCTTTTCCTTGAAGAATGATCTTGCATATAGACTCAATTCCTGCTGAAGCCTTTCTTTCTCTCTTTTCTTCTTTTTTTTTTTTTTTTTTTTTAAGAGATAGAGATTTTCTTTTTCGAGAAATTTTGTTTTTTTCGAGAGAACTTCGATTTAATGGAGTCCTTTTGCATTCTTTTCGATGAATTTTCTTTTGAGCTCCCATTTGCCTTAAGTCACCTCGAACTTGCTTTGAGATGATTTGTTTATCACAAGAATGATCATCAATCGGGTTGAAATGAATTCACCGCTCAAATTGGGTATGCAAAGGGTATACTGTGTAGGGATATAGAAAGAAATGCTCTTCTTCATATCTAAGGCACTCGAGCTAACACAGAATTTGCATGCAATAAATATACTTGAAGATTGATGCAAGTGAAAGCAAGAAAATTCTAATCATTTTGAACTTTCTAAGAAATTGCCCCGGTATGGGGTTGTTCGATAGGGGTAAGAAATGAAACTCCGTTCAAAAGGGTTAAGCAAATGATAACCTGTAGTGTTTAGATAGAGGAAATAAATGCCTCTCATCATTTTGGTCGTCATACTTTTCGTGAGATAATCCTTTACCTTGTCAGCACGGAATTTTCACTCAACTCGCACTAGGGATTATTATTCAGGACGTGTATGGACATGACTTGCCTTTCGTCATCTTGAAGTCTCTCATGCAATATGATCGCTTCATTAGGACAGAAACAGATTGCCAAATCAAAAGCCTTCCTCAAACAAAGCTTAGTAACATCAATTGATTCATGAAATTCAATTTGAATCTTGATAGAAACAAAGTCAGAATGAGTACAAATCAAGTGTAATACTTCTTTACAGAATCAGAATTAACTGGACTGGAAAAAACACAACCATTCATCTCGCCAAAATCAAAGCACCTCACGGAAGGATTTTTCTTCACAATGTACGGGCCGCCATAATTTGGGGTGAATTTTCCTTCTGCAAGAGGAACTATCGGCAATAACTTCCGCAGGACAAGGTCACCTACCTGAAAATGTCGAGGCTTGACTTTCTTGTTGAAAGATTTAGCAACTCGTTGTTGGTAGCACTGGCCATGACATAGAGCTCTAAGCCTTATCTCATCAATCATGTTCAACTGGTCCAACCTTTGCTGGATCCAATCTGCTTTTGACAATTGTACCTGTGAAAGAATACGTAACGAAGGAATTTCAACCTCAACAGGTAGAACTGCTTCCATACCATACACAAGAGAATATAGAGTTGCCCCTGTAGATGTCCGGATAGAAGTCCGATATGCCATAAGTGCAAAAGGTAATCTCTCATGCCAATCACGATAGTTCTCAGCTGTTTTAGCCAAAATTTTCTTGATGTTCTTGTTGGCTGCTTCGACCGCTCCGTTCATCTGCGGACGATATGGAGAAGAATTCAAATGCTTGATCTTGAACTCCTTGAACACATCATCCACCAATTTATTATTTAGATTCGACCCATTGTCAGTAATTATGGTCTCAGGTGCACTATATCGAGCAATGATGTCTCGACGAATGAACTTCACCACATTCCGGCCGTCCTTTGTCTTATAGGACATAGCTTCAATCCACTTTGAAAAATAATCGATAGCGACCAGGATAAACCGATGTCCATTCGACGCTTTAGGATTGATTGGGCCAATCACATCAATACCCCACATAGAAAATGGCCATGGTTCAGACATTTGATGCAATTCATTTGGAGGAGTATTAATCTTGTCACCATGGATCTGACATTTGTGACAACTCCGAACATGCTGAATGCAATCACTTTCTAAAGTGAGCCAGTAATAACCCATCCTCATTATCTTCCTTGCCAGCATATGACCATTCATGTGCGGACCACATACTCCTTCATGCATTTCTAGCATCAAGCGAATAGCCTCGGTTGAATCAACGCACCTTAATAAAACCGAATCATAGGACCTCTTGTATAGGCATTCTCCACTCAAGAAGAATTTCGATGCCATTTTCCTGATATATTTTTGGTCAGATGCGGTACTTTTCTCAGGAAACTCCTGTGTTTGAAGATATGTCTTGATATCATGATACCACGGTTTGCCGTCAGGCTCTTCTGTTGTGGCCATGCAATAAGCGGTTTCTGTAAGACTTCTATCTTCAAAGATTCAACTTCTAAACCGCTTGTCACTCGTAGCATTGCCGATAACGTAGCCAGAGCATCGGCAAAACTGTTTTGAGTTCTTGGCAAGTATTCAAACGAAATGTCTTCAAACTCTTCCACCAACTCCTCCAAATAGACGTGATAGGGCTGCAACTTAGCATCTCTAGTTTGCCATTTACCAACGGTCTGAAGAATAATGAGGGTTGAATCCCGAACACCTTAAGTCGAGCTACTCCCATTTCAATTGCAGCTTGTAACCCGAGGATGCATGCTTCATATTCGGCGATATTGTTCGTACAAGGAAATATCAGTTTCGTTTGCAACCGGATAATGTTGTCCCCTGGAGATATTAAAACTGCCCCGATACCTGATCTTGACAAGTTTACGGCTCCATCAAAATACATGGTCCATACATACTCATCAATTGGCATGACTCTATCCTTTAACGGATCCAGATCCTCATTTTTCCCAGGATTTTCAGTCAAGACATCGGTAATTACTCGTCTTTTGTGATTTACGGGACATGAATCAAACATTAAATTCTGAGATGAGAATCTGCCATTTTGCCAGTTTTCCAACTAAAGCGGGTTGATTGAGCAAGTATTTGATGGGATCACACCCTGTCACAAGCAATATTTGATAGTGCAAAGTGTATTGTCTCAAACATGTAGTACTTGGATCAATGCTACGCACGTTCTTTACGCTTGAATAGTTTATCTCGCAGGCGGTGAACTTCTTACTTAAATAATAAATCGCTTGCGCTCCTTTCCATCCTCTTTACTTTTTTGAGCAAGCATGGCACCTAAAGATTCCTTTGTAGATTGTAAGGCGGGGATAGAGGTTGCCCCGTGAGGTGGAACAAGCAGCTGGCGGATTCATCAAGTAGTGCTTAATCTTGTCGAATGCCGTTCACACTCTTCATCCCATCTAACTAGTGTATTCTTCTTGAGGAGTTCAAAGAAAGGTTTCATTTGTCTCAAATAGCTGAGAAATAAATCGGCAATATAGTTTAGTACGCCTATTAAGCTACGAACTTCCTTCACCGAAGAGGGAGATTTTATTTCACAAATGGCTTTCACTTTTGACGGGTCAATCTCAATCCCTTTGTTCTTCGACAATGAAGTCAAGTAGTTTGCCAAAAGGCTGCCCCCAAACACGTATTTTGCCGGATTGAGGCGCGGTTTGAACTTCTGAAGCTTGTCAAATAATTTCGTCAAGATTTCAATGTGATCTTCTCCACGTCGAGTTTTTGCAATCATATCGTTAACATAGACCTCGATCTCATTATACATCATGTCTTGAAACAACGTAACCATTGCCCGCTGGTAAGTTGCCCCAAAGCATTTTGAGACCGAAGGGCATCACCTTATAATGAAATGTCCCTCAAGGAGTGGTAAATGCTGTTTTCAACTTATCATTCTCATTCATCAAGATCTAATTATAATCGAGAAACCATCCATGAAGGAGAAACAATTCGAATCCGGTATCTTGTCCACAAGCACATCAATGTGCGGGGAGTGGAAAATCATCTTTAGGACTAGCTTTGTTCGGATCTCGGTAGTCAACACATACTCGAATCCGACCATCTTTCTTCATCTTTGGGACTATATTAGCGACCCATTCTAAGTATTGAGTAGTCTCAATAAATCCCACGTCAAGAAGCTTCACGACCTCTTCTTTGATTTTCTTCCCAGTTCTAGCTTAGCTCTTCGCGGCCTTTGTTTCTGAGGCTCAATCGAAGGATCGGTCGGTAAATAATGTTCGATGATCGATCGATCGAGACCGGCATGTCGACATAGGACTAGGCAAAGATGTCTTGGTAATCCTTGAGCAACTAGGTCAAGCGTTTGGCCACATCTTCAGGAAGACATGCCCCAATCTTAACCTCTCTAAGATTCTCCGTGTCGCTAAGGTTGATTATCCACGGTTTCTTCCGCGGTCGAGGCTTAGATTTCTCATGAATTTCCAAGTTCCTTCGTATCTCTTCATCATTCGGGTCATCCGAGTCATCGGATTGGCTTGCATCACATATATGAGGGTCCACGATTCCCGTCCCTTTGCATGCCTCGAGATTAGTCCGAAACATGAAAGAAAGAGATCAAAAAGACAAGACAGGGCTTAATTACATGCAATTTTTGAAAATTGTTCTTTTTTTTTTTTTTAAATTCATTTTGCTTTCGAAGACCTTGAAACGAGAATTCTTGAGAAGCCCAACCCTCGGTTCTTACCGTAGATGACCAATTTTCAATCGTTGGTTATTGTCATCGGGTTGGTTTGGGGTACTTCAACAAGATTCAAAAAATGATAAAAACCTCTGTAATTTTATTGATGTCGAATCAATGAATTACATCTTATTGAAAAACCTAAGTGCAACATGAATTGAAAAAAGCAATAAAGATTCCCATGCAAAGGAGATATGAAAATCGAAAATAATTACTCTTGAGGGCGGGCGCCCATCCTTTCAAGTGGTCCTTTAGTGATCGCACCAATGGAGGTCTCAACAAACCAACCGGTGAGGTAAGGTATACCATCATCAAAATCCACCACTCTCGACTCCGGCTTTTAAAAATACGGGGTGACTGGTCATCCTCGAATAAATTAAACAAACCGACCGTAATCGCTTTACCGTGCTTCTTAGGTGAGTCGATTTAGGGCTTGTGGTGACTCGGAAAGATAAGCCCAAGATCATCTTGATCGGGCTCGATTTAAATGCTCATATCCTCCTATAACTCCAGCCGAGTGAAAGGTGTCATTGATGGAAGGTGGCAAGGGACTTTGACTTGCTCTTGTTAAAATTCGCAACAATCATTGCTTTGTTCGCGGCTTCCCGGCCCCTGATATCCCAAACCAGCCTTATGGGATTGTCCATTTGTCTTAATTGGGGCATGAATGCCTTGGCCTTCGTTCCCAAGACCTTGACTTGGCTTAAAATGATTATTGACCATAACCTTGGCCACCATGAGAGCTGCTTTTGAAACTTGAGGAACAGGCAACCACATATCGGAGGAAGCTTGAACAACTTGAACTATCTCAAATGAATGATAGCTATCCTCCTCAACATGATCGGGTTCTATGTATGAGATCGATGTTGCATTGAAGATTCGGTGATCTTCCTCTCCATAAATTGTAACCAACTTTGCTTCAGCCACAAACTTGATCTTCGATGCAACCGGAGGGTATCTTCGCGCCGCATTGTTAATCCATGGCCGTCCTAGCAAGAAATTGAAAGCGAAGGGATATCCAAAGACTTGAAAAAGAATATCAAACATCAAGGTTCGATTTGCACCTGTAAGTTAATTTGGCCTATCACATCCTTCTTTACTCCATCAAAAGCTCGAGCGTAAGTCTTGGCGCTTGTATGGTAGAAGGATGAATGCCTAGTCTTTTCAAAGTAGCTAACGGGCATAAATTCAAAGTTGATCCTTTATCAACAAGCACCCTAGCCACGTGAGTTTCCTTGTACTTCAGCGATATATGAAGCGCTTTATTATGACCACGTCCTTCAACTGGGATTTCCTCATCGAGAAAATGCTACTTGATCCTTGAGGAGGATCGTCCCAACAAACCCTTCTAACTTATCTTCTTCAATAGTCTCGGGCACATAAATCTCACTCAACACCCTTATTAGAGCACTCCGATGCTTATCGATGTCCGGAGAAGTTCCAACAATGAGACTTGTGCGGGTAACTTTCTCGGTGATCAACCACGTTATATTCACTAGCCTTAATCACAGTTAGGAATTCCTTCGCTTCTTTCTCGGCCAGCGGCTTGGCGGTTGCTTGTCAAGATAAGTTCGCCCGACCTCGTTATCAAATCAGCGTCGTGCGACCATGGAACCATCTTGCCACTCTCATAAGGGTAGGGCTGAGGTGATGCCGGGATCAATACTTCCGAGTGTCGGGTATAATGATCCCAAGGTCATCGTCGAGGCGTCCTCGAGGCGGGCATGTCGGGATCAACTTCACTTGTTCATCGGTCAACATCGCGAGTTCTTCATTCCGATCAATGATAACTTGAGATATAGTGGCCACCACTCCAAATTCATCACCGTCCCAATCATTCCTTCTCTTACCAACTCATCCACCTTCTTCTTTATGTCACCGGTGACATCACTTCACCTGTTGAAACATTACCAGCTCGGACTAAAGCATCAAACATATCTTCAAGAGGGACCACGAAACTTGAACACCTTGACTCCGGGCCAAAGACAACATTTGTACTGCTCGAATGATCAGGGAGTGGATTGTTTTGCATATTGGGCTTACTGGCTGATTGTAGTACAAACGCTCCAGTGTCCAGTAGATCTTGTACTCGATGTTTGAGCACTTGGCAATCATCTGTCGAATGTCCTACTTCACCTCTATGGTAATCGCATTTCTTCGACGGATCATACCTTGCAAAGTGGCAGGATTAGCTCTTTGTGGCTCTGAATTCAGCAAGTTCTTCTTCCTCAGCACCGCCAGTACTTGAGATAATGTCCCAGGAAGTGGAGTAAACTGGCGAGGTTTGCGTTGCTGGCGTGAGTCCTGCTGGCCTTGCCGCCCATAAGAGGTCGCTTGCTGGGTGGTAAATTGTAGTTTCGGGGCCTGAGCTGGCGTCTTCTGCACATAAGTCATGTTGACTTCAGGGGTATGTTCTTTGTCTTTCTTGCTAGTAAACCTTTTGCACGATGACGACTCAACTGTACCATCCTTTCTTGAGCCGGACTCAATCTCATCACCCATGGCTATCGGTGGCTAAAAGATTGGACAGCTATTACTAAAATTCGTGAGCGAATTGGCTGCAGTAAAGTGGACACGAACAATTTCATTAAGTTACGTTCTAAAGGTTCGGGCATGATCTGTCCCGCCATGTTCCTCCAACGAGTGGCATACTCCTTGAGTCTCCCCTTTTTTCTGTTCAAGCTTTCTCGGGTCTTCCTTTGTAATGGTGACATTGAGATTGAACTTAAAGTGCTTTGATGAAAAGGTTTGCCACCTCTTCCCACCGAATCTTTCCGGTTGATCGGTGGTTGGTATACCACCTCATTGCAGCATCCTTCAAGCTTGCTTGGAAGGTTTGGACCATTAGGGGTCCATTAGAAATATATCTATTCATGAGCCCATGGTACATCTCGATGTGCTAAATTGGGTTTGAAGTGCCGTCATACTTCTCGAAAAGCTGGCACCTTGAATTTATCAAGCACTTGGACCCGGGTAAAATGGACAAATCAACAAGGCGGAAGACTTTGAGTTCCTTCCACTTGGCGTAACCTCGGTTGAGTTTGGCCAACAACTTGGCATTCTCATCATTGGGGGTGAATGAGGAGCAGGGGACCCGACGGAGAAGCATTATTGTTGGTCAAAATGGCATCATCCGGTTGAGGAGTGCTCATTGTGTAGGAGATTTGTCAAGGCGGAGGCCTTGACAAGTTGGAGGTGGAATCTGCGATTGAGAGGCAACATTGATCTGTTGCTGCTTAGCCATAAGATCACTCATCATTTTGGACATGGCAGCCATGACCTGCTCATTGATTGCATTCATGTGTTCTTTCAGCTTTTCGTCGATCATGGCTGCAATCTCAGCTTGATTGGCCATCCTTCTTTTGGTCACCGATCGAGTATTATGAGAATGAGGGGGATCTGTGGCAAATTACCTGCAAAAGTAACGATGGAATAAATACCACAAGTAAGAATGACGAGTCGGTCCATGACATCCTCTAGACCCTCAAGGTGAAATTTCTTTCACCGATTCGTCCGATAAATCCCAAAATTCCAAATAAAAACCTAGATCGATTCCAAAATTTACAAATTATAGCTCCACGTTTTTCATTGAATTACTCAAAATGGAAAATGTCTCAAAATAAATCTTATAAAAATCATTCGGCGACATTCATTAGCAAAAAAAAAAAAAACCAATAGCAAGTGTAAGCTAACATTCCATTCTAAAAAGAAAGAAAAACTCCCTAAACCAAATTAGAAATCAGACGGTCTTCCTCTTTTTAGAGGCCACGTGATCTATAGATGAATGGGCCTTCAAGGCACGCCCGTAATTGTGCATTCTCTTCAGCGAGCATCTGCCTTATCCTGGGCCTTTGTCGCCTTTTCTTCGCTGATTTTGATTTGATTTTGAAGGGTATGCCGTACTATCACGACCGGGATCTTGAGGAGTATCTCAGCGGGGATGGTATGATCTTGAATATACCGGGCCGGTGGCAAAGTAACTTTTCATCCTTACGGTAGGCTCATCATCCGGGCCAAATCGGTTTACGAGTGGAACAATTCTGCCAAGCCTCGAATGGCGCCTAAGCTCGCCTCAGAGAACATCCTGCAGAACTTGAAATTGACGTGTAACCCAAAGGGGCTGATAGCAAGTTGCCCCATAAATGCCTATCAAAGGTACGGGCTTCGATCGCCATGGTATAGTCGAGCCTCAACCTCCCGAAACCATACAGCTTGCTAAAGGAAAATCTTAGAGCTTGGATTCTTGAACATTTGGACCCATTGTGTATAGTGCAAACTCTTAGTTTGATCTTGTATTTGTTTGAACCTTAAAATAGGGTTATCGGTCATGCCCATTTCAAATACAATCATATTTTCCCCAAATTGAGAAAGATGTGAGAAAAAACCATATTTGTAAAAGCTCAATCGGGGCTCGAAAAGTTCTATCTTTTTCTTTCTTGAATCGTGTTAGAGATATGAAAGTCTTCGCCAAAATTATGTTTATGAAACTAACTCCACCACATATTAGTTTTACCTGTCCAAGCTATCACGGGATCAATAGCATTTTGATGGAATGGAAAAATGATGAATCCAAAAAGGCTAAGATAAAAATCTTAGATTTCATAAGGAGGGAGCTATTTTGAAACATTCAATAAGAAAAGATAGTGGGCATACTTGATAATTATCTTTTAGCACTTTTTCAATTTCTTTTTGGTCAAACTCAAAAATTCAGCAAAAGCGCTACCACAGGATCTACCTTAATGGGTGGTTCAACTATATCCAACTCAATCGATTTCCCAATGGCAATACTGTATTCTTCCAGAGTCGGTGTGAGCTCAAACTTACCTCCCAACACAAATGTGGTCGCCCTCGGGGCACCAAAAATGAGCGAGTGCTTGCATGACCCCACTCTAAACATCTATGTCGAGGATGGGCAGCATGAATCAATGTGCTTGAGCGTCACTGCTGACCATCCGCTTCAACTGGCTCCATAACTTCTTGAGTTCCAGCCGGAGTAGGCACGAAACGGATATCGAGGCGACCCATTCTTATATAGACCACGTGCCAAATGACTCAATCTAAATCATGGACCGACTCAAAATAAGATGAAGAAAACTAAATATAAAGTTCAAGAAATTACCGTCTTTGGAAAAAATGTCAATCAGAGACATGCACATGAATCGTGAGTTTAAATCTTAATCTATCTATCCTAATGGCTTTTGCAAAGTGAAATGATGGACGGAACGACATATCGCAGCCTCATGAACAATCATCATGACTAGTCGCGCCTCGCATACCATAGTCATGATTAGTCGGATCCAATCACTTCGGCTCGATTCAGTCGACAAGGGCAACCCCATGCATTGTAGCCTCACGTGCATGAAGGCGGCCCTTGAGCCATTTTTTGGAAAAAATTTCGGGATTCAAATGGGATAACCTTTAGCGAAGCCTTATGTGGCCTTGAGCGTCCGCGGCGACACGTACCAATTAATATTATTAATAAAATGGCCAGCGGAAGTCAAAGACTAATCATGAATATCACACAAATTTGGTCAAAAAACTTTTTCTTCTCATTAACAATACTTGAAAGAATTAAAAGACCAGGCAATACACCATAAAATCACAAAGAACAAACATCTGGGTAGGTCGAGGTTGCCTATCTCCATGCTACCATTTACTCCAAAGATGGCCCGCACAAAAGTAGACCTTACAACAAGTTGTAGATGCCGCCGCCTTCATATCAACCTTTATCCCGCATCAACTCATATAGTAGATATAGATCTTGTACAAACTATAACCGCTCTCGGGGTAAACATATCATCGTACTGGCATTCATAGTATTTAGAGAAAAACCAGCAAGCATCAGTAGCAGGTTTGTCCATTCCTACATGTCTGAAAAATAGTGAGATGAGCGAAGCCCAAGAATAAAATCTCTAGTTTTAAGTTAGGGAAATCAGCTTACCACTTCATCTGGCATAAACACATACGCATGCATAGCAAACGATATGCATAAAATTTAAATGCAAGTTATATATTTTCCATATGGATGTGCCGTAAAATTTGAATAATGCAACATATCATGACATTTTCACTCAGACGCAAGCATGAGGTAAAACATTTATGCTCATGCGATTAAGTTCATTACTTCATCCTCCCGAACCTCCGGGGCATCCCGACCCCACGGGCATCCCAACTCCAAGGCATCCCGCACACACCGGGGCATCCCGACCCCACGGGCATCTCGACTCGAGGCATCCCGAAACACATTCCGGGGCATCCCGACCTCACGGGGCATCCCGACACACGGGCATCGTCACACACCACTAAAAGGGGCGACAGAATTAATATTATTCCCATGCAAGTCATGACAACCAAGTATTTGTATGCAAAAGTCCGCTTTGGCCCGTCCCATACCGAGCCATCACGGTTTTTGTACTTTAAAGTCATGAAATGCATCATTTGAGCAATTTAAATATGAAACAATACCTTTCGAACGTAGAAACAAACTCAGCTCATAAGCAAATTAGGGTTCAGAAGCAAATTCGAGTCATCAGAAGCAAGTATGAGACTCGAAAAGCAGTTGAGACTCGAAGTAAATTCAGACTCAGAAACAGATTCAGACTCAGAAGTAAATTCAGACTCAAATAGATTCAGACTCGAAATAAATTCAAACTCAAATAGATTCAGACTGTAAATAAATCTTGCAGAGAGAAGCAGATTTTGAAAAGAAAATTCGAAATCGTTTTATAAGTAAGTCAGACTGTAAGTAAATTGAATTTAGAAGCTAATTTTGAACAATAAAGTCGAAGTAAATTTTATAAGTAAGTTTGAATAGTGAATTTTAAACAAATCTGAACAGTAAATTTTGAACAGTAAATCTGAACAGTAAATTTGAAAAGTAAAGTCCGAAAGGTAAAGTTTGAAATTAAAGTCTAAAGGTAAAGTCTGAAAGTAAAGTCTGAAGGTAAAGTCTGAAATTAAAGTCTGAAGGTAAAGTCTGAAGGTAAAGTCTGAAAGTAAAGTCTGAAGGTAAAGTCTGAAATTAAAGTCTGCAGTAAAGTCTGAAGTTAAAGTCTGAATATTTTTCAAATGTACACAGAACCAGATTTTGATAACAAAGTCTAAGCAGTTTTCAAGGTACACAAACCAAATTTTGAGGATTTAAAATCTGCCCGGTTCAAAAAACAAAATCATCCCTTTGAGTATCAAAATAAACATTATCATCACTTTGAGTAAAACGATTTTCTACCATTTTTAAACATACATAAACCAATAATAAGAATCCAACAATCATCTAAAAATTACACTTACTCGTTCTGAATTAATCGTTCGCTTGCCAATTATCGCCATACTTTAAGGAAACAAATCACATCCATTTGAACGTGCATAGAACCAGCAAAAATAGATTCAACCATCAACACAACCTCACTATTTCACCTAAAAAAACCTTTCTCAAGCAACCAAGTTGCAAGTGCCAATTAGATTTACTCAGCTTAAACCTAGAGTTTTCACTTACCTAGTGCAGAATTTGAACACCCCAAAGGTTAAAACTCTCGGAAATTCTGGATCGGTGATGGCGAGAGTAGAAAATGAAGGAGAGAATGTTAGTTTGAGCGAAATTAGCCGGGTGAAGATAAAGCGGAGAAGTATACGAAAGGGTGGGTAAATTCAATGCACTCACAGGTGGCATCTTCTTCTTTCATCATGGCCACGTGTGAGAGATCAAAAGAAGAAGTGATGGCCAAGGAAAATTATTACTTAGGCTAGGTGTATAATTGGGCAGAAGATGACGAAAGGGGGCAAGTGGCTTTCGGTCAAGCTTCCTCTTCAATGGCCACGTGAGGGAAAGAAAAGTTGAGAGGATATTTTCATTAGAATATCTCATCCCCTTCCTTAATGGCCAAAATAGAAAAAGGCTAACCTTACTTAACCAAGATTAAACAATAATAATAATAATAGTAATAATAATAATAATAATAATAATAATAATAATAATAATAATAATAATAATAATAATACCCACTAATTATCAAAAAACGGTAATTTAATTAATAACGACGATTTTCGACTAAGCGTACGATAACGTTTAAAATATTAAACACGTCGGGCTCGAACGATTACGTTTTCGAATCCGCTTCAAAAAAATACGATTGATGAAAATCTCTACGTGTCCGTACAAATATCAACTTAAGTAGTTCTTGGCTTTATAATCCCGTGTCATTCTCAACCATAGAAAATTCCCACATCACTTATTTATTATTACGAAATTTCCGGATGTCACACCTTATCGCCAAGGTTAAAGAACCACTTAAATACCATCTTAGAACTATGGGTGTGACCCAAGTCCGATCAAGGTTGTGTGTGGTGTAGTGGAAATACTGTAAATCATGCACAACAATTATATGCAAACACCACTTCAATAGTACAAAAATTAAATCACAATTCCACTCCACCAAGCCTGCAAAACAAAGGGTTAGCCAATCACTACTCTCCTTATAACTCCCATCTTGCAAAACCATTTAACACCTAAGAATGAGAATTCAATCAAATTTTGTCAAATCGAAAGTGATTTTTCCACAAAAATTTTTTGGCTTAAGTCCTCCTTAATTTTTTTAAAAAAAAATCAAGTTATTCTCCTCAATGGAGATGCCAAGCTGTCGCGACCTAAAAAATCGTGATGTCCGATCTTAGGCTAATGGATTACTAGATTAATTAAATTAACTAATCTAGCTCGAGTTCTCCCAAACTCTACCAAATCACAACTTAGGTCCAATTGTGAGCATGCAAATATTTTCAATGGGAGTCGTCACTAATCATTTAAAGTAGGTTGATTAGAAACCTAAATAAAATAGTGGGAGTACTATTTTATTTCTGCGAACCAGAAATTTTGAATTCGGAGACTTGGTTACGCTTAGATTCCCTAACGCCCCCTCTCGGTACCAATTTCAGGAAAAATACCAAATTTGACAATTTTGATAAATCTTGACTTAGAATTCAAAGGTGTAGAAATTTTTTTTATTTTCACTTATTTAAATGAAAGCTAACCTATATGTAATGGCGTGCAAAAATTGACATGCGATTAATGCAACCTAACATGCAAACTATATGTCATGCGACGACGTGACCTAATTCTAATGACGGGCATATTTTTTTTTTGTATTTTTTAATGAAATTTAGAATTTAAAATGCCAATTATCTAAACATGCAATTTTAAACTAAAGAAATTAACCTATTTAAGAATAATCTTTTTGGTATTTTTCTTATCCAAATTCGAAATTAAAATCAAGTAAAAAAAAAAAAAAATAACTGCTAAATCTTTCGAATTAAGTTTCGATTTAAAGCCTGACATATCGATCCTAAAATTAAAATCCCCACTCTGGAAATAACTCTATCTAAAGCCTAATAGATAGATTTATTTCCACGTGTGTGCGGTTGCGGATTAGGAAATTCTCCTAATCGATCACATCTTGAAAAGATTTTGATATCTCAAATATTTTAGATACATTCAAGAGATTTTGAAAATTCCGATTTCTATCCAAATTTGATAATCAGATATCCAAGATTTCAAAAAAAAAATCCTAATTGAAATGTTGCCTATTATCTAAATATGCAAGATTAGATATCAATAAGCACAAATTAGGCAACAAAATATTCATATCAAATCAGGATAAGATAATTACCTGATTTGCGTAAATAACTTCCCAAATTTGAATCGCGGATCGGAATTGCGGATCGGCGAATCGACGGTGGCCGCAACGGACCCGGCGATGACGGCGTCGCTTCGCGGATTGGGATCGCGGAATGGCCAATGATGGGTGACCGGTGGTTCACGACAGCGATTAGGAGTGGTTCGGCTGGGTCGCGACCAGCAACTTGACTCGGGCTGCTTACGGTGGTGCACGCGGTGGACTTTACGATGGCGTGGCTCTCGACTTAATGCTCGTTAGAAAACCTGGACTCCTCGATGATTGTGCACGAAAATGGAACTAGCGAAACTGGAAGAATACTAGGTGATGATGAAGAATGGTTGGACTGAGACCACGACAGAATGGTGGACTCGTTGGACAACCTGCAAAACAAAGAGAAACGAATCGTGGGCTTGCTGAGGACGTTGGGGAGCTTTGTGGCTGATTGCTGGTGCAACCACCGCTCGGCGGAGGCTTCCCCGATCAGGTGCAGCAGCTTCGTCAGAGAGGCCCGTCCACGTCGACTCGTCTCGTGGGGCTCGGTTGCTATGGCTTCGCGGTAGTGCTTGCAGCAAGGGTGACCGGTGACTGCCTCGTGGACTGGTGGGATTAGTGACGGAGGGGACCCACAGCCAAGGATCTCCACGGTAGGATCTCAGACGAGCTCTATAAGAGCTGCAAAACAGAAATTCAGTTCCTCTTGGCTCGGTGTGGATCCAGCGAAAGGGCACGGCAATGCAACGAGGCTTGGACTGGACTGGTGCTCTTGGTAAGCAGCTGCTCGTCGTGGGGATTCGTAGCAAGGCTTACAGCTCGTGAGGAGAAGTCTCCATCTTTTTTTCCGTTCGGACGATGTGCTCTCCTCGTTTATCTCTTCTTTTTCTCTTCTGACGTTCTCTCTCCTCTCTCACTTCCCACGACTTTTTTGTTTTTTTTTTTTGAATGGCCGTGTATCTCCTCGGTAGAAGCCCCGCGTGCTCTCCAGTGTCCAGCTTTTTATTTTTTACCGAGACCTCTTCTTTCCTTTTTGCACCTCGAAAAATCCTCTCCCTGATTCTCCTCTCCCTTCCTTTTCGACCGAGCACCCCCCCACCCCTTCTGTACGTGTCTCCTTTTATTCTTTCCATTTCTTACTTTTCTTTCCCTTAATTGTCTATGAAGCCCCGTATCTTCAATCTTTCCCTTCCTTCTTTGACCGAGACCTCCCCCACCTCACGATTTTTCCCTCTTTTTTTTTTTTTTTTTTTTGCGTGTCAACGTCCAAGGAGTGTATATTTCCTCACTGATTCCTTGCGGGACGAGTGAATATTTTCCTTCCCTTTTCTTTCAATCAAATATTCTCTTGATTTCGTCGACCGAATTCTTCCAATGATTGATGGGTTAGGTCAAATTTTCATTACCATGGGCTTAGTTCGATTAAGCTCAAAATCATTTCATTCAAGTCCATCCGCTATTGGTCCAATGCAAATTATATGGGCCTAATTAACTATGAAATGCTCCTAATATCTACATGCAATTTTAACTAATTAATTTTTCTTCTTTTTTTACGGGACCGAGATCGATTGCTAATTTTTATGCAATGAATGACTAAATGATGCGTCGAAATTTAGGTGTCAACATTATATTAAAATACCAATCTTAATTTGAGTGATTACCAACTTTTAGTTGAATTACTTATGCTTGTTTGGTTGTTTGTAAATCATCAACTTTTCACTAATTGCTGCCGCTAACTTTTTATCTCTATATCTTGAATTTATTCAAACATATGTATGTCTTCCAATTTTGGATAACAGAAAAACTTTTATTCTATCAACTCATCAAGTTTGAAAAGAACATCCGGCAAAAGAAAATAGCAGTTTGATGAGACAAACACACATTTTTTTTTTCATTAGTAGGGGTAAGAGAGTTTGGGAATTTGCATGTTTCTTGATCAGTAAACAGGGTTAATACATAATGCTATTTGGAATATAGGAATGAGGAAACAAGAATAAGTTACTCCATATCAAGAATCACTCCAACATGGATATGATGAGGACTATGATGACTGTTTTGAGCCATCGACCAACCGATAGATCTGAAGGCTTGTAATATCGCCGGCAAAATGAACATGTGCGCCAATCTCTCCGACTCCATTGTCAGCTGCATTTTTTACACAGTTTAGAGCCTAATATCTCCTGCAAGCATTCTCCGGTGATATTAATAAGTCGTTTTCTGAAAGTCTAAGTCTATGTCTCCAGCAAGTATTCTCCGAAATATCCGAAGCCAAATTGGAAAGAGCTGGGCAAGTTACTTCCATGCCTCAGTTCTCTACAGTTGAGAGTGATGTCGAGAGCCATGTTTTCCACAAATTACTTCCATGCCTCAGTTCTCTACAGTTGAGAGTGATGTCGAGAGCCATGTTTTCCGCATCAGTCACTGTATGGACTGGTGAGTACAGGGTCCCCAAGAGTCACCTTTTACGCAAACCCAAAAATCACAACCATCCGGACTGCGATTTGTTGAACGGCTGAGATTTGTTGCATTTCAATTCAACGGTGAAAGTTTACAAGGATGCGGTACCTCCTAGTGACCAAAAACAGCCTTATATGAATTGGGGTTTAGATTTTGAACAACCACGGGCTTACTAAAACTGGTCTATAAAATTGGTGTATTGAATTATACGGTAGAATTTCGTTGGATGATTTAGCTTTTTGAAAGCCGAGTCGAAGTCTGCAACGCCATTTTAATAAATTAATCTGATACAGTAGTTTTAATATGTCTAGCATTACTGTTGTACTTTAAGTTTCACTAATTGTTGTGGGTAACTTTTTATGTCTATCTCTTGAACTAATTTGAATATATGTTTATCCTCTAATCAAAGAGCAAAAATATTATTTAAAACAAAAAATAATGGAATTTCTAATATTGATGGTAAAAAAATGTGACCCACAAATAGTAATTTCTCCAAAGTCATGGTAATTTACCAACTTTTATACATATTCACCGGCGCTTATTTGGTTTTTTGTTCTTACTAATTTCTCAGATAATTTTCCAATTTTTATATGCGTAACTACCAAAAATATCGATCAAATAATTTACCAATTTTTATAGGCTAAAATTTCTCAAATAATACAATATTAATTACCAACTATTTGAGTGACTTACTTAACTTAACTTAATTTTTTCCAATTAAGTTAGTTGATGTTACCTCCAATTATTTGAGTGAATTGTAAATTATCGACTTTTGTAATAACTTAGTGTTGACACCAAAATTTTAGCCTAAAGCTCACTCATGCATTTCATAAAAAAATTATCCTACCGGTAGAATTTGGCTCTAAACAATAATGTCGATATAGTATGGTTTTGTTTTCGCATTCTTTATTGTATTTATATGGTAGGAACATTTTTGTTTAGAGATATCATGTCTATTTGTCGTCAAAAGTTGGCCAAGGGAAGTGGGAATTAAATCATTTGTGTTCCTTTGTCAATTGTGAAGAGATGGAGAAAATCGAAAAGAACGATGTCAGGCACCTGCTCCTTTTGCCTGGTAAGACTTGCATGTTACGTTGTGAAATCTTCAGAGATGATGCTGCTTAGAAGAAAGCTGGTATTCCTGGTAAGGATGCCCGAAAGGTTTCTCTTTAAGGCCAAACCAAACTAGCATTTTGAGAAGCTGATTCAGATGCTTCTTTCTCGTCTTGGTTGGCAACTTGGCACTGGTTCAACTATTCTCACTAACAAAAGATATGCCGACATGGTTAATCTTTCAGAAAGATGGTTTTTATTCAGTTAAGAATGGGGATATCACTTTGCTGCAGCACCTTCAGAATTAGCGGTGGATTTGCAATTTATTTATCAATTTTGTTCAGAGTTGCATCGATTATGGGGGTACTTGCAGAAGCTTCAGCATTTTGTTAGTCCTAATGATCTTAATTTGAGCGAAACGAGGATTTTTCTGTTGAGACTAATTTGTGTTTGACCAAAATGTTATAGGTTGCAGTATAAATAAGATTGTCCGTCACTTTACACTGTTCCAACTGATTTGCCATTTCTGGGATTGTTATCCACTGGATTGGTCTTGTAGTCTTTAGATTGGTCTCTTAAATGCTTACTACAATGAAACCAATCCTTAGTTGAATGATAAAACAATAAGGATCTGTCGCCCTTAGTTGCTTCTTTCTCATCATTTTCTTTTGTCCCTGTATTGAGAAAAATAAAGCAATAAAAATGCAGGCACAATAAGAATAATGGCATTTCTTATGGTTAAACTTGCAGAAGTAGTTCAAATAGATTAGAAGGTACAAGAGTGTCATATTCTTATTTCAAACTTCTTCAGAGTTCTAACAAGATTCTTCATCCCTACAGCTAAAAAATCATAAGAAGCTTCAAAGTTCCTGGTATGTTGCCACATAAGCACCATGATATTGGTCGGTATCTACATCAGTTAACGATCTCACACTTTCTTCTGATTCAATAGGAATATCTTCTGATGTGTTTGGAACTAGTTCTTCTTGATGGGATATCACTAACTGGTGAGAACTTCTCTTCAACAGGTTGATCGGCAACCTCATGTTGCACAGTTGTTGATTCTTTCTTCCTAAATTTAAAGGATACTGTCACAGCTACAGTCGAAGTTATGCCTGTGATAAGAAAGAGACCACGAAAGCTGTATAAGTCAAGTCTAGCAACTTTTGTTGCAGAATCTCGATTTGTGAATAAGGAATGATTTTGAAACCAATTTTGGCTTATCAAGTGAAGTTTTCCATCTTCTCTCAATTTTGCTATTGATGCAGACATGTCAGGGACTAAAGGTGACCCCTTAGGAAAAGCCTGCATTGAAGGGCCTAAGTATTATTGATTGGATCGATCCCAATATATTGACTCAACTGTATATAGAAAAAGAGACTTACAAAGCCAAATCCATTGGTGCTGTTGTATGAGGGCTCAACCATGGTGTACTGAGCAGAGTACTTGGAAAGAAAGACCTTCACGTAAGGAATTTCATCAATAATTGCTGAGAAACCACCATTTCGGCTTCCATCTCTCAGAGCATTTGCACAATCTTCAACCGTTTCCAAAGGGGGAAAAGAGTGGTTTTTGATTGGTAGATTGATCAGATCTGTCCGAACAAGTTTACTGTCGACAGTGAAACCGATAGATTCACCCTTTGGCAAGGACTGAAGCTGATGAACTGTTAGCATTGAGCTCAGGTTTGCAGTGTAACTGGAAGTGAGTATTAGAACTACAAACAGCCATACGATCACCACAACTTTGGACAAGTTGCTGGTTAATTTTTCCCCTGCAAATCATGAGATGACAATTTACTTCGTACTATATCAACTCACACCATTTTTGTACAGAAGGTTATAAATCCAAGAGAAACAACTGAGCATATTCTTTCTGCCTTCTCAGTGGATACTATTTTTTACTTCTTTTTGCCCTGAAATCTGGGTTTAATTCTAATAAACTGTCTATTGCAGGGGAAACTTTGATCTTGTACTCAGTTAATCCACTCATCATAAGAAATGTTAAAGCAGGACATGAACATTGAAAACATATAGAGAGAGTCAGTACTTTGCGCAAAAAATAGTGTCGAAAACGAATACCACATCACCATCCCAATTTGTTGAGATAATGGTCCCTTGAACTCATTGTTGTCATTGTGCTCAATTGTCCACACTACGCATCCTGTGAAGACAAAGAAAGCGCCTATGACTAACCACAGATCCACCGTGAGAGGCTGTAGAAATATCCACATGTTTGTGCTTCGTGATGTCTCGATAGGCACAATCATCGCTATTCCAGTTTCTGTGAAAGGCATTGTGAAGTCCACATACAACGATCTATTTGCTGTGATGGTTATATCACCCACAGCTGCATCATATTGCTAGTACATATTGCCAAGAACCCAAAAGAAATGGTAAGTACATCTCGTAAACAATGTATATGAGGATACAAGCACAAACAGTTGCAAATACACTTAGGCATTTTGACCTGCATCACTCAATTTCTTTTGTTGACATTCTTTTCCCTGACATAGATATAGAGTAATCGAGTCGTCTAGAGTTATCATTTGAAAGAAATTTGGCTCCAAGAATAGTAGTTTTTGCATGCACAATTATGCAAACAGAAATTCATCCTGCCCGGTCTAATCTCAATGCTGCATCTCGACTTGCTATTCCCCATAAAAAAATGTTGTACTACAAGTTTTATCAATTAATTTTAAATTATTTTGCTTAATGAACAAAATGTCATGTTTATGTACTTGGATGTGCTATTTATCTGGTGTTATTCTTGCATGGAAGCAGCACATATTATTTGGTTGAAAACACTAGAAGAAAAGACAATCCTCAAGGAATACTGGGTTCATTCAAGATCACCTGAAGGTATACATGGTAGATAAGATCCTCATAATAGCTTCCAGTCGTTGAATTTGGAAAGGGAATGAAGTCAAATTTTACTTCATAGGGCAACAAATCAATTGCAGCCTTGAACACATCTATGCAAAAGCCCGTTACAATTGTCGCAATTGTCTCAGGATCGAGTTCCACTGCCACCAGTTCTTTAAAACCTCTTTTAATTGGAATTCCGATTCTCATTCTCTTCCCAGTCTTTGGCATAAACCGTTGACCTTTTGGTACAGCCAAGGATGATCCAGGCCATTCAATAGAGGCCATTTTTCTCACAGAGGGTGATTGAGTTGCAACACTAGACCTATTTAACCCTCGCATTATCCCATTACTTTGGGTCCAAAATCCGATTCTCTTGACTCTTCCGACAATATTCACTATTTCAAATGCTACTGGTTGTTGCAGTTGTCCATTCTTAAGTTGAATTTCCCCACTTAAACCCATGAACTTGCCACGTAGAATTGCGCGGACTAGATCGGATCCAGTTGGTCTTGAGGGAATGGCAGCTAGATGAGCAAGCTTATTTGCAGCATCATTCTTCTGCATAGAAGTTATTGGACGTAAATGATATGCTGCTTTGGCTAAAGCCCAGACAGAATCATATGCCCATAAGCAGTATACATTTATATCAGGAATTTGACGATGCTGGTTTCTGAAAAAGCTGTTCCTCCACATCAATGAGAAGTTGCAAAGCCGCTCTGAGGGTGGAATATAAGGTCTAATTCCGACGACTCCTTGCATCGAGTCTAAAACCGACTGATCCATCACAGGCAGCTCGTTTACTATCCCATCAGTCACAATCCAACCATAACCTGCACTCATCATTCCTAACTCGTTAACCTTCAAGAAAAACCGAGATGCAAGGGAAGCAGACATGTGGACAATGAATATATTGGCAGACAGAGCCATCAGCTTATAGAGTTGGGCTTCCACATATATATCCCTGGCTTGCGGTGGAATGGCAGTTCGATGTGCTACACGAGCATTACCTTCTGCTAATGTGAGAAGAAGATCGGGTATGATTCCGTTTCCATAGGAACTGTCCTCATGTATTATAACCAATTCTCTCCACCCGAATTCTTGAACTAGAGCGGCAATGGCTCCAACCTGAAAGTTATCATTAGTCGTCATTCGGATAAAGTTTGGATTTATCACTGGACAAGAAAGGGCTACTAGCAGAAAAGGAAATGATAGGAACTCTGTCTCCCAATTCTGCCAGAAGCTCGGCTTCTTCAGATGTTTGTGGGCCTATCAATGCCTCAACTTGTTCATTCTCCAAAAGATCCACAGCTGCTCCAAATGGCAATAAGCAGATCAATTCCAAACACAAGTACGAGATGGCAAGTCCTCCCTCGTTTAGCTAAGCACCTACTCACAAAATGAAAACATTTGCTGGCCAATACATATCGTTAGTCGTGTTTTTACATGCTATTATGGGATCATATTTTTCAGCTCTGGGATTGGTTTTATATAGTGGCAGAATGACTGTACAATACACTTTCCTTTTGTGTGGCAGAATGACTGTACATTTTCCCCGCATTGTGTGGCTTGAGTGTGTGTGCGCAAAGAATGACAGCGGCGGAGAATCGACGAGAACCCACCTGAAGATAGAGCTTTGAGAGGCTGTCCCATGGAATTTCTAGGATGCAGAATCAACTTCAGGTGATGGTTAATGTGCGAGGCCAAGGCATTCAAGTCAGTGATGGCCATGGTCGTGCACTGTTGGGCCATCTCCCCGACTGGTGACTCCATATCAAGAATCACCCCAACATGAATGTGATGACGACGATGATGATGAGTGTTTTGAGCCATCGACCAATCGATGGAATTGAAGGCGTGAAACATCGCCAACAAAAAGAAGATGCGCGCCAATCTCTCCAACTCCATTGTCAGCTGCATGGTTCCACAAGGTTTGGAGCCTAATATCTCCAACAAGTGTTCTTGATAATGGTGATGATAATCGTTTTCTGAAAGAAGTCTGACATCTCCAGCAAGTAGTCTTCGAAATACCTGAAGCCAAATAGGAAGGAGTTGACTAATATCTTCAAGGTCTCCGCTTGTCGGCAATTAGTCTTTGGTCCTGGATACATCATGCCTCTTGGACTTTTCAAAGCAGTCCATGTATGAATGGGCTAGTAGTCTTTGGTCCTGGTCGAGGAGGCATCATGCCTCTTGGACTTTTCACAGCAGTCCCCGTTTGAATGGCCTAGTAGTCCTTGGTCCTGGAGGCATCATGCCTCTTGGACTTTTCACCATTGAATTTAAAAGCAAAAAAGACGACCTTTCATACTGCGATTATTGAATGGCTAAGTTACGGTCAATTTTAATCCAACGATGGAAAATTATAAGCGCACGATATTTCTTGGGAACCCTAAAAACACCCATTATCAGAATTGGCGATTCTGAACTAGGGCGGGCATACTAAAATGGTCTATAATATTGGCGTATTGAGTTATATGGTAGAGTTTCGTTGCCGTCAAATATGGTTCATCATTTGGAAGTCTAGGTAAAATCTACCACACTATGTAATAGATTAAGGTAAGATGCCAGCCTTAATATGTCTAACATTACTATTAGACTTAAGGTTTCACTAATTGTTGTGGTTAACTTTCAATGTCTATCTTTTGAACTAATTTAATATATGTTTGCCCTCTAATCAAAAAAAAAAAAAAGCTTTCCTGCTTCTGACGCAAATTCTGTTATTCCATGCCAAAAAAATGAAGCATCTGTTCGTACGTTTATTTGGTTGTTTGTAAATCATCAACTTTTCACTAATTGTTGCTGCTAACTTTTTATGTCTATATCTTGAGTTCAAACATATCTATGTCGTCTAATTTTGGAAGAACTTTAACTCTATCAACTAATCAAGTTTGAAAAGAATATCCTGCAGAAGAAGAAAACAGTTCGACTTATTCAGTAGGGACACGAACACACATTATTTTTATTAGTAAGGGTAAAAGAGTTCGGAATATGCATGTTTCTTACATATTGCTATTTGGAATATAGGAATGAGGAAACATGAATAAGATAAAAAGGAATCGAGATGAATTATGAGAAATTGGAATATGAATTGTTAATCTAATGATTACCACATTTGGTAACACGTTGGAATTAGAATACATCCTTTTATGGTTTGAATGTTATTGTTTCCATTATTCAAAATAGCGAATGTGCTAGCAAAACCAAAAGAAAAAATGACACAAATGGTCCCTAACCTTTGACTTAATATGTAACGTGGTATATGAACTTTCAATTTGACTAATGTGGACCCTAAACTTTAGCCTAATGTGCAATGTGATCCTCGAACTTTAATTTGTTTAATATGATCCCCCAACTTTTGGTACTTGTTCAAATTAGTCCTCGAATTATATGAAAATGCTCAATATTGTCCTTTTATTAATTTAGGTGCATGGACAACATTGGACATTTACATCGCCTCTTAAATTCATAGCACAATCCACAAAAGTAATGCATAGAGGCTTAGAGAACAACCCTCCACCGAGATACACACATGACATGGATTCACATATTCAGTTCTCGCTACACTTCCTAAATTATTTTCTTTGAAACACAATAAAAAATTTGTTACCACAAACAAAATCCAAAGGATCCATACCATAGCTTCCTAACACATGGTTAATTAGTCAGTGTACATTCTATTAATAGCATGTGATCAATCAAACCAAGTATTTCTTATGATATATCTCAAATTGCTAAAGAAAATTCGAGGGATCCACTTTACAGCTTCCTAATGCATATTTGAATTAGTCTTATACATTCTACTAATAGCATGTGAAGGATCAAACCTAGTACTACTCATTACTTATCTCAAACTGTCAATTGTACTAGCATATGAAGCATGGGGGAGATGCTCTCCCTCCTTCTTATATGCCATCCTTTGCGCAAAGTTGATCAAACTCCGCAGAACATAACTTTAACCCTATGTCTGTCCTCAAGACCTGGATGTTCCTTCTTGTTTGCTATTCGATCATAGCCTTTTTACTCTATATGCTGACCAAACATTGCTATTCGATCATTGCCTTTTACTCTCTATGCTGACCAAACACCGAGTTCTTGTGTTTAATGAAACAAGCCCAAACGTTACTCGAGTAGTCATCAAAGAAGGTCAACATCTATTTGCCACGTCCCTTCCAGTGCACCTAAGATGGCCTCGATAAATTTGTGTGTATCAAGTCAACTCTACCCCTATTTCCTTGAATTGGCGTACTAAAATGTAGCTTCTGCTCCTAGTCGAACAAACAATGTTCGCAAAGTCTAGCTTTTCAATTTTCTACTGACACAAAATACCCCTCTGACAATTTACATGCTCCTCTCATATATGTGCCCTCATTGCACGTGCCATTGCCTACTTGATTTGACTTTGTCATTGTCGATGAGACTGTAATATTTGAACTGGTAATTGTCCAACCTAAAGATAATACATACTTCTTGTCCCCTTTGCTTTGATATTGCTTGTTTTAGGAACACGAATCATTGAAGAGAAAAATATAGATGAAGACCCACAAATTTTTTTATGTGAAAAACCCTTTTAAAATTAGAACGGAAAAAACCATGATGCTATACTAAGCAATCTCTTGACTATCAGTATTAATATCAGGGTTACAAGCTTCTAAGTTGCAACTACAAAAGATATTACCCCAATATATAGTAGGAGTTTACGGCATGCATAGTTATGATAGAAATTACATGTATACTATTAGCAGCAATAAAAAAATCCTTATTCTCTGCTTTAGCATGAAGATTACATGTACGCTATTAGCAGTAAAAGCTCTGAGCTTTAATATTACTTTTCTCTATTAGACTCCAGAACTCTATCAATCTCTCACTTGAAGGTTGATCTTCAAAACAACAATAGTCTGTCATAGTCTTCGTTCATCTTTGTATCCCAAATTGTCCTAGAGTGGCAGCCCTCTCATCATTAACCATGAAGGCCAACTTATGCAATGCACAACATCGGTTTCTCAATGGTGACAACATTTGTTAGATTTTCTGCACCAAGAATCCTCTTCAATGACAATATTCCATCATCTTTCAGCTGATGAATACGATAATACTTTAACTCAATGTGCTTATACTTGAATGAAATACCGGATTATTTGCAAGACAAATAGCACTTTGATTGCCATTGAAAAGAATACTGATATCTTGCTCCTTGCCTGATCGAATATGATTTCTCTCCTAACAGAGGTTGATGCAAGTTCTTCTGATATAGCAAATCCTCAAACTGCATTTTCCAAAACCCAAATTCCTTGCCATCAAACCGATAGATCTTCACCTTCCCTTCGTCCATATCTGTCGCTCCCACTATTTTGCCAAACCAAGCTTTGAAACAAGTTATTAGGAATGCGAATCGTTGAAGAGAAATAAAATAGAGAAGATGACACTCATTTTTTTACGTGGAAAACTCTTTCAAAATCAAAAAGGAAAAAACCACGGTGCCGTACTAGACAATCTCTTAATTAACTACCAATATCAATATCAGTATCAGTATTGGAGTTACAAGCTTCAAGGTTGCAACTACAAAAGATATTGCCCCAATATATTGTAAGAGTCGATGGCATATATAATTACGATGGCAATTACATGTATGCCATTATCAGTAGTAGAAAAGCTTTATTCTCTGCTTTAACATGAAAATTACATGTATGGCATTAGCTAAAAAAAACTCTGAGCTTTAATATTACTTTTTTCTATCAGACTCATCAACTCCGTCTAACTTAACCATCACTTATTACCTTCAAAGTTCCAAACGTTGGAGTATACCGTCAACCAACAGCATCCAAGAGGAATCAAATTCTTCATCAGCTCTAGAACATGTCATGCTTCACGTAATATTCTCATCATCCCGTCACACATCCTGATCTGAGCTGATCCATTGCCTGCAATCTCGATTTTAGTATTATTTCCCATCAACATATATTGCACCACCATCAATAGACCGATACCTCGAGAACCAGTCCCTACGTGATGTCATGTGATATGTCCCCCCGGAATCCATGATCCACTCATCTTCAGTTAAGCTGGTAGACATGCATAGAATCTAATCCAACTCATCCAAGTAGCCTTGCTGGATTTTGCATCAATCTTAATTTCTCATCTCTCTTCGAAGCTAGACAATTTCTCGCGATGTGCCCCTCACTTCGACAATTATAACACTTAAAAGGCTTGCTCCTCCCTTCGCTCTAGAGTTTCGCATGCTTCTTGGACCCTACCCGCTATCCTTGCCTCTCACCATTAAACCCTCTGCTACTTTTATTATCATTGCCCTGCAACTTCCATTGCATTCTTTTGAGAGCATTGCCAAGAAAGGGAATGAAACTTCCATTTCCATTCGAATGGCTTCATTCCCAATAACCAAACATGCTCTAAGAGTTTGATAGTTCTCCCCTTCCTCTGAAAACCCTTTCTAGCATAGAGAGAAAATTGCAATTTCAGTCCTAAACCTATTATACAGATTTGAATTCAGCCTTAGACCTTTAATTGATCTAATATAGTCCAAAATTTTTGAGTGAAAATGCAATCAAGTCCTCATGGCCAAGTGTCACTTGTAATTGCTAACGTAGCAATCCAATCATCACTGGCCATCCCGCGTGTCACATTCGATGATCTGACTTGGAAAAATTTACTTGAAATGGCGCCACATTCTTTAATTTTCCGAAATTTCTGCTGTACTACAAACATTACTTTTTATTGTTCAGAAATGAAAATAAAAACAAAATATCAAGGGTCAGCTTAGCCTTGTTAAAACGGCCATTAGCCTTTTCCATTATTGAACTATATTTTCATCATGTGACTACCACCGGGATTCAATGAGAAGCATCGTCTACGCGTCATTGACTCATTTGGGTTGGCTTCATTTTCGAGTAGGTTGAGTCCTACGTAAGCTGGTCTTTTTTTTTTAAACATTTCCTTCAAACTTCAACACCACCTCTAAAAGTTCGTGCTAAATCACCTAAAAATCCGATAAAGTAGACCCTACGTAACTTCAGATCCATCCAAACATGACTATCAAGAAATTTCATCACTAATAGTTCACACGAATACAAATGGAGCCTTTTATATAGTGGAAAAATTCACGTCCACGAACGATTCTAATGCGATGATAGCAATCCACATCAAATTATGAGGGGAAAGTGCCAAAAAAGTCCTAAACCTTTTACATTGATGTCAATTTAGTCCTAAACCTTTTTTGGTACTAATTCAGTCCTAAACCTTTTGCATTGGTGCCAATTCAGTTCTAAACCTTTTTATGGTGCCAATTTAGTCCTAAACTTTTTATATTTGTACCAATTCAGTCTTAAAACCTTTTGTTTTTGTGCCAATTCAGTCCTTCCAGTCAATTTTGATCGGATTTTCCTGACGTGGACACCAGGCAATCGGTCATCGGCGCTAATGTGGACAACTTTATAATATTTTAATAATTTTTTGAATTTTTATGAATTTTTTTCCCCCTTCCCTCCCTCCTTCCTCCAGCTGGTCACCGAACTGGCAACCGGCCAGAGGCTAGAGCTTGGCACTAGCAAGGCTCACCCTCACTGGCCACTAGCGAGGTCGACCGCCACCGCCGGGCGCAGGCTCAGGCCGCTAGTGACAGTGAAAGCGAGCCTCGCCCAGCCATGGTGAGGCTCGAGCCCTTGTCAGAGGCCACGGGCAAGGGCTTGAGCCTCGCCATGGCTGGGCAAGACATGACCTTGCTGGATCTAGTGAGGTTGGGCCTCGCCCAGCCATGGCGAGGCTTGCTTTCATCATTGTTGGCGAGGGCGAGCCTCGCTAGCAGCCGGCAAGGTCGACCTCACCGGTTCGGCGATTCGGCTGGAGGAAGGAGAGAGGGGAGGAAGGAAAAAAAGGAAAATTAAAAAATTAAAAAAAATTAAAAAATTATTAAAATTATTCACGCCGGTCTTTGGTGGCCGGCTAGCGCCTACATCAAAGAAAATCCGCCAAAATTGACTAGAAGGACTAAATTGACACAAAAATAAAAGGTTTAGGATTGAATTGGCATCAATATAAAAAGTTTAAGACTGAATTGGCACCATAAAAAGGTTTAGGATTGAATTGACATCAATGAAAAGGTTTTGGACTAAATTGGCATAAATACAAAAGGTTTATGACTTTTTTGGCACTTTTCCCCAAATTATGACAATGCCGACAACTTATTATAACGTGGATATGTAACTTGGTAAACTAAGAAAACATTTCTATGACGAGCGTGTTGATTTTGTAAATCTAAAAGGAAGGGGAAAGAAAATACAATGAATCCGACATTTAGGCTCAATTCCACCACTCCCCCTTGTTTTGTCGTAATACTAAATTGCCTAACTTAGACCCCATGCATCAAGTCAAACGAAAAGTTGGCAGTCTTACAATAATGAAAAGACCAAAACACCTCCTCACTTTCATCTTCTTCTTCGCCTTCTAAGTTGTCTACCTCGATGCCATCTAGAGGACATGGTGGTAAGATGAACACTTTCTCATGCTTTCGCGCACCCCTTTCGTTCTTTAAGAAGAAGAAAAGTCAAATAGATCTAAAGACTCGATAGCAAGATATTGACCAATGATATCCGGGCGTATCTGAGAAGTAAAGTTATATAGAAATATATTCTGCAATCACATGCGAGGCACTCAACATAATATGAGCCTCAACCCAGTGAAGTTCTCTCTGAAATAGATGGCCATGGAGGCTGCAAAAACCTTGGGGGGCCAACGCTTCATGATCGTTTCCCTCTTCTTGATCTTCTTCCTCTGCGTCTTGGCTTCGATCATCGAGTTCCGACACGAGACGTTGTCAAAGTTCAGCCGATGTGCTCTCTCCAACATCCCCCAGTTCAACGATTACTCAACTAATCTCTCGGTCGCAAACTCCTCGTCCGACGATGAAATCCGGATACTCATAGGCATTCTTACGCTCCCCGACCAGTACCACCGCCGCCACTTCCTCCGCATGATCTACGGGACTCAATCTCCCGCTGGTGCGCGAGTCGACGTGAAGTTTGTGTTTTGCAACTTGACGAAGGAGGAGCAGCACGTCCTGGTGGCGCTAGAGATCATGCGGTACGACGACATCATCATCATGAATTGCACAGAGAACATGAACAACGGGAAGACGTACACATACTTCTCAAGCCTCCCGGAGATGCTCAAGGGCGCAGACCGACCATACCCGCCTTACCATTACGTGATGAAGGCGGATGACGACACTTTCTTTAGGTTGGAGAAGCTCGTGGCGTCGTTGAGGCCATTGCCAAGGGAGGACTTGTACTACGGCTTCGTGATACCGTGCCATAGCATGGACCCTTTCGTTCACTACATGTCTGGGATGGGCTATATGGTTTCGTGGGACTTGGTCGAGTGGATCAGCGAGTCGGACATCGCTAGGAACAATGCAGAGGGGCCCGAGGATCTTGTCTTCGGTGCATGGTTGCGGGATGGGCGCCGAGCCAAGAACCGGTACAACGCCAAGTGGGCCATGTACAATTATCCTGACCCGAAGGACCCGTGCCAGCACGAGTTTTGGCCAGACACGATTGCAGTTCACACGGAGAAGACGCCAGAGAAGTGGCTCCAGACATTGAAGTACTTCAACTTCACAAGTAACTTGAAACCCTCTAAATTGTATCATGTTCCTTAGACAAGTCATATGCTTGCTCGCCATCACCATTTCCATTTTTGAGTTCATTCTTTCTTCTTTTTTGTAACTTGATGATCAATCCAATCCTATTTTGGCGAAACTATCTATCTCTTCCTGCTCAAATATCTCGCTTTTTAGCTCAACCAGAGAAGAACACATAAATTGTACTCGCGTGCAGGCTCGCCATCCAAATTTCAATTGTTACCGGCAATCAAGTGGAAGATTTGACATCACATTCTCTGGCATTTTAATATGTAGGTGAGGCATGCACACACAGACTTTGTAAATTCAAGTATCCAACTTCTGTCATGAAAGTTTCATGAGAGTTGAGGGATTGATTGGACTGAATGAGGCTTGGATTTGATCTCTCCATCTTTGTAAAGAAGCAAATGTTTTCATGTCAGCAGTAGAAATCGCATAACTTAAGGACAGTTTGAGGTCTTAAGTCCCCCCAAAAATCCCCTCATTTTCACCTGTTCATATGAAACAGAGCAAACCCAAGAAGACGGTTCTTGTGAAAGGAAACGTGAAATGAATATGTAAATCTTGCATCTCAATCATCAACTCCGACATCAAGTTCAGAACCAACCTCGATATTTTCTGGCCGACCTAGCGGAAATGGTTGCGGGAGGCCTTAAACTAAGTCTCCGACAACTAGCTCCGGCCTTAACCTGGACCCCGAGCAGCCTGATCGAACGTATGATCGGGATCGTCGAGAGATATAGGTCGAAGTAATGACAACTTCTTCCCTGTTTGTCATTTTTAAGGATTTAATTACAAGTTTCACATAAATGCACTCTATAACAGTAGCACATTCTCGGCTTAGACGTTAGGCATGGAGAAAACCTCCAATGGCAAATTATGATAGTGCCCATTTGAAACAAAAATCTAAATAATGGACTAATTGGTCACATACTTAAGTTCCCTGATGGAAATGAAGGAAATGACGACTGCTAGTTTCAACCGATAAATCCTTGATATACATAGATGTATACATAGATGTATAACTCTATTTTTCTTCCTTGTTTGATTGGTTTATCGTTAGCTTTTGAAAAAGTTATTTCATCTTTAGGGCTATGAAAATACATCGAGTACTGCCCTTTCATATCTTAAAAGATGAATAATGGGAATAACATAAATTACTATAATTGTTATTCCCAATACACTTTTCGTTTATAAGTATAACCTTTGCCATGCGTGACCAGTAAAATTCGAATTTAAATAGAACTCAGAGCACATATCATAATTTGATAACGGAGACATATCAACTCGAGTTTGACTTCCATATTAGTCACTCTCTTAAGCTGAAATTTGCATTCGATCTTAGTTTTTCAGACGGGGCAAGTTATTAAACTTATAAGTCTCGATTCTCGATTCACCTGTTTCCTTATTAATCATTGCATTAAGTTATTAATTTTGTCAGTCTCTTTTCCCTATATTTTTTTTTTGTTTTCCTTTTTTGGCCCCTGATTCACATACTTAAGGTGAGGCAAGCCCCATTTTGTTGGGTGACAATTTGTGGCCAAGCAGAAAACTTGTGGCCCTATTGCGCACAAGGCCGGGCTCCGACACTAATAAACAAATGGTGAGGGGCTTTTTAGCAAAACCTGTGAAAGGTAATCTGATATAAGTGAAGAGCAAGAGCTGACGTCGACCGAGGAAGCTCACCAGCCCTGTTAGATCTTGCTGAGGCGGCTTCTCCTGCGACGGCGCCCCTCCCCCTCCGCCGGCCACCGCCGCTTCAAAGAAACAGGTCCTCTTCGACCACTGAGCGCTTCGAGCATCGTTGCGGTCGCGTGGGTCGGATTCATTTTTTTTGGTTTCTTCGTTGGTTTTTGTCGTTCGCCTAACATTGAAAATGCATTGGAGCGCACGAATGAAGTCAATAGTATCTGTTGGTATTGTTCCATCTGATGGAGGGCTTTGTTCTTGTTTTTACAATGATGGGTTTTCGTTTTTTCTGCTTCTCTTATCAATTGGCGCTGGTGTCGTTGGTCTTGGCCGTATGGGTCTTTCAGAGATCAGGAGCAAGGAGTGGTCTTTTGATTAGTTTTGGCAGAAAGTTAGTCAGCGAGCGAAAGTTGGGTTTGTCGACTCTCTTCATCTGATTTAGTTGATAACCGGCCCTAAACTAATTTATGATGAATGTGTTCCTCATGTACTTCAATGAAATTGGTGTTTCTATGTCCAAAAGGAAAAGGAAGTTCTAGTGAAATCGAGTGTCTAGGCCAGTTTCATGCCCATTTGCTTTTGGGTAAGAGAGTAAAGGGAAAAGTTGTCTGAGTGGATAAGTATCAGAGCGTGTGAAGTAATCGATATTTCAGCTTGCAGGGTAAAATTTTTGCATTTCTGTTTGTTGGAGCAGTCATCACCAATGTGACTTCCAATTACGGGATATCTTTTTTCTTGCATGTAATCATTCAATCCTAACAATAATCTAACAGTTGCTACTCATAATTCAATGGCTTAATTGATGTTCTTTGATGTTTGTGACTCATATAAGTTTCTTATCATGGTTTCCTTGGAGCAGGTTGTACTTTCTTGCTCAAAAGAGATGGCCGGTGGTCCAGCAACATTTTCAGATATTGGGAAAAGGGCGAGAGGTACAGTTCTTTTTTGCAAACATTGTATTGATATTGGCATCCCAACGATTTTTTAACTGGTAAATGCAATAAGCATCAGCTTGTTAGTCCTTGATTGTCTTTCTGATGTCTGAGTTCATATTCGAGACAGATGTTCGGGTAGGAAAAAGAATTGATTCATGATATTGTTTCACTTCCTCATTTTTTATTGTTAAGGCTAAATGTTCTGCTATTACATAATTGATCTGGTTAATGTATTTGTTCTTCTGTTGCCCTTGGAACTAAGATGGATGAAGGTACTATTTTCTTTCATAATATTATAAGGGGTTGGTAAGGAATGCGATTTTAGGTACATATTTTTTGCTACATGTTGAATGATTCTTAGTCAAATGATTCTTAACAATTACATTGAATCTCCTCTTATGAATCACCACTTATTTGACTGATGCTACAGTCGAACAACCACAACAAAAGGTTTTACCTGCTCATTCAGTGTGCATCTATATCTCCATCTTGTCTAATAGTTGCTTTAGTTTCACGATCATTATTGGCTGAACGATCATATTTTGAACAATCAGGAGCTACACCTGATGATTATAATTATGTGCTCCACCTGACTCTACTCAGTCTGTCTTAAACCAAAAATTACTGCTGTCCTGCTATGAAAAGTTGTTTTGCAGACCTTCATACCAATAATGCATAGTCAATCACAGTGTTTCTAGCAGACAAGAAGACAAGAAGGCCCAGGAAAATCAAATGTTTTGATAGAAACATGTTAAAATCCTTGATACCACCACAAGTTGGTTCTTATAGAAATTGATGACCTATCACAATGGCATTAAACTCATACCTAATCCCCTGAAATGCTGCCAATAATTCTTAGTGGTGTTCAGCTTTTAATCTTCCCTAATATTTTCTGTGTTTTGGATATGGCTAACGTTGTTACTTTTAAATGCAGATCTTTTGACTAAAGATTATACCTTCGATCACAAGTTTACCCTGACACTTCCGAGCTCAACTGGGATGGTGCACTCTCAACCAATTCTCTCTCTCTCTCTCTCTCTCTCTCTCTCTCTCTCTCTCTCTCTCTCCCTCTCTCTCTCTACGTGTGTGTGCGTGTGTGCGTGTGTGCAGTGTGGTGGTTTTTTTTTTTTTTTTTTTTGGGGGGGGGTGCTTTATCCCAAGTTAGGCGCAGTGTATAGATTGAACAATATCACCTTATGAGGACCAACTTACAATAATTACTTTTTGTGCACAACTTTATTACATGTCCGTACAATGCTTGCGGAAAGCTGAAAATTTGGAGATCCCAGATTCACATGCTTGTTACAGAAAATCATGATATTTGAACATTGTAGAAATACATGCCTTAGTTGATTTCAAACTCTGAACATATTTGCATAGAAATGACTTTGAGTTCTTTGTCCCTGGGAATTGGTGTTGTAAATTCACCTCTCTAGCTCATTAAACTGTTGAATGCTGTTATGGATTTTAATTTTTGCATTGCAGGGACTTACAGCTACTGGTTTGAAAAGGGATCAAGTTTTCGTAGGTGACATAAATACGGTTTACAAGGGTGAAAATACTACAGTGGATGTGAAAGTTGACTCATATTCAAATGTAAGAACATTGATGTTGGTCCCGGAACGTTTTTTTTTAACCCTCCTAATTTTTTTTTATAGATAGTTCCACATTCATGCATAAATGCTTCTTTTATATTCTGGACTGATTGAATATCTTTATTTATGTATCCACATTTCATCAGGTGTCGACAAAAGTGACTGTTTCTGGTGTCTTGCCGAGTACCAAAGCTGCCCTTAGCTTTAAAATACCGGATCACAAGTCTGGCAAGGTCAGTTATGTTTTTCAAATATATGGCTTTGTGTCTGGTTTGTTGGTTTTCTGTTTCTGAAGCAGAATCTATGGTTGTCCCGTGTCCTTTGAATGTTTTGAATGTATTACATGATGTTCATTAATGCGTGGCTACCTCTATGGTCATACAAGATTGGATATTGAATAGCATCATGTGAGACTTTGCAACTTTGCATATATCATTATTTTTTGCAGACTAGCATTTTTCCTCCAGTTATGTTTTTCAAATATATGGCCTTGTGTATGGTTTGTTGGTTTTCTGTTTCTGAAGCGGAATCTATGGTTGTCTCGCATCCTTTGATTGTTTTAAATGTATTACATGATGTTCATTATTGCGTAGTTACCTGTATGGTCATACAATATTTGATTGCCCAAATGGTGTTCTATGCTTGTATCTTGTATGAACATCATTGTGGGACGTAAATTCGGAAAATGTGCTGATTGGGAGGGGCTGTTTATGTCGGTGCTAGATTAATTATCGGACATGAATCACTAACTCCATTATTATATATCAGTTGGAGCTGCAGTACCTCCATCATCACGCAGCAATTGATTCAAGCATAGGTCTGAACCCAACTCCCCTTTTGGAGTTTTCTGCAGCAATTGGTAGCAAGGATCTCAGTCTCGGTGGTGAAGTTGGATTCGATACTGCTTCTGCTTCTTTAACCAAATATAATGCTGGAATTGGCTTGAACAGGCCAGATTTTTCTGCTGCAGTTCTTCTGTAAGTATGGTTAGGAGAACATATTTTGCTACGTTAGGTATTTACTATTTAGTGTTCTATTGATGCACATAGACTACTGCTATCTGTAAATGCTCCAATGTCTTTGTCATATGTCTCCATCTGCTAGAGGAATAGATTTTTATTTTATATGTGGGGTATCAATGGGTGATTGGTCTTGACGTAGTAAGCAAGCCAAATAACTCAAAGACTTTACATTGTTACGATAATACATCTAGATGATGCTAGTTATTCTGCAAGTCAAAAGAAAGCACAAGCGAGGATTGATTAGGTTGCGTTGTCTTTATGGAATAGATTATAGTACTGTTTTAGTTTCGTTTTCTGCTTTCATTACTCCCTTCTGGTTTGGCAATGTGTTTCCACAAGTTTGTGATGGTGTTTTGTTTGCTTATATTAATTACTCGCAGAATATTTAACCAGCAAAATACCCTAAAATTGAGGCCCACCCCAGTCATTGAGAGAAGGCTTTGTTATCTATATGTGCATAATCTGCTAGTGTAGAAAGATCCATTCCTTAGCGAAGGAGGCGATAACAATTTATAGTCAACTGGAGATATTACATTAATAACAAAGGAAAGAAGAGGGAGGTTTACCTACAGAATTAGTTTTAAATCAAATTGTACCTGCAACAGAGATGTGATGAAATTGATGGTGAGTTTCCAACACGTTCTCATGGTGATGCATATTGTGTGGAGCAAGACTTCATTTTATTTGTTGTAGATCAATCAGTGGACAAACAATTTTGTGTGGTCTGTATTGAACATTCTTAGAGTTGACGTGTTTGTGCATTTCAATGATATTTTATATAAGCCTTAAACTGATCTATTAATTATTAAACTCTAACAGGACTGACAAGGGGCAAACTCTGAAGGCCTCCTACATCCACTTGGTGGACCCTTTCAATGCAGTTGCCGCTGAATTGACGCATAGATTCTCCACCTATGAGAACAGCTTTAGCATTGGAAGCTCTCACACGGTCGATCCATGCACTGTTGTGAAGACCCGGTTCTCAGACAATGGAAAGTTGGCCTTATTGGGCCAGCGAGAGTGGAGGCCAAAATCGCTTATTACTGTGTCTGCCGAGTATGACTCAAAGGCCATCAATGCGGCGCCCAAGCTCGGTCTCGCTCTTGCTCTCAAACCGTAAAGTGGATGAAATATGTTGATGCTGCTTAGCTAGTTGAAATTGATAAAGTTGTGGTTTTGCCCATTCTTTCAAGCCGGTGACGGTTTTGTTCTGCCCAGTTGGTGCTGGGAAACTGACGAGGGATAATGCATAAAAGCTTCTAAAAGAACTATAGGGGAACATTAACCCAGTTTTGCAAAAGGTTCATAATCACAGATTATATTTTTCCATTGAAATGTCAGGACATCATACAAAGCCTGAGAAGACTATTCATGATTCAATTCATTTTCCTCTTTTCACATTCGTTTCTCTTGTGCTGGATCATTTGGTTATAACTTGATTAATCATCTTTTGGCTCGGATAATGTTGTTATCTTGTCACTGCATTTCTGTAGTTGCTTTGTCGAGTTCACATACATCTGCTCTTTGACCTGTGTATGTCCTCCCTTTGTTTCATCAATCTGGTTGTAATTTAGTTCAGGCTTTCTCGTTCACCTGCAATGAGATGATGATTACTCTTCGCGGACTGGTTTTAGCTTCGAAGTTGCTAATTGCGAGCTAAGGTGTCTTCAGTTTTAGTATTACTAGGAGGGTTTTGACTTTTGAGTCATTCTTCTGAAAGGAAGCTGCACAAAAGAAAAGGTTAAAGGTGTCATAAAGGAGGGAGGGGGGGTGGGGGGTGTGGGCGGCCGCGGGGGCGCGGGGCGGGGTGGGATGTGGTGGTGTTGTAGGGGAAGAAGAAGCTGGTGTTTATATATGCAGATTAGCCGAGTCATAGACTTCGGATTGAAAAGGATCAATGCCAGTGAATGGCTTTGACAGTGAAGCCCCAGCTGATATCCACGAGTTCTCTTTTGCTTTTTGGTGGCTTAACATTTCAGAGAATATCTATGAGATTAATTGGCGTTTCTGCAAAAGCTTCTTCACTGTTTACATATTAGTAGGTCAAGTCTAGTATGCTACTCAACAAAGAAAAAGAGGCATAAAATTCAAATGATATTTAACGTAATTAACTCTGCCTGTTAAGTGTCATTTGATTTGTTCTCTCTTCCTGCACGGCCAAGAGTGAGAACTCTCACGGGTCGATTCATGTTGAATCCGAGGCAATCATGCTTGGCTGAGAAAATAGTTAACGGAAAAATTCTTAGTTCAATTCATTGTGCACAGGATGCGAAACCCTCTGTTGGAGACTCGAACAAAAATTATATATCCTGCCAAATAATATAGTTCAACTGAAACATCATAAATTCAAACAATAAATCCTTATCTAGAGCCCATCTTTCTTTAGTAAAGGCACTCTACTAAAGTCGCAGCAGCCGATAACATCGGCGATGTTTGTCGGCTTGCGGCTGGAGAGAAATGATGAATCTGGGAACCGTAGTGATCGACATCATGCTCCGGTGCCGGAAGGTTAAGATCCAAAGGAAGAATGTTGCCTGGTCGTTTTTGATCGGTGCGTAGTGTTACCTCAAGGCTCGTAACCGAGACAAGATGGCCGCCCGCATTGAGCGCTCGGTGTCGCCTCATGTGACCTCCGAGAGCTTGGCCTGACTTGAACTGCAACCCGCATATCGAGCACTCGCGCATCTTCATGTCGACGTTGTCATGACCAACACGCATCTTTGTGCCACTATGGCCGAGTACATGGCCTGGATCATTGTCACAATCTTTCTTTGGAGATGATTTCACTAGCTTCTGTTGTCCCATGGACTTAGGCTTCTTCATGTGGCTGGACCTGTGGCCTCCCAGAGCTTGGAATGATGTGAATGTCCGGCCACATGTCTTGCATTTATATGATTGAACACAACCTTTGCGTTTCCCATCGGTGTCACAGTCACAAACTTCTTGGCCACCTTTCTCGTCTTCTACTTGTCTCGGGACATTGCCTTTTGCCAAAAGAATGAGGCAATCGGCCATGTCCTCCTCTTGATGTTCGCTGGTGCTACTCTCTTCCATGTCCACCGTGGATGACGGGGACGACAAGAGCAAGCCGTTATCGTCAATGCCGCCGCACGACAGAGCAATAGTCATCATTGCGGCTTCGACGTGTGCGGGCGACAACCTCTGGCGGCGTTTCGTACGCTTGCCTTTGACAATTTGTGCACAATTATCCGAGCCCACGAACCGATCCATGTTGTCTCCAAGGTATGTGACCAGAAAGTTTGGAGCTTGCTTGAAAAAATAAGTTTCTTTATGTATGTATCATTATAACTTTAGTTTTAATGGCCGCATTTAAATTTGGTTGAATTCGGGGAGATGTTGAGGTTAGGAGATCTCAAGAAACGGCCTTTGAACACATAACATCGGATCATTAATTGTCCCAGATCCTAAATGACAACATCAACATTGGAGTTACTTTTTTCTTTGTTATTTTTATTTTTAGTTTTCTGGAACCAAAAACTGTCTTGAACTCTTAAATTGGGGTCGCATTACCCTCTCGCCGATTTTCCACATAAGTGCAATGAATGCTACAAATCGTAATCCTTGATTGGGTCTTAATGATAGGTCATTATTATTACTCGAGTTAATGATCTGCTTAGGTCCCCCCAATGGAAAATTCACCTTTCATAAACCAATATGGTTTCTAGAACCATTGGCTGATATATATATATATATATATCTGTTTCAACGAAAGTGATGAAATATCCTTCAATAATTTGGATAGATCAATATGAATCCACAAAGATTGCGAAACTTCTTTTATTGATTTTGGACAGGAAAGTAAATAACTAGAAATTTAAAAAGTATGAAAACTAAAGATAGTCGTGTCTAGTCATGTAAATTGCAAGAAAGTAAAAAAAAAATAGAGATAAATTTACATAAGAATGTTGAATTATGTGATTGATTTGGGTTCTTTTACAATTAACAAACTTGGGGTATTTTATAGACGGTTACATATGACTGATACATACAACGCTTACTGAATTTGAAAAAAGAAACACCTTCCTAATCTTACCTGTGATTACAAAAAGTTACACGATTTCCTATTATCTAGCAACACTTCTCCACAAGAAGTTATAAAAATCCCAAAAACATAATTAAGTTCTTGTGTTGATTGATCATCATTGCCTTTGAGTTCCAATACTTTGTAAAATCTGCAATAGCTTTATTGATTGGTGAAGGCTTTCGTCGATAACTTTCACTTTGTCAATGACTTCTTTTCAAGTTGTTGAGTATTTTGACCAAACTATTATTATCAACTAAGATTGGCACTTATCAATACTAACAAAAAAAATTGGTCATTTTTTAGCGTCAACATATGCCCCTTTTTTAAAAAAATTGAATGATTCATCGATCATTCGATTTTTCTAAATTAAATAATCAAGAGTCATCATATGCCTAATTGTCATCGATAAATTTGATTTTTCCCAACCCAATTGCCTCTCGAATTGTTTTTTTTCTAAAACAATACAAGTAATTGTGCTATGGCTCCATGAATAGTGCCACTTGCACTACTTTTTGTTTACTAAGTCTTCTTTACTTGGAATTACATGACCTTCAGTTAATTAAATTAGGCCATTTTCAAATGTAAGTTGAACATTTCGTTTGATTTATTAATATCGAATGAGTAAAGTTGAGAATATTAATCCTAGCCATTATATTTTTTGGTAGGCTTTAAGGATCGACAAACGGAAGGCTGGTCAAGCACCATTTGTGCCACATTTACTTCAATGTTTTCATTCGAGCATATTCATACTTTAACTCATAATATTCCATCAGAGTGACATTTTGTGTAAAGTATTCACATGACCCTTTATCTCTATCATTTAACAATTGCTAATATTTTGATACTCTCATTGCCAATTGAAATAAATCGACAAAGTCTTGGCCTTCAAATTTAACTCTAAAATTGAATTTCAATCCATTAAAATCCAGATTCGTGAATTCTTTTTCTAAAAGTGAAGTGAGGCATCTACTTTTAGACTTCTTAATCAAATAATAAATTGATCAACTGACTCATTATTATATTTACTATTATATTGATAAAGTCTAACCAAATTAGCAATCGATATTTTAGGTACCATCTATAAAATTGAGAATGGAAAATCGTATTTCCATCTATGACCAATTACACACCGATTAGGTAGTAAATTAGTGTACCAGGTAAAGTAAAAGCAGTTATTAATAAAGACAAAGGAAATACCTTAAGTCTTAAAAACCCATATGTCCCTACTTTCCCCACACTAGGACATAAAATTGAATAATGTGTTCGATGATTGATTTTCTATCTTTACTAATAAAATTGACAAAGTCGGGGCTATTAAAACCTCTTGGAAAAGGCTAGTTATCGACCAATTAGAGATGCGGTTTATTATAACCATGTATAATAACATCCCTGTCTAATATCAATTGTTGTCAAACTTCCTTGGCAAATTGTACAGGGTTTAAGTAGGAATTTGGTTAGCCATTTTGCCCCTTAGGCGGTGATACTGGTCTTGCTAGATTATTTACGTTAATCAGAATGTTAGGCCCAATAGGAATATTCACATTGTGTATTACTGATATAGCCACTGGCTTTACATTTTCAACATTTGACAATTGACTAGTTTGTTGACCAATTTGATTTTCCAAATTATTGTTACCAATTTGGTTATTTTGATCGACAGTAGCCCAATTATTTCTTTTATTCTGACCTTCATTAGAAGATTCTGCATAATTCTTAGGGGTTGACTACTCTGACCAACATTATAAGCATCAATAAATAGAGAAAGCTTAGGATAGTACCCATTAAATAATCTTGGCCTCAAGGGCATTGTTCATTGATGACGATCGACTTGAATACGTCGGATATATGACTCTCAAAGTAGTTGAACATTGCACCCTAATGCTCTTCAAACATTTTTCTCATGGTTGACACCATGTTAGGATTTGGTGCAACCTCCCTAAACTGTTCATCAATGTGATGTATCGGAAGATCAACTTCCTCGCATTGATTATCTCTTGCCACTCTCCCAGCGGATAAAGTATTAGAATGCGAGGCATCTCATTACCGATTTGCGGTAATGGGTTGTTGTTGCCAACATCATTGTTAGATTCTTTTTGATTTCTAGTTCTTGCCATTGTAATATCCTCGAATCAACCAAATGTGTCCCATCAGGTGTGCCAAAAATGTTACACCGCAAGTGATAAATTATCCTTCAATAATATGGGTGGATCAATATAAATCGACAAATGTTGCGAAGGATCCTTTGTTGATTTTTGTTAGGAAAATAAAATGACAAGAAATTTAAAGGTACAAAAACCGGAGACAATTGTGTCCAACAATGTAAATTATAGGACGTTGAATTATGTGATTGATTGGAGTTCTTTTACAATATACATGCTCGGGATATTCATAACCCTCTACAGATGATTACATATGACGGTTACATACAGCAGTTACTAAATTTGAATAAGAAATAACTTTCTAACCCTATTGGTGGTTACATGAAGTTACATGATCTCCTATTATCTAGCAACACATATCCAAAATAAGTTACAAAAATCCTATGGACATAACTACCTAGCAATTGTGTTCTTGTGTCGATTCATCATCATTGCCTTCAAGTTCCAACACTTAGTAAAACCTGCAATAGCCTTGCCAACTAGTGAAGGCCTTCGTCGATAACTTTCACTTTGTCGATGGCTTCACTAGCGATTTTGTCAATTCATAAAATTGGACTGGGCATTCTTCCTAGTGGGAGGAAAATTGTGGAAAATTACCAAAAAAGTTTTAAACCTATTATGTTTGTGCCAATTTAAGTCTAAACCTTTCAATTATGCCAATTGAGTCCTAAACCTTTTCACGTTTGTCAATTGAGTCTATCTGGCCAATTTGGGCAGGAAATTGCTTATGTGGATGCTGGTTTTCTTACACGGCACAACCGACGATGATGTAGAAATTTTTTCAATTTTAAAAAAAATCAAAAATTTTAATTATTATCCTTTCTTTTCTTCTTTTTTCTTCTTCCTTCTTCCTTGGCCGATGACCGGCAAGAGGCGAGGGCCACCCTCATTTGATCTAGCATGGGCCAACTTTGCTTGGCGAGAGCGAGTCTTGCCCGACCTTGGCGAGGGTCCACCTTGCCAAATCCCTGCAAGCTTGAACCCTCGCCATATTCAGATGAGCAAGTTAAATCACATTATGTTGAAATAGTTCACACCAACTATATTTGGGAGGTAGTCGTGAGCAAGATGCTGAAAGGCTTCGTCTGAAACTTGGGACGTAAAAAATGAGGGTACTCCCAAGGCAGGGTGGGAAACAAAAAACAGATCGATGGAAGTTCCAATAAAGGAGTTTCCAACGAGGGTGAGCTAACAATAGAAGTAAGTATTATTCGTTGTGCAATATTCATCTTGACCAATGTATTCTTTGGACTAATAATGACAATGAAGGCGGCCAAAGAAAAGTCCTACGTACGTTCAAAAGCTAATGATGATGATCAAAGCTTCGTTCAAAAAGCAGGTACGATATGAAAAAAGGTGGAAGCATATTCGTGCTCTCTTTTGCAATTAGTAAAGAAAAGTATCATCAACAGAGGTCGAGCATTCAATAAGCAGCACAAACGACTATATTTAATCCGTAATTTGAAGGGAAAAATGCCCTATACAAAAGGAAAATGTTCCTTTTTCGCACGCATCAATCTCAAAACTCATATCTACAAAAAAAAAATCAAAGAATTAGCTTGACAGCTTAAGGTTCAGACATTCCGGAAAACATTGATAGCGGAAGAAATTTAAAACCCTAGTTCATCCGCGTCAACTAGCAGATGCAGCTCTAGGAAAACTGAGCTTTGATGAACTTTATCGACTCGACCGGACCACCTTTCCGCCGCACGAAAAGCACAGAAAAGGCAAGTTTGCGGTGGAGACCACAATGCCCCGAACCTGGACTTTACAAAAGATGTTATGAATCAAACCTCTTCCATCAAATGCATGCCTGACCAAGTATTTGCATCGTCAGGGAGACCTCGACTGGAAGCTATTCCCCCGGCAATAGCGAAGCTCCATAGAAATCTGTCTCTCCAGCTGAAGTTGGCGATGGAAATTAGCGATGAACATATCGGCTCTCTTGTCGATATCGTCCTCAGAGGGATAACTTATCGTTCTCTGAAGCCCCAACCCTCTCGAAGAGCCTGGCGAGCCTTTGTACTCTTTATCGTCCATCGATGTGCATGCCCTCAAACCGGGGCGGTCGCTGAAGCTCAGGAGCCGCTTGCTCGAATGGCCGTGCGTCCCGGGGGAGAGAATCCACCGGTGGAGGTCGAAATTCAATAGGAATCTCACCTTGTGGACTGCTCTTCTCAGGCGGCCGAGCAACGGCCAGTTATCCATGTGCCCTTGTGTTGGAGACCGAAAGACTGTCAACGATTGCAACTCCTCTTCGGCTTTGTGAATGGAATGTTTCAGAAACTTCAATGAAGAGTGGGGTCTAAGGTTGCGTATTTATAGGGAGAGGACTCTGAATTAATTTATGCGTGGAAGCATGCGACAAGAAGTTGCGACGCAATTAAGATAAACGATGCGTGAGTCGATGGAAGACCGTGTTGTTTGATGACGTGTAAGAGTTGAAGCCCTGTGTAAGTCATCCAGAAATTTAGAATTGTCAAACCGTTTGACGGGTTCTTCAGTTTGAAGGATTCTGTTCGATAAAAATATATTTACTTTCAGGTGGAAAAGTTCAATTGATTCTCTATTTATCTTCAAAGTGGACCGTATAGAGCTAAAGTATGGGATTTGTCATAGACTATAGGTTCTGGGGATCATATGATATACAAGGAAAAAATCGATAAGAAGTTGTATTCCTAAATGACAAGCTAATAATGTGTTCAACATAGCACCAAAGTAATGTTTGCTACATAATGAGATCAATGTACAAAAACCACATGACTTATGCATTGAAGCTACGCACGGGACGATTTTATTGAGGTATTAATGGGTTACAAATTTCATCTCGTTAACACCTGAAAACTCAATTGAGAGTATACTAAAAAAAGAGTAAATATCCACTCCGAATTAAGGGTCGCCAATTCAAGTCTTGATTAACGTATATCGAGCAAGATCACTTCAAATTTTGTCAAAGCATTTCACAATTTGAGACTATATCAGTTAAGAATAATAAAACGAAATAGAGAATTGTGAAATTCTTTGTATAATTCGATAAATTTTAATGAAGATATATTAGCTTATTTATAGGTTTTAGGAGATATCTTTTGAAGGTAACACATATCAATCAAGATAATTTGCCAAAAAAAAATTATTTTTTGGTTGGTTTCAGTCTTCTACAAAGAAAGATTATAATAGTAATTGAACCAAGTGAATTGAACACTTTCACGTTCGTTTGTGGTTCCGTTAAATTGGCCAGTTGCTTAATTGGAAAGCTGTAACTTGGTCTATTTGTCACGCAAAGGATTTGACCATATTTATATTTGTGTGTGAGACAGCTAGTTGCATCGTGCAATCCTTGGAAGAACCATCTTCCTCGTAAAAGCTTCAATTCCCCTCATTTAGACATGCATGTGTCACGGTCAAGAGGTTTTCGACACTAAGGACCGTGACACAACAATGAAGACCCGTTCAAAACTCAGCTCCCGGAATCTTCCCAAGGACGGCGTAGACGGTAATTGTGCGGGGTTTAGAGAGTTTCGGCATAAACTAGTTTCTCGGAATTTGTCTATTCGATCTCGCCACCCAGATATGGTTCTATATAAAATTTTGAATCATCAGTTCCTTTTTCCGGAGCTTCTCTCTAGATTCTCCTAATCCGAGTGTCCGAGTGAGTGAGTGACGGGAAAAGGCTTGGTAGGCTTTCCGACGCATTGTCACGGGTCATTTTCTTTGGTCAAGTAGAGAGTCCATCATCGAGGAGCACACCAACCGGTCTCAACATAAAATTCCCAATGAGGATCGTGGAAAATCCAAGAAAAGGGATGCTTCATCGAATGCTTTATTTATTTCACGAGAATGAGAACAAATGTTGGAAATCAAGAAAACGGGTTAAAAAGGCGGATCGACGAGGGTGAAGAAAGTCTCGCCATGAATTCACAAAATCGCCAACGTCATCGACGGCCCCTTTATTCGATAGGGATGATGTCCTCAAGCATCCATCGAGGCCCTAAAGCTTGAAGTCGTGGAGCTCAAAGAAAGCAACTCCTCCAAGACCGAAGTCGAAGCCTTGAAGATGGAGGTGCAAGAGCTCAAGACCGAGCTCATCCTATGTAAAGCAAGCATCGCGAATGGTGCATTGCCCATCCATGCGGCACACAAGCTAGAGGTGCCGAAGCCAAAAGAATTTAAAGGCAACCGGTCTGCTAAAGAGGTAGACAACTTCCTATGGAGCATGGGACAATACTTCGACGCCATTGGAATCCAAGAAGATTTGGCCAAGGTACGAACCGCTTCCATGTTCTTAGTCGATAATGCCATGCTTTGGTGGCGAAATAGATGTCAAGAGACAAAACAAGGCGCGAAACCCCATCACTACTTGGGATGGATTTGTAAGAATTTCGGGATTATTTCTTTCCCGAGTATGCTCAACACGAAGCCCGTAGCAAGCTCCATCGCCTTGAGCAACGAGGCACGGTCCGAGAGTACGTGAAGGAATTCACCGAACTCAAACTCCAAATTCCCAATCTTGGGGAAGAGGAAATCATGGATGGATTTAGCTCAAACGAAGGGATGTCAAAATTTGGTTGTTCACCGTTTCACCAAGGAAGCCCCAAAAACAAGAGGAAGCGGGTGGAGATCGGATCGCCATCATGATGAAGAAGACCAAGCTGTCCGTGGTCGAAAAGACTCGGACACTAGTCCCAACCGCGGGTCAAGAGATATGAGAAGACATGGGGAGAAGGATCGCCCAAGTCAAGCGATCCCAAGTGGAAGCAACCTCAAGGAGACTACAAGAGCAGGTTTGATACTCCACCACCGTCTCCTTTCATTTGCAACGGTCCTCATTGGACACAAAAGTGCCCAAAGAAGAGTAGGATCAATGCTATTCTTGCCGTAGAAGAGGATATTTGCGACTCGGGACCGTGAAGGTTTTCAACTCAATCAACTCCGTGAAGGACAAAGCTCCGCCAAGGGAGAAGCCGACACATTCACATCTCTCATTCGTTGAGGTCAAGGTAAATGGCGTACCCCTCCTTGCCTTGGTCGGGTGCTTCAAGCCTGTTTTTGTCAAAGCCAAACACTTGGAACTTCACGTGGAACCGACTCATAATCGTTACAAGATGCCCAATTCGGCGAGATAATTTGTCCAAGTTGGTACTTGGGAAGGCAAACTTCGAGGTAATTTTTATGATCTCATTCTAGGCCTTGAATTTTTCGATCTGTCGAGAGCCATGATCGACCGAGGAGTAACATGATTATCATCACCGACTTGCCCATCCATGGTTCCAATGATTAAGGAGTGACCAAGCCAAAATCCTCTCCACGATCCGAAGAACAAGCAAAGAACCAAGAGTTGAGAAGCCCGAACTCTGCACCAAGCCAAAGCCAAGGTGGATCATCCTCTTCAACACAACATGCCGATCCATGTCCTATTCCGGAGGGTTTCCGACCAACATGGAGGAAGCCAAATTCAAATTTTTTGACCAGCGCCGAGGACGTCGCTCGAATGAGTGGGGAGAATGTCACGGTCAAGAGGTTTTCGACACTTGACACAACAATGAAGACCCGCTCAAAACTCAAAGAAGCTCCCGGAATTTCCCAAAGGCAGACGGTAATTGTTAGAGATAAATTAGTTGGTAGCTCTCGGAATTGGCGATCTCGGCCACCCATCTAGGAATCGATGAGGCCCTCTACTATTAAAGGGGTGTCCTCCTTCTCATTTGGAGTTCCTTTCTCTTTTCAGCTTCTTAGATTCTCTCTAAAGTGTCCGAGTTGAGTGAGAAAATTGGCCTAGGCTTTCCGACGATCCAAGGAAGTCTAAGTCGCCCCGACGGGTCATTTCAAACTATCGCCCGTGACACATGCATGGCGGCCGCATTTCAAATGTTTCTTTTGTCTATTTCCGAGATATCAAAATTTTAATTCATTTTAACCTAACTCTTGCGAGTAGGTGAAAGTCAACGACGCATTTGCTCACCACTTCTTTATCAGCTTCATCTCAACATAAAATTCAGGATTAATATTTTATTTATTTCGTGAAAAATAAATAATTTAAAAAATAATTTCCTGAAAAATTATAGCTCTCATCGTTTACAAAAAACGGAATAAATGAAAAATACTTTCATTATCCACGAAAGTATTTAGGTATAAATTATTATCGATAATGAATATATTTAACTAATTATTTCAGACAATACATATGATCATTTTTTAAAAAAAATATTTTCAAAATCATCCAATTTATTGTTTGAAGCAACTATATATATAAGTATGTATGTATATTGTTCCATGACATGGCAGCTCATCCATGCATACTTTCCTTTTTCTTTTTCTTTTTTTTTTTTTTTTTTCACGGGGAAACCCACGATATTTTTGCGGACACGTGCTGCACTTGTTTACTTGGTAATGAAGTTATCGTACAATTGACGCAGACAGAGGGCGATAAGCATGGATAATTTGTCCACTTAAATTTTTTATTTTATTTGAATTCCTCTGTCCTCTTCAAATTTTCGGCTTTCTTATCAAGTTTTTGGTTTCTTGTTCTTTTTTTGACCATCTGTGAACATGAGCTGTTGCTTCTGGCTTTCAGGCACCGATTGACCAATTCTTTTCTATGGCGAAGAGAGATACCTCCCTTTGGATTGAATTTACTTGGAGAAAATTAGCCCCCGCCAAAAAGTAACTTTTAACTTATAAATAGTTAAGTTTTTCATGTGGTTTACTTGGAAAAAAAAATCACGAGTTATTATAAACTTATGTGTGTTGGGAAAATTATTCAAAAAATCATAAATTTATTGTATGGTAGCCACTAGTTATAAACTTTTTGCTTTAACCAATTTAATCTTAAATCTTTTGAAAAGTTTTTAATGTAGTCCTTCCGATTAATCTTTGTAGGAAATCACTGATCCGGGCGATCCAATTAGCGGCAGCTATCTTATGCCAATGTAAACGATTTTTGGGCTGATTGCCATGGCGCAATAGCTAGATTTTAAAAAGTTAAAAAAAATACAAAAATCGTCTATATTAGCATCGGCTATACCACGTAAGATAGCCAACATCCAGATCAATAATTTCTTACCAAAATTAGCCAAATGGACTACATTGAAAAATTGTCAAAAATTTTAGGATTAAATTGGCCAAATTAAAAAGTTTAGTACTGACTTGATCACCGTACAATAAGTTTAAAACTTTGTTTACATGTATCCCCGTGTGCATTTCACGTGAATAGAAGTCATTCTCTATTTCTATTCATTTGTCTACAAATGCAAAAATAGTAAATACTCCCAAAACATAGCTATGATTTCTAATAATTAGACCAATGATATATGTAAATATCGCTATGACTTTTGATCTGGTAATTACGGATTTCAAGTATATATGATTTTCATTATATATATCATTAAACTAATCAAAATTATATATTGGATGTTGTTATGATTATCTCTCGATAAATAAGATCCGTCATTTTGGTCAAAGATAGTCGAATGGAGTTGGTGGCCTAAGCTGCATATCTCCGGTCCGGACGCATCCTCCATCATAAAATTTGATAATTTGCCTCAAAAAACACATGCCTTTTTCTAAGTTTGACCGTGAATCACAACGTCTTAGTAATTTTGGGCTCAAGAAGAAGGAATATTTCCATACAAAGGCATTATGGGCTTCATCAAATGGGTTGCACATTGAAAAGGCGGATCAAGCACGTTAACCACTGTAGAAAAATTCCGTCTTAGTCCAACTACTAGTCCGCCTCGAGGGAAATTCTTGCCTGGATTCATGTTTGTGGATCACGTGCGATCACAACCCTTGATTTTTTTTATTGATCACGCAAAAGGAGCCCTCACGAGTTCATATGATCAATTGTTGCGATCAATCCAAATAGGGAAATTTTGATTCAGCTGCGATACAGAATGGGGCCCTGAATTGTCAAATTGTTTTCCAAATAAGAGAGATTTGTGCGATGGGTTTTCGAGGTGCGATGGGTACAAAATCCCCATCAGCCAGTCGATAATTTAGGAACCGAGCGAGCTGCCTTTTTCAGGTGATTTCATTCGACTCAATGGATCACTTGTAATGCAAGGAGACTATGTTGAATCACGGTACACATTGCATAATTGTAGCCACATTTCTAACTTGTATTCAAGCATGAGCCCCAACATTTAGGTTGATCTCTAAAGAGAAAATAGTCCAAAAAGTCCTAAACCTATTGTACCGCGACCAATTAATTCATAAACCTTTCATTTATGTCAATTTAGTCTTAAACCTTTAGACAATGTGTTAATTTAATACTGAACCTTTTGACAATTTGCCAATTTAGTCCTTCTGACAAAATTTGGTCGGAAGTCACTGACGTGGCAATCTAGTAAGGGTTGGCCATCCTATGTGGCACTACCGACCTAACATGGATAAATTTTTACTATTTTTTTCCAAAAATTCTGAATTTTTGAATTTTTTTTATTTTCTTTTCTTTTTTTCCCTTCTTTCTCCACTGGTCGCTGGGCCTTGGCAATGCCCCTGCAACCGGCCATAGGCAAACACTAGAGAGCTGGCGAGAGTCGAGCCTCAGCCGGTGACCTCGATAGTGACTAGGGAGGCTCGACCCTTGTCCAATCCGGCAAGGTCGAGCCTTGCCTCACCAATCTCGACCTAGCCAGTGGCTAGATGAGGCTCGACCCTCGCTAGTCCAGCAAAGTCGAGCCTCACTAGCCCTTGGCAAGGCTAGCGACCTTGCCAGCGGCTAGGTGAAGCTCAACCCTCACCCGAGGTTGGCAAGGTCACCGGCCTCACTAGTGGCCGGCGAGTCAAGGCTAGCCTTTGCCTATGGCCAGTTGCAAGCCATTACCAAGGCCCGGTGACAAGAAGAGGAAGAAGGGAAAAGAAAAGAAAAGAACAGAATATAAAAAAAATTAATAAAAATGTTTACATTAGCATCGGCAGTATCATGTAGAGCAGCCAACATCCACGTAAGTGATTTCCAGCTAAAATTGGCTGGAAAGACTAAACTGACATATTGTAAAATGTTTAGAATTAAATTGACAAATCGTGAAATAATTAAGGACCGAATTAGCACAATTAAAAGGTTTAGGACTCAATTAGCAAATTTTCATAAGGTTTAGAACTAAACCGACACAATTGAAAGGTTTAGGACTGCATTTAACACCGTACAATAGGTTTAGGACTTTGTGTACAATTTTCCCATCGCTAAAGGTGTCTCAAGCTATAATAATCCACACTGTGGAAATGCAATCATGACACCTTTCAAATACGAAGAATTAATAAATATATTTAGGGTAATGGGTCTTGATATGTTTCTAAAGACACTCTAAGCAATTTCCGTTGATAAGTTATTTCCTCTCAGATTATATAATTAGATTCCTCATCATTCATTAACGGTCAAATAGTATTTGGCAAGCTTGTAGATTCATGCATCTGATGCGCCCTACACGGTTATCCATTTATAGCTCTGGCACGTTCCTTGTCTAAAGATTTGTGGATGAATTGTCATATTCTTAGCCAGTTATAACTACAGGAGATCATATCTTAACCCGTACAACATTGACATTTCGTTTCACTGATGGATGCACACAACACATGATTTGGTATCTGCAAGCCCTCCTTTAGAGAGCAAGGTTGAATTGAAACATGGGAAAGTTACAAAAATAATTCTAAACCTGTTGTACATCTACTCAATTCAGTTGTAAACATTTTAATAATTTACCAATGAAGTCCTTCCGGTCCCTATTGAGTAGAAATCGCTGACGTCGATGCCGGCCTTCGTACGTGGTAAGGCTAACACAGACATTTGATAATTTGTATACATTTTTTCAAAATTTTTTCTGAATTTTTATGAAGAGTGCATGGTTTGCCGGATAAAGAAGGTGTAGATCTTACTTCACATGGTGTTATTGGGTGCGTCGTGACTTTCCACATTCCATCGAGAGAGAGAGATAGAAAGAGATGGAATCCATCTTGAGGTTGGAAGCATTTTGTCAGGTCGACATTTATTCCTATTGCCCGGACGTTTGCGACCGACCCTAAAAAGGTTTCCTCTCTCCCCATTTGCTCGCAATGGATAAGTTTACAAAATTAAACATATAAGTATTAATTTTTTTATTTTCAATGTTTAGTGGTGAAAATACTTGACAATAAAAATAAAAAGTTTGTTTGATAAATATGTAAATTAAATTATAAATTTTATTAGTTTATCACCGGATAGTGCTGACTGCTGAGCATTATTAGAAGGTTTTGACAATGTAATTGGTAAGGTTTTACTTCCATTGAATATTTTATCATCCAATGAATTAAACGAGTTCTTCCTTTAACTACCGTGTTAAGTGATATTTGACTTTAAACAATCAATTAATTTTTGTGTAGGTACAGATTATTAAATACACTTAATGAAAAATAAAGGGATGTCATGATAGCTCTGCGCTTTGCTTTTCTAATTAATCTAAATTTTATTTCGGACGAAATTTGACTTAGCTCGAAATATTTGAAGCTTTCATACAAGGAATTCTATGATAGAAGCGTGCATATGAGTTCAAGTAAAACGTATAAGTGAAGAAAAAAGGGGGAAACTACTTTATAATGACATGTGATGTGTCACTTTAGAGTTTTCACATACACTAAAAAATCAGAACAATTAGACCGGAATGAACAACTCCCAAGAATTAATAAACGAGAGAAGAAATCACAAGATCGATTGAAAGTAAGCAAAATAGCCTACACGATGAAACAAAGCCTTTTTTATTTCGACACATCGGCGGTGTTAAAAAATTATTCCACAAACAGGGTTAAGATATTCACAAGTAAATTTTTTTTATTTTAGTAACCATGTTCTTCTTATTAGCAGATGAAAGTTCCCAAGTCGTATCTACTTGTGCAAAAAATAATTTTACTGTAAAAATCCTATAAAGAAACTTCAACTCCTTGAGTAAATGAAAAGTATCTTCATCAGTCTTTTCTATGAATCCACCTCTATTATATAATTATTCATTTCGCATGTGTATGCCGGCACACCAACACGTGTACATTCCTATATAAGATGGCTCATTCTATCATGTCTAAATTAGGTAGTATTTCCCTAGAAATCGCATGCTGAGCAATCAATCAATAGTTCTCCATTCAATGTAAGAATCAACTGAAGTATCTCTATAACATAACCCCGGTTAAGGTCATTATCAATGTACCAGTCGAAAGATAGAACCCATTATTGAGCCAAAGATAATCTGTACTTGCCTAAAATTCTCGACTCCAGGATGAATGAACTGCTGATCCTTCGTTTGGCAGGACCCCAGGACAAAGATGACAAACAACTGCTAAACTAGAGGGGAGCTTCTGGAGCAAACATGGGGGCAGACACCTGGTCCTAATCCTGCATATTATGCTCAGTAAGAGGCCTGATGGGGGGTGTTCAGCGGGAAACTTTCTCGTGAATGGCAAGCTGATCATTGCGTGCTCGGATTCAAGGGTCGTGACGCGGTGGGGACCGACAGGAGCGTGGGTGATTTTGACCCCCGCGGAGAGTTTTGACTGGTGTTCACACACGAACATATACGCTCGAAAGTCTGCAGGATTGGCGGAGGACAGCTGAAGAATGTATGGAAACTGATTCAGACCATGCAAGAGAGAGAGAGAGAGAGAGAGAGAGAGAGAGAGAGATTCGAATGGTATCACTTTCATCGACCAACTGGAAACCACGTGGGCTATTGTCCCGAGGGCCGGATGCGATCCCATTAAAATAATCAAGATTTCAAGCTAGCCTTTTATGGCAGGACTTCATTTTAAGCTACCTTTGCTTGCTTGCTATTTGGATAGAGCAAGAACCTCCAAAGCGGGAGGTGAGTGAATAACACGCAAACGCATGTTTCGAGTCTTGAAAGAAAAATGATATTTGATTGGATGACTACTAATTAAGTATCGTCATAAATTATCATCGTTTCGAAAAGAGATGACACGAATAGATACTAAAATTTTATTAAGAATGAGCTTCGAAATACTAAAGATAGTGTGCAATTTACAAGGCAATATTTATTTGATTTTTTTTAAACAAGACCCCTAAAGACAAAAGTAATTTCGTCTTCATTTGTTTAACTCACCACACATGATTGGAGTGTAATTTTTCAAACAACAATATTATATAACCCCATTCTTTAGATAATATGATATACATGATGTTTATGTTTAAGAAATCGTATTGTGATTGACTTGATCTAGTAGAACGAGTCTATGTAATACTTCAAGTTTTCTTTTCATGGAAACTTGTTGGCATATTTAATATTTTTCTTGTGAAAAATCTAAGAGATTCTCTATCACAGTCCCTAACCTATATATCTGTCCTTTTCTTTCATCTTGCTCTCTCCTTCCAAGTGCTTTCCGTTGCTACAGCAGTCACCATTTCAATTCACATATGTACTTCTAAGTCATCTCTATCTCTCTCTCTCTCTCTCTCTCAATGGAACATCAATCCAATCCATGGCATCAGAGCTCAGCCAATAATCCCAGCCAGCTCAACCTAGAGCTCGGACTTGAGCCGTGTTCATCATCCTCGTCGTCATCACCAGCACTCCATACTCTTAAAGTTCCTGCAAAAGACAACAAGCTTTACTCATGCGACTTCTGCCAAAAGAAGTTTTATAGCTCGCAAGCACTCGGGGGTCACCAGAACGCGCACAAGCTCGAGCGAACCCTAGCCAAGAAGAGCAGGGACTTGTGCTCTGCCGTGAAACCTCATGCAGCGACCTCGAGTGGTCATCATGTACGGCCATCTCTTCAATCTATGATTTTTGAGAATCAGCCACGCCCGGCCAGGCTTGTTGGGGATCATATGAGGTATGCTGGGACAAATCTAAAGTATGGTTCATCTTCGTCTCAAGGATACATCGATGTACCTGATGACGAGGGTGATCTCCAGGAGGATTTTAGCCAGCTCGATTTGTCATTAAGGCTTTGATATGCAAGATCGGAGATGAGTAATAATCCAAGAACGCCGATCGACACATCTCAAGATATATAAGTGAAGATCTCTTTTGAGGGATTGGAGGTTTGCGGGGTTCGAGCCTATTTTTTTACAAAATTTTACGTATGTGCAGATCTCATTTACTGAGACGTTAGTGTTCTACATAGACTTACTTCCGGGCTAATTCCCTTAATTCACATGGTAATTCTTGTAGAATCATAGATATGGTTTCTAGCAAAAAGAATTATAGATATGGCATATAGGTATGTCGTTCTTTTAAGTTTAATACTAAATGTCCAGCTCATTTGATTTTAGAATAATATTTTCCCCCCTTTTCGTTGGGTGTTCTTACTCGTGATATGCTGTTTGGTGAAAGTGTACGAACTGTTGCGCGATAATTCTTAATAACGCTTTCTTTGCCACAGCCATTTTTTACTGGGAGAAAGTATTATGTGCGTGGATAATACTGCATAGACGAGCAAAACGGTTCAGTTCTTTGATGTAGTGGCCATGTAATTTGCGAATTCTGAAAGTGATTAAGTCGAGTGATAGCAAATTAGCAAGAATGGTAGTGTATCATCATCGCATAAGAGACTCCCTGATTTTGATTATTCTGATTTGTCTATATGAATACATCTTGAACTGAATGCAAAATTACAGCCCTATGATAAAGCTTGAAAATCAAATCTTATCGATTCTCACATTTCACAACATGCTCTTGATCATGTCATCAATGTTATTTGGGTATTCAATCTAGACGAACAAACGATACTATATGTTTGCTCAATCGTGTTTTCTGCTGCCTATTTGATCCTGCATTTCGATTGCAAAGAACAACCCTAACTCCATCTCTCTATTCCCTCACATCCCTTATTGGAGGTCGTCCACCTCTCCCCACACACGTACGCGCAGCCCATGAGAGAGAGAGAGAGAGAGAGAGAAAGTAAATGGAAGTGTTGGTCTTAATTGATGATGGTTGGTGGAGGCACTGAGGCAGCGTTGACATGAGGGTGGAGACGAGGCAGGATTATGTGATTAGAGAGTTTTGCTTGTCTAAACCCATTTGGATTATGCCCTTTGAAAGTTTTGTATGTACTTCCCAAATGACAATTTCAATTTACCTTACGAATTGAGATATAGGAGCTCATCATTGTGTTTTTTTGTTCTCTACGAGTAAATCAGCCTAGGTGAACCTTGTCGTTGCCAACAACGAAGAAGAGCTTGAGATGGGCGAAGCCTCTAACCTACACGATACTTTCTTTAGTACTTCAGTGAATCCAACTGTTAATTTATGGGAACGAGACTTGTATCCATAGCTGAGATTTGCCGAGACACCGATGGCAATTCTATGGCAGGATAGAAGAATTCTATCCGCCCACGACTCATGACTATATAGATCACCAAATCTGAATTGAGTTTCTTTCTTTGGGTCATTTCGATTGCCAAGATAAATCACGAGGGAGAACTCATTAATATACTCTTGCGTGTATGATTCGAGTATACTTATAAGCAAGACGATTACTCATTTACATTTTGATGCTTCCCAACATGATATGTAAAAGGGAGTTACAATATCCATTAATACGAGGATACTTCATATGGAGACACGAATAGAACAATCAGATCCCTCCTATCTCTCACTACAGTAGTTGTTCCCGGGTTTCTCCATCTTGTGTGAAAACAAAAGGAGGCTATTTTTTTGTTGTGTGATACAGCCATTCACTTTCACTTTAAGCGAAGACCTAGATGGAGCTAGAGGTGATCATGAGTTGCCTTAGTTGACTGTATGTTTGAGCATTTAAACATGCGTCATGTATAAGCTCCAGTTTTGAGATTTACTTAGCTGGCCATAGTCTCATGATTTCTATGTGATATATCACAAAAGAATTCCTGGTAATGCTTCGTGTTCTCCTTTTAATTTAGCGGTTGGGTGGTGCTTGGACTAGTTTTCGCGCATCTCAACTAATCCACCTATCCAGACAACCTCAAATCACGTTTCATTTGCACAGAACCGCCTTCACAAACATTTTACATCGAGTTTAAGGTAGACACCCCCATCTGATCATGAGAGCAATATGTTTGGATGTTAAGAAAGATCATTAATAGTGACCATCAGATATAATTTTTGTCAAATCATGAGCTGGAACTCCTTTTTCTCCACGGTTCCAACAAATTCACATGGCTCTTTGCACCGAAGATGAAAACGATAGTGGGTGATGAGCGAGCCACGCTGACTTTTCAGCTTTCCTTTTTGGGGCATTAGCTTTCGCTGGAAAAGTTCGACCAAGCCCCATTAATCAACAAGATGGGGCGCTAATCAACAATGTTGCACCTGTTTAGGGCGAGTCATGATGATGGCTCCCCTCAGATAATGTTTTTCACTTTTAGCTCACATCAGACTTTCAGCGACAGTCGATTGAGTTCGATCTTAATTGGCGTGGACAATGGACATGACTTAACCTTTGTTCAATGGAACAAGGCGATTAAGCGAGTTCCCACACGTAATAAACAACAAAGGGGACCCATCACACATCTTTTCGATTAGACTCTCTCTCTCTCTCTCTCCCTCTGTGATAAGCCCACGATAAATTGTTTCAATTGGAGGAGTTCTTTGTATAAAGTAATTCAATCGAGGGGGCTTTCATTTCAAGAGGTTCTTAATCTAAACGATGTTTCTCTTTTGTAAAGAAATAAAATGGAAGGATAAGTTTTAATGTTCTCGTGTATTGTCTAGATTTTGCGTGACAGCTATGGCCTTTCATGATTGCAACTATTTTTTGCTCTGAAATGGACAGAACCACATGGTTAAATGATTCTCCATGTGAGTTAGCCTATGTTCCATGGGAAGTCAAACAAAATGCTCCCCCAAAGATGTTCCATTAGATTTCATTGATGCTCTACTTAAAAATTCTCAAACATTTTGATGGAAATCTTTAAGATAGTATAGAAGTGTATATATGTATACTTATTTTTTTTTTGTTCCTACAAGGTTAAGTTTTGGGGTGAAATTCCTTAATTAGTATGATATTAGAGCTTAATCTATTCAAGCACCATTTGCATAATATTTGGTTCATATTCATATCTCCGACGATAGTAATCATTTTCAGCATGCGAGAAGAATCTTTATCTCATGGTTTCACATCATTTACACTTACGAGGGTATTATCGTATTTAATCTTTCTTTTTGGTTGCACGGTAAAAATATGAGCCTAATATACATGCAATCATCATGCCATCTAGTACCTGCATCACTGACATGGTTTATTAAGATGACAAGCAACCTAATGATATGACCTTAAACTCATGCTGAAACCTATCAACAAAACACCTTTTGAAATGTGAATCTATATGGAATCAACAAATAATGACCTCATTTGGTTTAGCTTTGAAAAGGGACTTTCGATCTGAAAAACCCTTCCCAAAATGCTAAACTGGTTTAAATTTCGGCCTAGCATTGGCCAAATACTAGCATTTGAAATGCCGAAAGCCCAAAGCTGATAGCTGGTTCGGACCAACTTTGACTTTTAATATTCCACAAATGCTGAACCCAAATTTTTTTGTTCCCAAACTATCCTCATCTATTTTGGCTTATTGCGGTTTTTTCACTCTTGTTACTGCTCATCTTCTTCGTGAGGTGGCCGAAGGGAGGCCAACACCAAATCGGGCGGCGAGATCATCCTCGTCGGCCGCCTCACAAAGAAGATGAACAGTAACAAAAAGGGACAAAACCGGACCAGTTTTGGGCTTTTGGCATTTCACAAATATTGAACCCAAATTTTTTTGTCCCCAAACTACCCTCACTTATTTTGGCTTATTCCAGTTTTACCTCTCTTGTTATTGTTCATTTTCTTCGTGAGGTGGCCGGCGAGGGAGGCCGACACCGAAGTGGGCGGCGAGGTTGCATGACTCAAGCAACAACCGCCTGAGGTCGCACAACCACCCAGCGCCGGCCTAGGTTGTGCAAGGTCGTCCACCGCCTAGGTCGCGCGACCCTTGCCGAGGGTCACTCGGCCTTGGGCGATGGCCACCGGCGGCAGATCTAGGTCGCCGGGGGTCACTTAAACTCAGGCGACGACCGCTGGTGCCAAATCTAGCTCACCGGCAATCATAGACCTTCGCCGGCTCCACAAAGGGTAAGGTAGGTTTTTATTTTTTTAATAAAAAAGATAATTCCAAAAGCCCTTTTGCAAAAATTTTTTTGGCAAACACTACTTGGGTCAAAGTAGTTTTACAAAGGATTTTTTTACCAAATACCATTTGAATTTTCCCAAGGGGCTTTAACCTATTTGCATTCCCTAAGTAACATTTAGAAAGTTGAACCAAATGGGCTCAATGTAAAGGGTTCCTTTTTTGATTCTTGGATAGGAAACACAAATAGATAAGAAAATTAAAGGTATGAAAACTGAAGACAATCGCGACCAACCATATAAAAGGGTACTTAAATATAAATATAACAGGAAGATAAAACAGAATAATCGGTAATCATTGATTGATTGATGATGCCTTGCTCAAATTACAATCCTAATATTTATAGCTACTAGAAATGGTTAACAACAATTACAAAGAAAGCATATAACAACCTATGTGACTCTCAGAATTCAACAACATGTATTTACAAACAATTATTAAAAGACCCACAACTCGACGATCATGGCCTCATCACTTGCCCAACGTTGGTGGTCTTTTTACAACTTACATAGTCTCTTCCTAACAGTTATAACAACCCGTTTCTCTATCCCAAAGTCCATCAAGAAAGTTGAACCAAACGCACCCAACATGGTATCAAAGCCACTATTCCTGAGGAAACTCTTAGTTCACCAAGTGCACATAGCAATCGGTGCACCCTGAGCACTTTAGTGCACATCCAAATAAATACATCCTCGCTGTTCAACAGTGTTCACTCCATGTGCACAAGTCTTATATCAGGAAGCGCTTAGTTATGCCAATCCACAATGGTCATGTTTCAACACCAACCGCACCGGCCGCATCGCCTAATTGCGCTTGTTTCTTGGAGGTGTCTTTCTTTTGACGCCAACTGCACAAGCCGTGTCGCTTATTAACTTTTTTCACAATCCAGCCGTATAGGCCTCTTGATGTTATAATGTTAGTCTTTGTCGTATCACTAAGTTAATGTTTTGCAAGCTCGCCGCATTTGCCACTTGTTATTTCCCCTCCAATTCTCAATCTTTGTTGCTTGTTTCGAGAAGCAAACACCACCACCAGATTCCCTACCCTCAAACAAACCGTAGCCTGAACACTCGCTGCCCGTCGCTAATCCACTTAACCCAACGCTGTTCAGTGCTTATTTCGATGTCTTCCACTGCGTATTTCCAAAAATCAGCTAAGCAAGTTTTCATGACACTATTTGACATTGATTTCAAACTCTAGTTGACTTCTTTGTAGTCACCTTGAGTTTCACAGGATGATAGCGATATTAAGATATGCCCTTGATTTTTCACATCTCTCAAAATTATACATATATCTCTTTTGATTATACATACTCAATGATTATAATTGATATTAAGTTTATTTTATTACCTTAAATAGTCATCCAATAAATCCTATAGATAGGTTGATATACTCTTTATCAAATAGATCGAAATCTATTGAAATTCCACAATTTCTCTTTCCGCATTATTCTTAACTCTCTCTGTTCTAGCTCCCTCTTAGTGCATATGTTCTTTGATCACCGACGATGAAAGACCGTCGTGCATTTGTTTCATTGAAAATTTCATGATAAGAAAATAATAAGTTTTCATTTGTTTAGTGGTATAGGGAAAGTAATTTCCTTCTTGTTAGAATAGGAGGTTGTTTTCCCTCAATCTAAACTTGTTGTTTTCAGTCTATGGAAAACTTTTTCAGTAGATCGATTGATTTTCTATCATTCAAGCATCGGAAAGTCGGAAAACAATTTTCTGAAAATAATTTTTCTTCAAACAAATGGGCCCACGGCAGATGAGAGTGACAGAGAGGGAAAAAAAGAGGAGAAGAATTGCTGAGGAGGTGAGAGTTGGCCGAGCTACACCTCTGTCCTGTGATTGATGCAGAACTAATTTTGCCGAGCTTCACCTGTTTGATGGGCTTTGGTGAGCCAGTTGGAGATTTTGAGTGTTGGGCTTGAGGTCTAGGGCCGAACTGGGCTTGGTTAATGGGCATCGCGAGCCAAATCCAATCAAAGCGAAATGGGCTGATGGGTTAAGATTGGTGCTTTATTCCTTACTTCTTCTCCTTTTCTTTTATTTGTGTTTACCTATCTTATTTTCGTTCTTTTACTATTGTCTATTTTTATTTTTATTTATTTTTACAAAGATGCGTGCTTGGCATGTTGACAAAAATTCAGGCGTCAACAGCTAGTAAATTTGACAAATTGGTAAGGAGGGTAAATAAAAGTTAGCAAACAATAAGAAAATGTCGGTAGTTATTTCAAATGAGAGTCGGAAATATAGCACGAATTGATGACTTAATCAGAAATGAATGTTAGCAAGTCATTCAAATAAAAAAGAAGGTAAATTTATAGAATAGTTTCCAAATTTAAAGCGTTGGTGAGAAAGTCAATGAAACGTTAGTAAAATATTAGAGAGATATTTTTTATTAGAAATTATAAAAGTTGGTAATATAAAAAAAAAATGTGAGTATCACAAAACTAATTGGTACATTAACTAGAGAATATGTGGTAATCACTCTAATTAAGGTTAGTAATTTCTAAAAAGAGTTGGTAAAAAGAATCCGTTAGCAAGATAAATAGAAGTTACTAATTGATAAGAACAATAGGTAAATTTGAAAAAAAAAAACACAAATGAAAGTTGTAAAAAAAAAAAAAAACAGTTCGTAACTTGACTAAGGTTTATTTGAGTTTAATGGGCTAGTAAGCAAGGCAAATGAAAGTTGATGATTCAATAGAAAAGTTGGTAAATTATAAATAATAAATAAATATTGGTAAGTAATTCAAATAAGAGTTGGTGAACAAAAACTAGTGAGTAATTTAACGAGAAAAAATATAATAAGTCACCAATATAAAATTTGGTAAATCCATATAAGAATTGATAAATTCAAGGCATCTGTAAAAAAGAAAAATAAAATTGGTCAATGACAGCAAAATAAATATAAAAACAAATAATGGCATGTAAACTTAAATAACAATTGGTAACTTGAAACTATTTGGTAAGTTAATTGGAAAAGAGTTGCCAAGTTACTAGAATAAAGATCAATAAATTCATAAAAGAGTTGGTAAATGTAAGAGCCTAATAATAAAGATAATAAATGTTGCTAAAAGATATAAAAAAAGTAGGTATTTTGCAAACTATAAAAAAAGATTGGTAATTTTAGTAAACCGTTGCTAAGTGTTTCATCAAAAGGTGAGTGAAATACCTTTTAGAATATGGATAGATAAATGAGTAAATCAACAAACATTGTGAAGGTTCTTTTGTTGATTTTAGATGGGAAAGTAAATGATGATGAATTTAAAGTACGACACTAAGAACAATTGTTGCCACTTATATAAATTACAGGAAAATAAAAACAATAATAAATTTGTAGGAGAACGTTGTACCGCGATTGATTGAGGGAGCTTTACAAAAAGTATACTTGAAGTAATTTTATCTTGCAAGCGACGGTTACACAGATAGTAACATCAACTCCACAATAGCGACAGTTAATTGACAATTACAATGACTCCAATACATTGACAGTTGCCCCCTTTGATGGTTGCATCCAAGATTGTCAACCCCATTACTTGACGGTTATTTCACCTCGACTTCCTTGACACTTGCTGAATTGTCGACTAAACACTTGGACATTTTTCGGTATCAATTGTAAGTCACCAACAAGTTACCAAAAAGCAGGCAACTAGTAATTTGTTCATTAATAAACTTTTGACACTCATAAATTCGTTCAAAAATCTATCAGCACGGAAAGAAATCCTTTCTTTTTTTTTTTCGCGAGGGGAACGATGGAATCATCTGGTCTAAATGTATATAGTTGCCTTTTTGTATTAGTTGTTCATTCACATTCATTTTCATCCATTCATCTTTCTCGTTATCAATAAAAGACTGCAGCCCAAAAAAGAACCAAATATTTATAACGAGATTATTCTAAATCGCTCTATAGCCACATCACCAACCCTAGGGAATATCGCAATTAGCAAGCATTGGTCGTTATAAATTTGGGCCCGTAAGGCATCTTCTTGATGACTTCCCAACAATCGATTCTTGATTAACTCCCCTTTTCACTGTAAGTCCGCACCCCAGCAAAAACCAAGCAATTCAAGAAAGCATGAAGAGCCGAGGAAGTGGCTTTTAACGCGATAAAATTAGGAATAGATTAATCAAAGTATGCTTGTTTAATTAGTCGAGGCATCCGGGTTAAGCTTCAAAGCAATCTCATTCCAGAAAGAGCACACGACGTCCGTGTCCATGATTAGATCTTCCAAGGTCCCATGAGATGCTCGGAAACGTCGTCATCTTCTTCTTGTTGAGCGGTCACATTGAGAGATATTTTTAAACTTCTCACGTTTCGAAAGGGCATTTAGTTGATTAGCGTCCAGTTAACGATGCACGAATTTCCTGAATGAGGTTTGTGTCGTCGTTGGATATCATCTGTCTGTCATTTGGCATGAGGTTTGGGTCTTAGCCGCCTAGACTTCTTATTCTATGTTTTACTTCTGATTCTTCATTTCACTCTCATTTCATACATTTTGATTAGGCCCCGTTAAACGAGTGGATCGAGTCGAAAATTATTCGATCCAAATTGACCCATTTAATCCGTTTTGAACCATTTTCATGTAATATAAATCTAGTAACCCATATTTAATCCGACCCATGCCCAATAGTTAAAACCGTGTATAGTCATCTTTTTTTACACCTACCAAAGAGAAGTCCATAAAAGAATCAACATAAATAAATTTTTATTAGGTTTCGTTGCATGCTCCTGGTCGGACCATCTTTGGGAGACTTGCAACCCGCACGTAATTACTCAAATATAAGTGAAGTTAAAATGATGATTATATTATAATTCATACAGACAACGGATATTATAAAAACCCTAATCTAATATCATGATCCACCCACAAATTACTAGGAACCACAAAAACAAAGTCCCAACTAATATTACTAGCCCTAATTTCCTAAAAAAGACCCAAACCTTATATTCAATCTCAGTTCTACCCCAAACTTTTTTTGTCTAAAAAAAATGACCAATTTTTCCTCTAGTCCCAAATCTGCCCCGGTCAACCCTCATTCCAAAAATCGACAATGATTTCATCAAAATTATTAACATCAGGAGACCACAGTTGTTTCATACGAAGGTGAGAGATCGGCAAAGATGCAAGTTCTAATAATGAACCTCCAAGTAGCCCCGATGTTAATAATTTTGAAGAAACTAGTGGCGAATTATGGACGAAAGATTAACAGAGACAGAAAAGCAAAAGTTTGTGCTTTTTTTTTCCTGACAAAAAGAAAATTTAGGGACATAATTGAAAATGGATAAAAAAAATTGGAGGTTTTTCAATGAATTTGCCACTGTTACTATGAATGGGACCTAACACACGAATAAAACGAATCCGTCCTCCCCATCGCTGTCGGGATTTCTCATTACATCGTATGCTACTTCCTTCGATTTCCGTCCCCGAAACTAAAATTAAATAGCTCTCCACGAACATCATCGACCATGTTGGAGGTTCATTGCCATTCTCTGCCTCCTCTCCTACTTAAAGTATTGACGCTTAAAATTGCCTTTTCGAGTCTTTGGGTTCCTCTGAGATAAAGACAAGATGCAGGAATCTAAGTCAAGAAAAAAATTGGAATACAGAAATCAAGAGGGCAGGGTATAGAAATCTTAAAAGGAAAGTTTCATTAGATTGCACCTAGAGCACCAATTAATCTTCTCAATTTGTCATTTCGTGCGGACATTTTTGCCAATAAGTTCATACTCAATCTAGTCCCTGCTAGAATATTCAAATGTTAGACCGCGCATTCTTCCACTAATTTTGACAGGCCCTCTCTTTCCTCAGAAAGAATATCTTCTTCGAGCCCTTGGGCAAAACTTGCCACTTTAATCATAGAATCATCAACATTTTAATTCGAGACTCGAAAGCATGCCTTTTCTCGATGCTGTCTATATTACCCATGTCATATCATACATTCTATCATATTACAGAAGTTAGTTTCGCTCCCCATAGGTTCGAAACTCCCTACAAATTTGATACGATGAGAAATCGTTCAATCCCACGAGGTAGGTGAGATATGAAGCACGTGCACTACCTAATATTCCGAAAATATAAATTGTATTTACGCTTATTGGATAAGTATACTAGAAGTCCTAAAACTTGTTGCGAAAGTGTGATGAGTCTTTAAATTTTCCAAAAATATTAATCAAGTCTTAAAACTTGTCAAATTCGTACAATTAAGTTCTTTCGTCAACTCTGCCCATTTCGTTAATAGAAAATGTGGATGTTGCATTTTTTAAATATTCTTTCTCTTTTATGTGACAATAACTTTAACTAAAGCATAAAGTATAAAGTAAAACGATGTCATATTGATCCAAATCCTTTTTAACGTGGACCATTGTTGCGACCTACCCTCAATATGCACCACATAGGATTCGGCTGATGGATTATTAAGCATAAACTTAACTCGGGCTCTTCTAAGCCCATATCAATTCACGACCTAAAGCTTCAAGTTTTTAACATGCAAAATATTTTCATTTTGGAGTCTCTAGTAATCTATTTTTGGTGGATCAATTAAAAACCCAAGTAAAGTATCGGGAGTTATATTTTACTCATATGAACTAGAGATTATGGATTCGATGACTTGATTACGCTAGATTACTTTAGTGCTCTTTCGGTACCTTTCTCTTTTATTAAAAAAAAATATTTGCAGGCAGCTTGGATTGATTTTAAATATATTCACTAACATATGAGGTGATTGTGCAAGTGCGCAACAATTAATGAAACACCCAATAAAGCAAAGCAATAAATAAATTGCAAGGACGAGAAGAACATACTTACCTTGGAGCAACGAAAGCATCTACAATGTTAGTTAGAAAGTCACATCAACAACCTTAATATAATTTCTAATTAACATGCAATTTCACTCAATACATTTTGTGGAGTTTTTATCTTATTTAGTGGAAATAAAACTATATGCAATGCATGCTACTAGTCTAACCATTGAATTAGGTGGCAAATTAGTTTACCAAGTGAAATAAGTTTTTGACAAAGACAAAGGAAATAACCCAAGTCTTAAAAATTCATTCATTCTTACATGTTCACATTGGTCTAAAAATCGACTGATATGTTCAATGGTCAACTGTTCATCTTCACCAGTGAAGATGGCAAAGTCGGGAGTTTTATAAACTCTAGGCAAAGGTTGATTATCAACCCATTTACGATAAGGTTTCCTGTAAATAGACCTAACAATTCCCCCATTTAAACTCAATTCTTATCGAATCTCTTCGGCAAATTGTGCTAGATTCAATTGAGGATTTGGTTGGCCATCTTGCCCCCTAAGCACTTATGTTGGCCTTGCTGGATCATTTATATTGACATTGATCAATAAGTTAGGCCTAATAGGGATGTTGCCATTTGGTGTTGTTATAATGACCGCCTGGCCTGACATTTTCAACTTCTAACATTTGACCGAATTTTTTGACTAATATGGTTTGCTGATTTGTTATTACTGACTAAATTATTTTGACCAACATTGTTTTATTATTGGAAGCAGAGGAATTAGGAACATACCATAATACCATTGGATTGGCTTGGAATGTTGGGAGTTGTTTGGACAAATTTGGCCTCGACAAAGCGTCATCCGTAGCATTGATGACTATTGAATTGATCACATCCAGCATGTGGCTCACGATGTAATTAGCCATATCATTATGCTGTCCTTCGAGCAATGTTCTCATGGTCGACATCATATTAGGGATCAAAATCGATCCCTAATTTTCTATGTGATAAATGACTAAGTGGGTAGTCAAAATTTAAGTGTCAACACTATGTATAAACTCAAATTTGTATATTACCTAGTTGGCCATAACCTCAAGATTTCTTTGTGACATATTACAAAAACGTTTCCCGATTCTATCTAGACCGGTTTTTCTACTCCTCAACTAATCCACCTGTCCAGGCAATCTTCAATTAGGTTTCATTTACACGAAACTGCCTCCACAAACTTTTTTACATGGAATTTAACATAAAACCTCATCTGATTACGAAAGCAATACATTATGGATGTTAAGAAGATCACTGATACCAACTACCAAATATGTTTGTCCAATTATACTGTTAGCTCAATCTTGTGAACTCGCATTATGAACTTTTGTGACCTTTTTTTTTTTTTTTTTTTACGGTCCCATGAAGATCCTATCGGTCTTTGCACTGAAGATGGAAACGAGAGCTTGTGTTACATGTGTCTTGCTGACTTTTCCAACTTTCCTCTTTTGGGCATTAACTCTCGCTAGAAAAGTTCAACCAAGCCCAATTTAGTCCACAAGATTGGGCACTAATCAACATTGCGGCATCTGTTTAGGGCGAATCATGACCATAGCTTCTCTTAGATGATGTTTTTTACGTTTAGCTCACATCAGACTTTATGCTTTGTTCAATGAAACAAAGCGATTAAACAAATTCCACACGTAATAAACAGCCAAGGGGACCCATCACACATCTTTTCGATTGGAATCTCTCTGTAAAGTGTTCTTCATCTATAGTAGGAATTCAAATCGAGCGGTTTGCATGTCAAGACGGTCTTAGTCTAGACTTAAGTTTTTTCTTTTCTCTTGTACAAAAATGGAAATTATAAGTTTTAAGGTGATCATCATTTTTCAGTGAAAGCCTTGACCTATGAGTTTTCATGTACTGTCTATTTCTATCAGCAAATGGTGAATTTAGTCATCAGTATAGGACATTAGAGCTTATTCTATTCAAGCTACATTTGCCTGATATTTGACTCACATTCATGAATCTGACCACATTGATCATTCTCAACATGTGAGGAACATTCTTATTTCATGATTTTGTACTGTTTACACGTTCGAGGGTATCATCCTATTAGAGTTCATCTTCCCTTTTTCTGTGTTCTATATACAAAGTCACACTATCTAGTCCTACAAACAATGAGATAGTTTATTAGGATGATGAGCAATGTAATACTGTGATCTGGAACTCAAACCGACCAGAAAATAAACAAATAGTTGATCTATTCAACAAAATTATGTATTTACAGTATATGGTCTCAAGTCGTCATATTTCATCCGATCCCAGATGTGACATGGTTCCTAAGGATGAACTGGAATAGAGAGTTCCCAAAAGATTTCATTCAATGCGATAGAAAAGGGTGCGGAAAAATGATGAAGATGATAGCTTGATTAAGGATGTGGATTGATAAGTCTTTGGGCTTATTTAGGTCCATCAAATAGCATTGGGCTTTTCACCCGACAAGCATGGAGTGACCTTCTAGACATCTTGATCATTGACTTGTAATATTAGCTCCAAGCACAAAGTTCTTTTTTTTTTTTTTTGTCGAACCAAGCACAATGTTTTTTTTTTTTTGATAACTCGGGCCCAAGCATATTACCGGGAGTAAACCAAGCACAATGTTTTTTTTTTTTTTTTTTCGAACCAACCTAACTAACCATATTAGGTTTTGTTTTTTCAAGAAAGGACCAGCAAGAGCTAGATACAAACGGGCCAAATAGCGGGCCAAATAGAAGAACTAAACCGAAAAGGAAGAGCCCAAACCAATCCGCAGCTTGGAGGGCATTCCATGTCTTGGCAGCAAGACATGCGGACGGTGAAGAACGGAGGCCTATACCACCGAAATAGCCCAAGCAGCAACAACCAGCAAAAAGAGACTAGCCAGGTCCAAAAGGACTATACAAGGGAACACACACCCCAGGAAGGAGGAAAAAGAATGTTTTTTTTTAAAGGAGGAAAAAGAATGTTGAGTTTCACTAATTCCAACAAATTTTCCTTTCAAGTTGCTAACTCAGCGGTAGAGTACTTGGGTTTTAAGGTGTGCAACTATCAAAAGAACAAAGCCCATTTGGCTGTCATCTCGGCTCCAGCTCTAGAATCTCTAGACCTATTCTTTTGACCCGATCCATGATAGATGGGTCGAGACTATTAGTGTTTTCTTCTTTTCGGTAATTCCAGGCGTAGACATAGAGGCCTATTGAATACCTTGCCAACCTCACAAACCAGTTAACTCCAACCTTTCGGCCTGAGCATGTGGCCCGAGTAGAGCAGTTTGCCTGAATTTGATAGAACTTGAATGTGATATCTTCTGCTTTTGTGCTCAAAATGTCGGGATGACCTAATCAACTACGTCAAATCCGGGGATTGTCAAGATTGTTATTTCACTTTCTATGTAGAGAGACGGAGAAATACAATGACTCGCGAGGTGAGATAATAAGCTGGATAGGTGCACTGGAAAGTTTGACCTAAACAATCAATATTGTTAGCTTCTTTTAACTTGACCAAGTGGATTTCGAAATTTTTGAAGATAAAATCTTCATCTTGATCGTTCATATCGATGGTTCTCGGGCTCAAGTGTCAGCATCAGTAACAGCATGCACGGTCAGTGGCATGGTAATGTGATTTCTTTCATTAGATGATAGGTGGCAATGATATGCAGTCTCATAATTGTCATGAAAAGAAGTTTGTGAATAAGATTGGGCATTAACCACTAGTGGTTTACTCCAGTGGCCACCCTTCTCATTTGAGAAGGGGGAGGTGGGGAGTTCAAATCCTCACCTTCGCAGGGAGGTAGGGGTGGGGCCACGTAGTTTAAGATATGGATTTTGACGCCCACGCCCTGCTAGAGGTGAAACACAAGTCTGAGTGTGTATCGTGAGTGAGAGATAAAGTTGGACCAAAACAAAAAAAAAAAAGAATGAGATTGGGCATTAAACACTCGAAAGAAATGATTTCAACCGTGAAGGAAAATGATATCTCCCATTGGATTTAATTCACCTCTGCACTATTTGGACGGGCAATCGTTTGATTGAATCGACTCTTTTAAAAAGGAAATAGGACCCACTAACTCCATTTCGCAATTTGCTTAAATAGCATCAAAGGGCTTTGTGCTTTGCTAAGCCAATTATATTCTATATGCATGTCTATATAAATTGCCAATATCAGCTGCTCTATTTGAAAATTATTTTGTAGCATATCATGCCATTTGCGAGTTTTTCTGAGTTCTTTTATGGTTCAACGGAATAGAGGTGCACATATAAACTCAACTACTAGTATAGAATCATATGATGGTCCCTCTCTGCCAGTATATATGAACTATCGTTGGATCGCAGGACTTGCATCAATCATTTTCAACTCTTTGGGTGAAATTTCAATTTGTTGAAGATACATAATTGCTTAGTCAAGATACATACGTACTTATCTTAACAAGCATTAGAGATTCCAAAAGGTCCCACACACATGCTTGTTACCATAATAAGAGTAAATTGATACTCATTAAGCAAACTTATTTTAAAAGTAAATGTCATAAATATGATTGATAGTAATTATCTCTCTTTCTTACTGTCCATTGAAGTTGGATGGAAACCATTGAAGGCCATAATTAGTTCTTCGTTGGCTATTTGCCGAAAACAATTTTCAATATGCGCGTTTGATTTTTGACATAAATGACAAGGGTTTCTTAGGTTATGCTATTGAGTATATTAAGTATAACCCTTAATAACTACTAGAGATTTACATTGTTCGAGAACTATAAAAGGACGCTCAATGCGAAGAGTTCTATAGACAACACAATGAGATAAAACAAAAGAGAGAAGACAGATCAGAAAGTCTGAAACGCAAGGTGAGCAATGCATATTTATAACGAGATCATGACATACTGCATTTCTTAGGAAATTCAGAACAATGCACGTAAGTTTGGAGGATTTTACATATGTGGAATCTGATGAAAGTAGTTCTAACAAATTCATGTAGAATTCTTGTAAAAACATGTAGAAAATTAAGAAAATATTTTCGAGATATTAAATTGCATGCTTGGGAGGACGCTAAGATCATTAAAAAGGAGAAAAAGACAGATAACCAATGTCAACAAGTAGTTGTTGTCTATTTATGACGGGGAGAAACGGAATAAGTTTATGCAACCTTTTTCTTTTCTGCATAAAACCAAGAGTTCCATTTAACAGAAAACTCACATAATTTTTACATCAAAAGATAAATTATGGAGTAACTAGGTCCCCATTACAGTAATTACAATGTTACTGCTTGCTCTTTAACTGCAAGAACTTAGTTGGTGAATAGAGTCTGAAGAGGTTATATGCTGAGAGGAACGACGTGAGTGCTAGGACGATGCACGCAGCGTAGCCACATAAGAGCGCCCCACCGATTTGGAAGCAGAATCTAGTGTATCTGTTGCACAATTTCATCCATTGCATGGCCTTAGACCCTGTCACCGCCAGAAGCGACGCCTGTGTCGAGGCCGCGGTTGTAGCAAATACAATGTAGACGGCAACCTATACCATTATGGGGACCAAATAGCAGTACAAAACAATTGTGTCGATCAATGATTACCGCCAGCCGGTCGTCATTAATTCCTAGTAATAACTACATGTATCATGAGAGAAAAAACAGTTGACAGGAATGTACTGATAATTTTCATGGAAAAACACATGCACAAGATATAGGATGCGAGTACTTAGGAAATAGCTAAATCCTCTACATACTAATGCTCGTCGAAAAACCTGTAAGATCGTTTGGTGTAGCTAGCTTGGAGTGTTGGTGTGACTACTCTGAAAGACAGGTTTTATGATCATGCGGAAATACATTCAATCTCTCTTTTGGTAAGAAAAAAAAATCGCAAAAAGTGGATGCTATATTGTTACTCCTGTTGTGAATATTGTGACTTTCTGATCTGCTTTGTTTACGTTGATTCGTTGCATAATTTGGCCTTTGATGGAGTCAAGTATGCCCTAAATACTCAGCAACCAAAAGATGAACTTCTGTTTATATTATGTAAATGATGGCCATTTCAAAGTATTACTTCCTATTTGATAAAGATTGAATGAAAGAGTAACTTCATCATCATCTAATTGTTTGTCCAATCCAATTCTTTCCCTCCTCTCAAAAATTAAACAAACAAATACCAGTTACCTGATCAAGTTGTTTAAAAAAAAAAATCATCAATTTGGAGAATTCTTTACATATTTAGCTAGCTATATCGATACGAACCAGAGGAAGAGGTTGCGATTTACCTGATCCAGCAAAAAATGGACCCAAGACAGATTCTTCAAAAGGGGACTCTGTATCTCTCTCTTGTAGCAAGCTGAGACTGAACATCTGCTCAGCTGAAGCAGATTATAACCAGCAACCACACCATCAATATACACCAAAACTCTAGCAAACAAAGAACATACTTTCACATCATTTACAGCAACATAAACCACAAGATATAGACAAGTAAAAACTTCAAGATGTTGGCGCGCGCGTGCACGCGTGAGAGAGAGAGAGAGAGAGAGAGAGAGAGAGAGAGAGAGAGAGAGAGAGGGTATACGGGAGAGCATTCAAGTCCCTGAAAGTGGCTTTCTTGGCATAAGTATACACAATGAGCTTGGTCTGAGCGTCCATGGCGACCAAACATGCGGTCAAGACCAAGAGCAAGATCGCACAAACTCTCAATAAAGCTTCAATTTTCGCTGCCCAATAACCCATGATCGTCTTTTTTTTTCTCTTTGCTTGCTAAACTTGTCCGACTCCTTTTCGTCCTTTCCAAAGACACCCACGACCACCCTTTCATGTAGGGACTTGGAAACTTTTTATACCGAGAAAATATTAAATAATTGGCGTGGAAATGTCCACGCCGATTCCAAAGCTGTCTCCACAAATCTCTTTCAATTCAACGTCTCTCCAGTCCCCGTCCCTTGTCCTCGTGCTTTAAGACCGTTCGAACGTGACGTCCAAGTCAATTAAAGCTATTAAATGTCACACCGTAAAAAGGTACAATGGTCCTCACCCTTTGCATAGCCATAAACTTTTTCTTCTGGGCATTTCTTGATTTGTCTTATGGATTGTTTGCACTCCCACCTTCTTGAGCATTTGATCATCAGCTAAAAAATTCTTATTAGTACAGGTTTCTCTTCTTCTTGTTTCCAGCAGTGGAGTTTAGGTTAACAATTGGAGTTGGCAAAATAAGAAGGGACACTCGAAGTTCGAGACTCGAATTTTGGCTAGGGAAAATTCGAAACAAAAAGCGGCACTCAAACTTAGAGAACTACTATCATATGTGTTACAGCTAGTGCTATCACCTAAAAAGGGATGAATAGGTGTTTTTACCAAATTGGATGATTTAAACGTGCGGAATGAATATAGTCAAGATCAACAACTCGTATGGTCAATATCAGATGAATGCGTATGATAAACTTGTATATAAATTGTCGTCAAATAATTGCGTCTGATGATTATGATAATGTTTTAACGAACTCATTTGACAGATATGTATGCAGTATAATGTCAACAATAATAAATGAATGTTTAGGGATAAAGAATACTGCATATAAATCTTTATAGTGATTTAGTTTTATCAAGCTTATGTCCACTCTCCACGCTAATAGCCTATTAGGCGTGTTTCACTATTGAATCACCAAGAGATTACAAGAGTAGTGCTTCTCATATGATAGATTGCATTATCACGTACACTCTTCACTCAAATAATTTCGTTTCTAAAATAACAACATGGAATACAGTAATCACAAGTGTGTAAGATCTAAACTTTATGCAGACTTTGGAATTCTTGATTCTGGCTTTTCTTGTATTACATTTGTACTCCTTTTATACTCCTCTATTTCCAATCTATCCGTTAGACAGTTTTTAGAGGATTGATCTCCAAATCAACCCCGTTAGAGAATCTTCCCAAAAAAAGATACATAGCAGTTAGAAGAAGAAACATTATCTCCAGATGATTTGATCTTCCATACAATCAAATCAATGTTTCCATAAGTATAGTTCTTCATATTTAAGAAATGATCTTGTGATTGCCAATTAGGATATCGTGAGATATCGATTATAAAATCAATTTGATTGTCCTACATAAACTTGCTAAAAATAACACTTATTGAATTTGACGAGGAATTATGAATTTGGGCCTAATTCCTAAAAATCCCCAAACTTTACTCTTTGTCCCAATTATATCCTCAACTTTTTTTGTCTCATAAAAATCCCAAACTTTTACTTTTTTGTCCCAAATCTACCTTTTACTGTTTATCTAATTTTTAATATTATTTTATATATTTTTTTCGATTTTTTTTTTCTTTACTTTTCTTTTTTTTTTTTCAGTTTCATTTTCAATCTATCCGTTAGGTTTTTAGAGGATTGATCTAGGCCGGGCGAGGCCTTGTTTCCACAGTGGAGGTTGGAGAATCTTCCCAAAAAAGATACAGCAAATTAGCAAAAGAACCATTATTCCAGGGTGATTTGAATCTTCAAGAAATAATTCGAAATAATATTAAAAATCAATGTTTAAACGGGTAGATTTGGGACAAAAGTTTTTGGGTTTTATGAGACAAAAAAAGTTATTTAATTGGGACAAAGATGATTTTTTTATGGGATTTGCAAAGAAGGATAGCCTCACCAAATCCCGGGGCCGGTTTCGACCGAGAGGTTGAAAAGCAAAAAAAAAAAAAAAAGAAAAAAAAAAAATTCGAAAAAAATTCGAAATAATATTAAAAATTGGATGAATAGTAAACGGGTAGATTTGGGACAAAAATAAAAGTTTTGGGTTTTTATGAAAAAAAAAAAAGTTGGGGATATAATTGGGACAAAAGTAAAGTTGGGGGTTTTTAGGGAATTAGGCCTATGAATTTGATAACAAAGTCCTTTCATCAACTAAGGCTGATGACTCAGTATTTACCTGCATCAAATAACTTAAGTGTAATTATAATCAGAAAAGAATTGTTTTGTCTTGCTTTAAAACTAATTAGGGATTTTCCTCAATATTCTCTCCTTTTTTTATAATGACAAAATTATCCATATGCTTTAAAAATATTTATGTGAACAAAATACTCTATTTAGAGGATATGACATTCAAAGCACATAAAACAGTGTTAATTTTTTATACTAGCATAATAGTTCAGCATAACAGTTCATCCTACCACTCATGCCAACATTTTCATTCATATTCTGTATAATATTTCTCCCCCTTTTTTATATCAGCAGAAAGGATTAGTATCAAATAATAGCATAATCAAGAAGAATTCAAGAAAAGAGTTCAACAACCAGTTTCGAATCACAATTCAACATCCAAATGTCAGAGTGCACACCAAATAAAAAACAAATATCAAATGCGGAAACTTTTCTCAGATTATCTTAGAGAGACTACTCGATTGGAAGATTTTTGGTCAGTTTGTCTGGTTTGCTGGATGGGCTAATGGTCCAGAGGGTTCATATGATGAAGGTCCAAAAGGTGCAGGTGAGAAAGGCACTTGTACTAGACTGAAGCAAGAAAATTGGTTCAATCGTTGCTCAATACTGGATGAGAGCTGATTAATCTTTCCTTCAATGTTTGCAATGTGAATTGCTGTAATTTGTATGCCAATTCTGACTTGTATCTTTAGATTATTTATTCTTATTTCCATCAAGTCCTTCAGCTCATGGATTCCTTCTTTAAGTTCATTTCTAAGTTCCCAGGCTTCATTTTGAACGGCTACTTGCCTCCACCTCAAATCTATAATAACTGTATGATCTAACATAAATGATGAGACATTATATCCAAAGGGAGTATTGGTAGTCTAAATGTTAGCAGATTCTACTTGCTTCTCTTTTCCTTTATGTTGAGCTTCATATGGAACATTTTCATCTTCTTTAAGAGGGAAATCTGCAAATGTTATTTATGAAAGGTCTGTCTCTTGGGCATTTTGAATTTGCTCCTCCTGAATATTAGCCAGTTCAAAGCTAGCTTCCTTGACATGTTGAGCATTATCTTGCTCATACTCTTCCTGCCTTTCAACCTCTATAACATTTTCATGCTCAAGCTCCCCCTTTCCCCTAGAGGGTCTTTCTTCGAAAAATTGAATATCTTCGATTTCTTTCTCTGCAGTGACCATTTGCTCTTGCTAATTCTCCATCACAATTTTGTTAATAAGGTCATTAAATGATTGTATCAAGCTTTCATAGCCTTTAAATTTCTAGCTGAGTTGCAGCATGCTTGTCTACATGAGCTTTATACTTGGCTTCTTCATTAAGTAGCCATTGTACAAACCTTATTTCCTCAAGGCTTCGGTCATCAACTTGAGATTGCTCATCAGATTTTTCATCTTATGTCTCCATTTTATCATAATCACTGGCCACAACTTGTCTTCTTTTTGCTGGTCTGTCTAATATTAAGGCAGTCTTTCTTCACTTTCCTCTTTCTCATTAGAGGTTCGATCAACTCCTCCTTATCAGATTCAAGAAATATATTAATAGAGCCTCTGTTCTGTTCACTCATCAGTTCTACTGGAACAATTTCACCCTTCTTATTCTTCCAATTTTCTCCATCAAACCCATATCCCATTTTGGTCATCATAATTTTCCCTACCGCCGTGGTTTTGAAGAGGTTTGCCTTTAAGTTTCGCAAATATGGGAATTTTGAAGTACTAAAAAATAACAGTGATGAGAGCTCCATAAAGAAGTTGACCTTTACTCTTCTTGACAGATCTGTACATTTGTAGAATGTTGCGACCGAACTCCCCGAGCCTTTTCGAAGCGACACGCGAAAAACAAGAGAGGCTCTTTGATGCACGTGCTAAGTCTAGGTTCGGGACTTAACTCGAGCTCTCCCAAGCCCATACCATATCGCGACTTAGGGTTTAAATATTTAACATGCAAATGGTTTATACCAAGGAGTCGCCACTAATCGATTTGAGGTGGGTCGATTAGAAACCCAAATAAGGTGACGGGAGAATCACCCTATTCCTCTGAATCGTAGAGATTAACCGAGTTCGGGGACTTGGTTATACTAGTTGGATAACTAATGCCCTTCGGTACCATTTTACCCTGTTCATTTTTGAAAATATTTATCAGGCAATTTGGATTGATTTTAGGATCTTTCTCCTAACATGTGAGGTGATCAAGCGAGTGCATAATCATAAATGATCAGCAGTCATGCAGATATGCAGTCCTAGGGTCCTAATCCTAGATAAGTTAGATGACATTCAGAAACACAACAACTCATGCAATTGTATTAAAAAACATGCATATTAACCCTACAATGGTAAAACATGCAACATATTACCGTGCGATTTCAGATTTGTTTAATTTAAATAAAACAACAACATGCATAATTATAAAGGATTAGAGCACCCAGATAAGTCATGTAAATTTTTTTTTTTTTTTTTTTTTTCAAAAAAAAGAAATCAAGATAAAAAAAACAAAATAAGAAAAATAAAAAGAAAATTTTTTTTTATAATTTTATAATTTTTGAATTTTTTTTGAATTTTGTTAATTAAAAATTGTAAAAAGAAAAACTTTTTTAAAAAAAAAATTTAAATTTTAATTTTTTTAAATATTATTATATTTTTAAAAAAAATAAAAATAAAATAATAATATAAAATAATATAAATCGGCCGGTCGGGTCGGGTACAACCCGGATCAACGGGCCCGATCCGGCATTGACACTGGTCGGGTCGATTGAACCGGGGTCGGGACCGACCTGGAGTCAATGGATCCGACCCGGGCATTGACCCGGGCCGATCGATGGTCGATTCGGTCGATCCAACCCGGACCATAGAATCGCGGGGGCCGGTGGGCCAAAATTGATCGCCCACCGGCCGACTCAGGACGCCGCCCCAAATTGGCCCTCGGAACCGTGAGGCCATGCCACTCCTGGACAGCCGTCGGGGCCCCGCCGATCGCCCGGTAATGACGGAAAACAAAAACTAGCCTCGTAGAGGCATTCGGCGTCAAAACATTTGGCGGTATGGAAGCAGGGGCATTCGGCCTTCCCCGTTGACTGGCCGACTCCAGGCGGGCGGGCTCAGTCAGCGGAGGATGGGGTGCGGAACCGGCGGCAGCGACCTGGGCCGGGAACACTACGATACAGCGGGCGCAGTCAAGCCAATCCCGTGCAAGCGGAAGCTTTGAGTTGCTTTCGGGATCCGGAGGTGTGCTCTGCCGGTGGCGAGCATTGGGTGGTTTCCGGCGTTTGCGTGGGCGTGGCGGGGGCTGGCTGGCTCTGCCTTTCCGTGAACTCCCGGCCAGCTCTCTCTCTCTCTCTCTCTCTCTCTCTCTCTCTCTCTCTCTCTCTCTCTCTCTCTCTCTCTCTACGTGTTTGTGTTTCTATAAAATCGCCGGACGGGACCTCTTTCTCTCTCTCGGCTATATAGCCCGTGCTAGCAGCCATATTATTTCTGCTCCCTTGCTTTTCGCGATGGCGCCCGACCTGCTGCAGGCCTACTCTGACAGCGACTTTTCGCGTCCATTTTAGGTCGATTACCAAAGGAAGAGGGGGGGGGGGCCGATAAAGAAAGAGGAAGGAAAGAGGAAGAAGTTCCGGGAGGGCGGGACTAGCGATTAATGCTAGTCCCCGGCAAATCTTCGTTCGGCCTTCCTGCGGCGGGGCGGCGATGCAGCGAGCGATTACCGCGTGTGTCACGCCCATCGCAAATAGGGGAGAAGAGGGGCGAGGAGAGCGACCGATCATGGGGGAAAGAGAAGGAAGAAGCCGGGGCGGGCCAAAGCCAGCTTTTGCGAGGAGGAAAAAAAAAGAAGGGTGGGCCCGCAGGGGAGAGAAAGAAGGAAAAAGAGGGCCGAGGCCTATGCGGGAGGGAGAGAAAAAAAAAAAACGGGGCGGTTCGGCTCGACCCCGATCCGGCCCGACTATTTCTTTTTTATTTATTTATTTTATTTATTTTTTTTCTTTTTTAAATTAATTAATTAATTTTAAAAAAATTTATATTTTTTTTGAATTTTTTATTTAAAAAAATTAACATTTTAATAGACCATATTAACACAAATATACCTAATTTCTACATGTAATGCATTTAAATAGACATATTTTTTGTTTTAGGAATTAATAAAAATTAACTTCTAAATTTTATGCAATTAATTTTAGGCAAATTAAAAATAGGTGTCAACAAATGCCCCTCTTTGAAGGTGAGCTCGCAGAAATTGAGCTCGTAGAGGTTACATTCAAAGATAAAATGACACCTAAATTTGGCCCATGCATGTTCGATGAACGTTATTTTTTGTGAGACCGTGAGTCTCATTTTTATGATGCGATAAGATTAGCAAATAAAAGCATACCGGGGCTACTTACCTTGCCAAGGGTAGAGTAATTCCAGATAATTGATATTGTGTGTCGAGGACCCGAACCTTTTCTTCGGTCGCCTTTGACGGGAAATGGTTTGTTTAGGACCCGAACCTTTCTTCGGTCGCTTTGACGGGATTTTGTTTGTCTAGGACCCAAACCTTTCTTTGGTCGCCTTTGATGGAGATTGTTTTTGTCTCAGGACCCAACCTTTTTCTTGGTCGCCTTTGATTGGAGATTGTTTTTGCCCGGTGGGTCCTCGCCATCGTGTCTTGGAAAGCTTAAACGATGAGCACCTCGGGGTCCTCCCCGAGGATTTGATGGTTTGCCCTGCCGGGTCCTCGCCATCGGTCTTGGAAAGCTCAAACGATGAGCACCTCGGGGTCCCTGCTCGAGGACTTGATGGTTTGCCTGCCGGGTCCTCGCCATCAGTCTTGGAAAGCTCAAACGATGAGCACCCCGGGGTCCCTCGCCCGAGGAGTTGATGGTTTGCCTGTTGGGTCCTCGCCATCAGGTCTTGGAAAGCTCAAACGATGAGCACTCGGGTCCCCGCCCGAGGATTTGATGGTTTACCTTCCCGAGTCCTCGCCATCGTGTCTTGGAAAGCTCAACGATAAGCACCTCGGGGTCTTCCCGAGGATTTGATGTGAACAGAGGGAGTCGGTTCCGTGTTCGGGAAGGGTGAACAGAGGGGTTAGTCCAATGTTTAAAAGGTACCATAATAATTGTAGGTACATGGATTTTCAAAACTGTGCATGGGTAGAATATACTTACCGACACGTTCGCCTCTTAAGGGCATGTCTCTTGTCGACAAGTTTTTTTTTTGTGCAAACACATATGCATTCATTGGAGAAATAGACAACCGAGGCTATTTTTGGATATTGTCTGAAATATCTTGACCAGCTAGTCAAGATGCATTTCATTTTCAAAGGAACACCGGTTTACCTTATGGGTAGTTTGAAAAGAAATTTGATGATTTTGGGATCGGGTAAGGGCAGAATGTACTTACCGGCACGCGTTCAGAGGTTTGATGTATCATCTGCTGAATAACCAACCTTTTTTTGGGGCATCTCCTTGGGATGACAATGAGGGCTTTTCAAAGGTCCGAATTTTTGTACTCTATCATTGGGGATTAAAACTTTGAGCTGTCAAAGATGGTTAGCACAAACACATATGCATTCATTAGGGATAGACAAGCTAGGCTATTCCAGAATGTGTTTTTGAAAGTTCATGCAAGGTGATTTTACCATGTTTGCATCACCAAAAATCCACCGAGGGTTAATCAAGACAATTTTTTCGCAAGGTGGACTTTCTCGAGATGATGAACAGTGACTTTCAGTCGAGGAGAGGACTTTCCACTCGCTCTCATTAAAAGGGCTATTTGTCCCGTCCATTAATGCAGGAGCATCGAAAACACTCAATCTGACCGCTATCACATCAACAAGGGTCTGAGTTTTCTCGCAAGCGGTACGACACTGCCAATCTGAGAGGTCTTCTTCAGGGTCGTAATGTAGACTTGGTCAATGACTTAACAAAGGTGACTGTCTAAGTCAAGGCCATGAAAGAAAATATTCTGCAATTATCTCCGGGTTTACAAGTCAAGAACCCTGCAAAACAAGATAGAAATAGTCTTGCTCACACTTCCTCGAGCGTTATTTATAAACATTTGAAATCTCGCGTTAATTCAAGTGCCCCATCGGAAGAGACTTCATGAGGGATGTAATGTGAGCTTGGTTTATGGGTTGAGAAACGAAATCATCGTTGGACTAAAAAATGTATGTAAGATTGAGAATTGGTGATTCTCTTAGCATTGTCACCGATCTTCTTCTCCACCGTCATGATCCTTTTGGAAAACTCCCGGGTAATAATGTGTTTTAGCATCTTCAATAACTTTTTCGTGAGAAGCTTATGTGTCAAGCATTATTCTGGACACCATTTAATATGTCATGTAGCAGATATTTGCCAAGACAGAGTTCCTAAAATAGGAATTTGTATCAAAGGAGAACTCAAGTCCGGAGACTTTTAGGGTTGTCTATTATCCACCACTTAACAACTTTGAGGTATTTGGGAGCACATTATCCAAAAAATAAGAACTCCTTTCTTCTCATCTTTTTCATCGCTTTTTTTCTCCTTCTCCCTTTTTTTTTTTCATGGGCATTGGCTTTGCTTTTACCAGGCACACCGCTTTTTTTTCATGCTCCCCTGTTTTTTTTTTTTTTTTTTTGTGTCTTTGTTCTTTTGGTGTTGTCGGGACTAGCCTAAACAAGATTGAACAGAACAATGTTTTTAAGCTCCCGAGTCTTCATCTTCATTTGGTACTTGAGACCATGATGCTCAAACTGTGGTAACTTTTGCCACCCCGGTGTGGGGGACGATCACCAATTGGGTTCGTACGAAATGAAATTGTCGGCTCAATTGGGCTAGCAAGAGATATAAGTGTATGGGATAGAAAAGAATTGCTCTTCGTCATCCTAGGGCACTTAAATTATCGCGAGAGTTCATCCGCAATAAAAAACACTCAAAGATTAAGACAAGTGAGAGCAAGAAAATTTCTATTCATCTTTTCATCTTGTGCGAGCTGTTGTAGCTGATGATCCTAGAAGCTTTAGCTATTACAAACTCTCCATCTTTCTTGTCTTGCTCAGTGAAAACATCACTGTTATCAATAACATCATTGGCATTACGGGCAAGCATTAGTTTGTTGCTTATCTCCCGACAAAGCCCTCTTAGTCTCGATTGTCCAGCCGTCGATGATGTGCTTATCTTGGAGGACTCACGAGGACCACGAGTTCCATGAAAACAGCGAGGTCGAAGCCGGAGGGCGGTGACGGAAAGGAAGGGATGTTTTTCTTGTTTCCTCCGAGTTTGAATCCATCATATGAGGCTAATTTACCTCAAGTTGCCCTAATGTGGGGTGGTTCTTGACAGGAAATTTGAAAGGAATCTCTCGAGTGTATAGGCTCAAAAATGGTCAAGCAAAGGATCAATGGTAGTGTATGAGGCAGAGAAATGAACCGCCTCTCGCCGCTTTGGCTACCGTTCCTTATGCGAGAAATCCCTTTACCTCAGAGAAATGAAACTTTTCACTCATCTTGCAAGAGTTTGGTACGTGAGAATGTGTATAGACCAAGAATTGCCTCTCATCATCCTAACACACCTCATTCAATACACGGAGAGCGGGTTCAACACCATTCGTCGAATTATCAAAATTTTCACATGGAATTGATGAATTAAACAGGTAAAATTACCATGCAAGAGTCCCTTCCATGTAATGCACTTAAGGAAGAAAATAGTATCCATTTTTTTTAATTATTTCTTCCTTCTTGTTTCTTTCTACCCTTATGAGAAAAGTTTATTTAGGGAAAGGAATATTTACCTATGCTAGGACATTGAGGCATACCTGCAAGGTAATAAGAAAGATCGTGTTAATGAATGGGCTTTTTTAAAGGGTAGGAATTGGAAACGATACAACATTACCCTTCGTGATTCCATTCATTGGAGATTCAACTGACAACTCCTTGAGTTTTCTCGGATGTTGATAATTCTCTTCTGATAAGAACAGGAGCTTATGTTAGCAATGAGAGGATTGAAGGTAAATTGAGAACGATACAGATTACCCTTCTTCCATTTTGCCTTCAAAGCTAGCAGAGTCTTTTATCCTCTTTACTTTGTTCAGCCTTCTCTGTCTCAGTCTGCTTCTCCATGTTCCTAGTCTCGAGCTCGAATGAGATCCTCTATAATTAGGGGTGCCTCCAGTTGGAAAGTCCTATTGTCGGCGCATGCTGTGCCAACGCGGTTTATGGTATGCTGAGGCATTTCTCGAAAATCCTCTAATTCCCGACATGCACAGGGCATGTGCAATTGCTTGCATGGGGATCTTCGCAGCAAAGCTAATCTCTACTTTAAAGGTCTTTGACCGATGTGGGCATGACTGACGTCGAGACCTCCATGATTGGTGAGACTAGAATTGACTCTATCTTGTCATATGCAAAGTCCTTTCGATTTGCTTGCACAGGATCTCTATTCAAATTTGCACGGGGATTACATGCCCCATAGTCTATTCTTCCAATTAAGCACTTCTTTGTCGTGTTTCATTCGAGAAGTCCCAACATTAGTATCCTATCCGGCTTGCTAGCATGTCGAGTTTAGCGTACTTCGGTTCATTATCCGCAAAAGAAAAGGGATAGAATATTATTTTCAAAATTTGTTGAGGAATGAGACATACCTCTGTCTTTCAAAAGGGATAATTTTTTCTTGATCCGTCCTCGACTTTTTTGTACAAAATGATGTTTTGCTCATCATGGTGAGCACTCCCCTCGACTTTCTAGAATTGATATCCCATACTAAAAATAATGAGATTTGCCCCACATTTCATTTTGAAGATTGGTTGATCTTTGCTCGGACTGCCCCTATCAAATGAGTTGGTCTGGTAGCATTACGGTGTTCTTCAATTTGTGCCGTTTCCAAATGTCTCTTTTGCAATAACAAATCGAAAAGGGGTATGCTCTGAAACATGAAGTGAGCAAGTTAGAAAAACAAACAGGGTTATGAGCATGCATGCTTTTCCAACACCATTTTTGTCCTTTTGAAAAATGACAAATCGTTTGTTTTATTTTCAAAAGCTTAGAAACAAAGAAGCATGAGGAAGCTCGGGCCTCAGAACACTTTCCTTTACATGGTTGGATATCATCAACGGGGCGGTTTGGGATACTTCCTCAGGTCCTCAAAATAAAACATTTGTAATTTTTTTGAATAATTCAAAGCGAATCACATTTGTTGGAATGGAAATTACAAAGACTAAAATTCCAAGCATAATCACAAATTCAAAAAACTGAAATCTTAGAAAATAGCAGAGACTTTAGAAAGCAAGAAAAGCTCCCACATGGGAGTATTCAAACTATTAAATATGCCTTTATTCTAAGGGAGGAAAATTGAACCTTCGGTTTACTCAATGACGACATATGCGCCTCCCCGCTTGCTTGGATGGTGCGTTATGGAAAGAAAACATCTTTGCATCCAACAATTTCTGGACCTTATTTTTTAGGACCACACAGTCATCGACGGAATGTCTCGCTTTCACCCAAAAATAATAATCACACGCCTTGGAGGGTCGAGTTGGGGAAATGCTCGGGATTTTATGCTTTGGCTCTTTGGCAAGCAATCTCTTTTCAGGAGAATAGGTAAGATCCGAGACATAGGCAAAGGAAGTGGCGTGAATTGCTTTTTGCTATTTCGCCTTTGGGGCGGCTTTTACGGCCCGAGGCTAGTTGCTGTCCACTGCCCATCTGAACCATTGGGGAAGGACGAACAGTTTGGGTGTATGCAACATCCGTGATCTATCGTGGGTTCTTTCTCCTTATTCATGCCAAGTTTCTTGCTCGTGGAAGTGGGGTCTGTGAACCACCCCTCACATAATCCCATTTCAATTCGTTCGCCCACAGGAACAAGACGATTAAGGGATTCAAGCAGTGGCACCAACCGGTCGGTGTCTGTATTCGTATGGAAGTGACTTTATGAACAACTTCACTTGTTCCTGATCAGTGAGTTGTGGGGTAACCTGGGCGGCCAAGTTTCTCCATCTGGTGGCGTACTCCTTGAAGGACTCGCTCTTTTTCTTCTCAGCACGTTCCAGATCGTCACGGGTAAAGGTGACGTCGAGGTTGAATTGATATTGCTTAAGGAATGCATCAGCAGCATCATCCCAAGACTTAAAAGTATCCACATCTTTCGACATATACCATGTCAGAGCTAGACCCGTCAAACTCGCTTGAAAGGTCTGAATCATGAGGGGTTCATTGTCAACGTACTGGGTCATCCGCACATGATACATGTGCAGATGATGTCTGGGGCATGAGGTGCCATCATACTTCTCGAACTCTGGCATCTTGAACTTTTCTGGTATTTTGACTCGTTTGTATATAGACAGTCGAGTGGGACAAGATGTTTTCGGACCTCGAGCTGTTTCAAAGATCTCTTTGACCTTTGCAAGGCGTTTTGTGCTCGTTATTGGCACGACTTCAAGTTCGCTTCTTGACGGCAAGAGGAAGCGGATCATCCTCTAGCGGGAGCATTTTTTTGTCATTTGGCGTAAGTTTTGTCTTTTCCAATTAGATGGTGGTGGTGACATCACCTCGATTGTTGCAGTGTGGGCGTGAGCTTGTCCCGAATGGATTCTACCCGCTTTGTGAGATTTTGGATCGCGTTGATGACCAATTTCATCTCATCTTCCATGTTATTGAGGCGGGCGTTTTCTTCGGCCATTTTTTGTAACAACCTCGTGAAAATGTCGATATAAATGAGTATAATGCCCGATAAAGAATCATTTTATGATCTAGTCATAATATTATCACATATTTTCTTTATTTGCAAAGAAAAATAAGCAAAAAGGGTATTTATTAATATCAATATTACAAAGCGGCGCCCCTGGGGGTTGAATAAAAAGGGTTTTTATTTAAAGCATAAAAAGCGGCCCGAGTTATATTAACATTAGTATAACCCAAAAAAATACTTTTACAAAGGAAAACAAAAACCCTAAACATAAATACTAGGGAAAATATATAAAATAGGCTTTTAACAAAAAATGGCGCTCTTCCCGGATGCTCATTCTATAAACGATGGGAAAGTTACAGTTCTCTCAGAGCTGCTTATTTTCACGAACAAGCTCCACAATAAACGTATCCCTCGCCTCGCCGGTCCCACCGTGCAGTAAAAAAAAAAAATTTAGGAGCGGGGACAAATTGGGCATCATTTCTTCCCATCTTGTATAGAATGCAATCAACGGGTGGCCTAATAATAACAAATCAATTGAATTAGTAGGCTGCATAATAAAAATGAGAAAAGGATAGAATATATACCTTTCCTTGAACCATGGCAATCACAACAACATACACATGAGGAGTGAAGCTCGATTTCTATTTAGACTGATTTAGCAAAGTGAAATTAAAGGGTGCCCGACCGCCGCAGCCTCGCGTTAGTGTCAAGTCCTTTTAATCTCGCCAAATCGAAAGGAATATCTTGTAATCACGCCGAATAGCGGCTAAAGATACTTCTTTATGATTTTTAGAAATAAATTTCGGGAAAAGAAAGGCAACCTTTACATCGCGGGCTCTCGCTCGAGGTCATATCTTTCTTAACACCATCCGAAAATGCCTATATCGCCTGTGTTCGTAGGCGTAGTTGTGTGTACAATAGTGTAGTGTTAAATCATTAAAACATGCACAACAATTTATAAACAACCAATTCGAACCTGCAAAACAAATAACACCTTAATGTCAGGTTCATACCTGGAATCCTTGCTACCAAACAAAAATTATTTTGAACAGGGTAAAATTTTTTTGCTTAAGTCCACTTTAAAAAAAAGCAAGTCCCTAGTGGAGTCGCCGGTCTGTCATGACCGAACTACCGAGCCTTTTTGAACAACACGTGAAAAACAAGAGAGGCTCGCCTAGTACGTGCTAAGTCTAGGTTCAGGACTTAACTCGGGCTCTCCTAAGCCCATACCATATCGCGACTTAGGGTTTAAATATTTAACATGCAAATAGTTTATACCAAGGAGTCGCCACTAATCGATTTGAGGTGGGTCGATTAGAAACCCAAATAAGATGACGGGAGAATCACCCTATTCCTACAAACCAGAGATTAACCGAGTTTAGGGACTTGGTTACACTAGTTGGATAACTAATGCCATTTCGGTACCATTTTACCCCTGTTCATTTTTTAAAATATTTATCAGATAATTTGGATTGATTTTAGGACCTTTCTCCTAACATGTGAGGTGATCAAGCGAGTGCATAATCATAAATGATCAGAAGTCATGCAGATATGCAAAGTCCTAGGGTCCTAATCCTAGATAAGTCAGATGACATTCAGAAACACAACAACTCATGCAATTGTATTAAAAACATGCATATTAACCCTACAATGGTAAAACATGCAACATATTACCGTGCGATTTCAGACTTGTTTAATTTAAATAAAACAACAACATGCATAATTATAAAGGATTAGAACACCCAGATAAGTCATGCAAAAAAAAATTGAATTTTTTTTAGGAAAAAAAAAAAAATCGAGATACAAAATAAGAAAATAAAAAGAAACTTTTTACAATTTTTGAATTTTTTTGAATTTTTTAATTAAAAAAACGTAAAAAGAAAAAGGAAAAGAAAAACTTTTTTAAAAAAAAATTTAAAACTTTTTAATTTTTTAAAATATTATTACATTTTTTTAAAAATAAAAATAAAATAATAATATAAAAATAATATAAATCGGCCGGGTCGGGTCGGATCCGACCCGGGTCAACGGGCCAGATCCGGGTGTTGACCTGGGTTGGGTCGACTGATCCGGGTCGGTCGGGACCGACCCGAGTCAACGGATCCGACCCGGGCATTGACCTAGGTCGGATCTGTCGATTCGGGTCGAATCCGACCCCGGACCACGTAATCACGGGGACGGGGGCGAAATAAAATCGGGCCGACCCAGGACCTTGTCGCCCCAAATCGGCCCTCCAGAACCACCATGAGGCCATGCCACTCACCTGGACCGCCGTCGGACCGCCGTCCGCCGGCCGGCGACAAAACAAAAACCAGCCTCGTAGAGGCATTTCGTCAAACATTTGGCGGGCGCGTGGAAAAACAGGGGCATTTCCGACCTTCCCGGTGACTGGCCGACTCGGCGGTGAGGCTCCTGGCCTCCCCGCATGGAGTGGACGGGGTTTGAATCGGCAATTCAAGATGTGCCTGAACATCGGTGGATAATGGGCGTGGCTAGTCCAAGCCAACTGCATGCAAAACAGGGAAAATGTAGGTGCTCGGGATCCAGGGGAGTGTGCTCATCGTCGCCAGCCGGCCGGGTGGTCTCCCTGCCAGTTCATGGGTGGCGGCGAGGTCGTTGGCTCTCGCTCCTACAATTTCCTGGGCCACGCCTCTCTCTCTCTCTCTCTTGTGTTTCTATAGAATCGGCCGACCCTGACCTCTCCGCTATATAGCCGACTTTACTCCATGGCGACGCTTACCCTCATACCGCAATGACGCCAACAAGACCGGGGCCCACCCGCCCACGCCAACCTTTCGCGCCATTTAGCCCGTGCAAAACGTGAGCAGGGGGGCCATTCGGACGCAGAAGAAGAGAGGAAGAAGGAGGAGAGGAAAGCCGGGATTGGGAGGACAGACTAGTAATTAATGCTAGTCCCGGTTGGCATGGGTTGCCTGCCTGGCCTTCCTCCGGGCCGTGACAACACGGGCAAGGCCATCTAGGCATCAAGCTTTACGGGGCAAAAGAGGGAGAACAGGAAAGAATGGAGAGCAAGAACGAGGGGGGAAGGAGAGAAGGAAGGAGTTCATTAGGCTAGGCCCGGCTTGCTTGAGGAAGAAAAAAAAAAGAAGGTGCTGGCCTACACGGGGAGAGAAAGAAGGAAAGAAGAGGGCCGAGGCCCATGCGGTTTCAGCGACCTAAATTTTCTTTGGCTAATGGATTATTAGGATTAAGCCTAACTCGGCCCTCCCAAGCCCTACCAATTCGCAACTTAGGATTTAAGTTTTTTTAACATGCAAAAGCTTTCATGCTTGGAGTCGCCACTAATCTTTTTATGGTGGGTCGATTAGAAACCTAAATAAAACATAGGGAGATATGTTTTTATTCCTACGAACCAGAGAGATTCTAAGCTCGGGGACTTGGTTACGCTAGATCTAGTCTAATGCCCTTTCGGTACCTTTTCTTTTTAAAAATGTTTATGCATGCAATCTGGATCCATTTTATTGCCTAATCACTAACATGTGAGATGTTCATGCGGGTGCGCAAACCACCAAAGTAACACCCAATATTCAAAGCATTAAATAAATTGCAAGATTGAGAGAATTACTTACCTTGAAGCAACGTAAGCATCATGACGGTTAGCTAGAAAATCACATCAACAATCCTAATATGATTTCTAATTAACAAGCAATTCACTCAATTTTTTTTAGGATTTTCACTTATGGAAACTAACCTATATGTAATGACGTGCAAAATTAACATGCGATTAATGCAGCCTAACATGCAAACTATATGTCATGCAACGACGTGACCTAATTCTAATGATGACAAATGATTTATTTTTGGTATTTTTTTTAAATGAAATTCGGAATAAAAAATGCCTAAAATAACATGCAATCTAACAACTTTTTTTTGGGTATATTTTTATTAAAATTGAAATTATTAAATAACCTAAACAATCTATAGGATTAGAATAACACCTAATTTAAACTAGGAAATAAATTATCTCAAGTCCTAATTTAAATTAAATAATTATCCTATCTTCTAGATATATTTAGGGTTCCCTAAATATGCAAAACTTCTAATTTAAATCTAACCAACAAATTTTTGGATTTTCTTTATTTAAAAGGAAAGCAATCAAACAAAGATAATAACCACATTCAAACAATCTACACGATCCGCAAGATTCTTCAAATTCAGATAAGGCAAAGAAATCAAACTAACAGTCATATCTATAGGGTTATAGATATCAACAGAAAGTTGATTGTTTAAATTTGAAAGCGAATAAAATCTATTATCGTATCCAAGTGATTATGGATAAGATAACGATTTTTCCGTGATCGCCACGATCGTCACCTTAGGGATAAGGTCAAATAGTCGTCAGAATCGTTGCTAAATTAGGAAAAATTCCTAATTTTAAGTGTTTCAAATATTTGCGGATATTACATGCATTATCCCCAATATCTAGCAATCCATCAAATATTCTCAGAATATTTAAAACACCTAAACTAGGAATTTAAAATAATCTAAAAATTATTGGATATTGATCGTACCTAATTTGGTAGATATTTCCAAATTTGAATCACCGGGATTGCGGATCGCGGGATGGTGACCGGCGGCACGTCGGGAGCGGCGATGGGTGGACCAGCAGCGAGGACGACGACGACAACGACAGCAGCTCGGGGAGCGGCTCAGCTCGTGGTGGTGGTGGCACTCAAGGGAAAAGTGACTTACGACTGGAAGTCTTGTTTTGGCCAAGCACTATTTGCAAACTCTCAAAATGCAAATCCTTTCGTGAGTCTATATGTCTAAGTCTCCACTGAAGACCTTGACCGAACAGCCTTCTTTGACCATTGTTATATCCCAAAAGCAATAAGAAAGTGACGTCTTCTGCTTGTGTTGAAACCGTGGGGTAATTGCAAGAACATGCCAAAAGGTCTGCAAAAAATAAAAATAAAAACCAGAGCTTTGCAGGACCAGTCTCAGTTATGTGGATCTAGACACGTTGCTGTAGCTTGATGTGGCACAACCGAAGCTACTCGTCGTAAGAAACTCGTTGAAAAGACCTGCAAAATACACCCAACGCACAAAGATGTAATCTGAATTTTTTTTTTTTGACGGCTTGTTGGTGTTGTCGGCAACGTGATGAGCAGCGGCTAGTATCAGGAATGCTATGCGGGGCTGAGATCTCGGTTCAGCAAACGACGCTCAGCGGCTTGGTCTTCAGAGGGCTAGTTCAGCGTTGTTGTGCAGGGACTTACGAGGTTGAGGAACGATGGAGCTCACTGGAACACTGAGGTTGCAAGATCTTCGGTGGCCGTGAAATTGTTGGACTGGTGAGGCGCGGGTTCATGGCTGCGCCGCAAGAGAGGAGGAGTGGTGGTAGTCGGCTTCGTGGAGGAGTTTGCTGGTTGCGGTGAGCGACGCCACCAGACGAGGGAGTGATTGATCTGGTGCGACGATGAAGGTGCAGTCGTGAGGGACTCCCAAGACCCTCTCTCTTTTCTGTCTCGCACTTTTCTCTCTGAAAATTCTCTCGTGTTTTCTCTCTCGCTCTTGTCTTCTTCGTTTGGCCCCTTGCTCTCTGAAAATTCTGATCTTTCTCTCAATGGTCTCACCTCCGTGTCTTTTTTCGCCTCTTTCCCTTTTTGATCTCCGAATCCTCACCCAATAAGATTGTCTTCTTCCTTTCTTAAAATTGTCTTCCTTTTCAAAGTCAAACTCCCCTTTCCTTTATATTCGGCTGCTCGTGTACATATCCTCCCCTTTCTTCCGAATCTTCCATGATCATCTATAGGCCAAGTTTTTATTTTTTTTCTTTTCTTGCTTGCAATTATTTCCTATTTTGATTCAAAGAGAATATTGCAATATCTTTGTGATAACATCAATTCATTCAGTTTGAATCGTGATATTATCAAACCAATATTTTTCAACTCGACATATTCCAATGAAAATTTCAGCTCTTATAATGTTTATGGGCTTTGTCCAAGAATTTTTGAACGTGGGCTTAGTCCGATTTTACAAAGTTCAGAGCCGTTCACTCGAGTCCATTCACCGCCAAATCCGATGCAAATACAACTATACTACATGAACTTAAACTATATGCTATGCAATTCTAATTTTTTTGTTTAGGGGTTAAAATTTAATCCCTAATTTTCTATGCAAATTATTATTAAATGGTCATTCGAAATTTAGGTATCAACGCCTGCCCCTCTTTGAAGATGAGCTCGAAGAGGTTGCATTCAAAGACTAAATGATGCCTAAATTTTGACCATGAAAATGCAATGAATGTTATTTTTGGTGGGAGTATGAGTCCCATTTTGATATGCAATAAGGAATGATGCATGCTGACGTGAATAAAACATACCTGGAGTTACTCACCTAACTTGAGTGGTGAAGTAATTTGAAGCATTGCCATGATTCTTGAGATTGGCAAATGTTTAGGCTTTATCCCAAAAGTATTGCTTGATGAACGCTGATGAACTCCGGTGACCTGCAATTCAGCCAAGACACGCGAAGAAAGCTCGACGTATCCAGTTTTCATCTGGGGTTCTCGAGAGAAAAATTTAGCAAAATGGAAAATATTCCAATATTTACAAACTACCTATACATCGCCATAGGAATTTGTAAAGATTTGGCCGCTGCATCTAACTATCATCATAGGTGCGACACGGGGAACTTTCCGAGATCAGGAGGATATTCCGACCTTTACGAGATACCTATACATCGCCATAGGTATTCATAAAGATTTGGCCGCTTCACCTATACCTTCCTCATAGGTGAGCCGCGGGGGAACATCTGGGATTGAGAGAACATTCCGACCTTTACGAGATACTTATACATCGCCATAGGCATTCAGAAAGATTTGGTCACCGAGCCTATACCTTTCCTCATAGGCGTGTCGCGGGGGAATCCTCTGAGATTAGAATATTCCGACCTTCATGAAATACATATACCTTCCTCATATGTACTCATAAAGATTTGGCCGCTGCGCCTATACCTTTCCTCATAGACGTGTCACGGGGGAATCTTCTGAGATTGGGAGAGTATTCCGACCTTTACGAGATACCTATACATCGCCATAGGCACTTGCAAAGATTTAGCCGCTACACCTAGTTATCATCGTAAGTGCTACATGGGGGAATCTTCTCAAGATTGTGAAAAATGTGCCTAACAAAATATCTAGTTATCATCTAAGATATTTGAAAGGACTTTATCGATAAATACCGGATATAAATCCACGGTACTTAGGATGAGATATCTGGATTTCTCCTCGGATACTCGGATGAGATACCTGGATTTCTCCTTAGGCACTTTCGGATGAGAAATATATATACGTCTGGACATTGTCGAAGACGAGAGTGGCTGCAACAAAATTGATTACATATGGAGCACGGCCGTTGCTCGAGCAGGTGAATGAATACCGATAAACACAGGCACACTCAAGGGGTAGTGACATACTTACCTGTTGATATCTCGACTCTTGAGTGTGTGTCTCCCCGCTAGACACAGTTCTAGTCAACAAGTAATATGCATTCATGGACAATCAAGAACACATATACTCATGTACTATAAATTCAACTGGTTTTCATGCATAACGGTTTTGTCAAATCAACATCATTAAATTTCGCTGGGGAAAATCATGACAAGACAATCTGATTTCATAAGTTGGTGTCTTGAAAATGTTAAATGAGGGACTTCCAGTCTGAAAGGGCTTTCATTCACTCTCATTGAAAGTGGCTAATTTATGAAATTCACTCTATCTCACCATCATCATGTCGACAAGGGTCCGAGTATTCTCGCAAGCGGTACGACCTTACCAATCTAAGAGGTTTTTATTAGGACTATAACGTGGGCTTGGTCAATGGCTTAGCAAAAGGGGACTCTTTGAGTCAAGGCTATTGAAAGAAAATCCTCCGCAATCATCTCCGGGTTTACAAGTCAAGAACCCTGCAAAATGAGATAGAAATAGACTTGCTCGCACTTCTTGAGCTAAGCTTATAAACATCCGAAACTCTACGTTAGTTCAAGTGCCATAATCTGAAGAGACTTTGTAAGGGATGTAACGTAAGCTAGGCTCATAGGTTAAGAAATGAAAGGATCATTAGGCTCAAAATGTGTATAAATAGGGTGAGAATTGGTTGGTGATCATCTTGGCATTATCACTAGTCTTCTTCTTCATCCTCAGGCATTATCATTTCAAGTAAATGCTTCATTGGGCTTAAATTCACCACTTGATTCCTTTGAGACTTGTAAGACCACTGCTCAACTGGGATTCATGACTTTTTACATGTTGTATCTTGACATTTTTCTCTAAAGTTCTCCATTTTTTTCGACTTTCTTTTCTCTTTCTTGGGCATTGGCCTTGCTTTTACCAGGCACACTGCTTTTTCATGCCCCCTAGTTCTTCTTTTTCCCTTTTTTTTTTTTTTTTTTGACACACATTGTCTACAATGCACATATTGACCAGCCACATTTTAGCTTGTTTTGATCGAATGACTAACATTTGGATCTTCAGTGGTCTTAAATCTTCTATCGGCGCTCCAAATATCTGCGCGTGGGCGGTGATGGCTTTTACCTTGCCCTAGTGTGGGGGATGATCACCAACTGGGTTTTGTGAAATGAAATTGCAGGCTCAATTGGGCTTAGCAAAGGATAATGTGTGTATAGGATAGAGAAAGAAATGCTCTTTGTCATCTTAAGGCATTTGAACTTCGTGTGAATTCATATGAAAAGCAACACTCGAAGATTGATGCAAGTGAGAGCAAGAAAATTTCTATTCATTTTTCACCTTATAATCTTTGACTTACCACCAATTTACCCCAAGTGGGGTGGTTCTTGACAGGGGTAATTTGAAAGAATTTCTCTAAGCGTTTAAGCTCAAAGTGGCGAAACAATGGATAACCTTTGTAGTGTTTGGGATAGAGAAATGAACTGCCTTTCATCACGCCGGTTTGCCGTACCTTTTTGTAGATAACCTTTTACCTTATAGACATGAAATTTTTTTTCACTCAACTCACTGGGGATCAGTGCATGGGACTGTGTATAGGATAGGGCTTGCCTTTCATCATCCCGATGTATTTCATTCAACATATTCAATTCATTCTACATGAGTTATCAAATTGTCCAAATAGATTCCCCTTTCAAAGTCGATGATGCAGACCAACCAAATAATCATGCAAACTTTAAAGCCAATGCACACATCTTAACTTGAAATTGATTGAAATCATTTATTCATCAGTGAAATGTTTGCAATTCAGAATATAAAACCAAACACTTGAAAACCTTTGCTTCAAAATGTTAGATTTTCTCAAGGATAATACATCTTCACAAAGATCGAATTAACAGGAGTGGTGAACTCACGACCATCCATTTTTGCGAGAATCAGGGCACCTTCGGGAAGCACCTTTTTAACCACATATGGGCCAATGTAGTTTGGGGCAAATTTACCCCCAGGAACAGGAAAAACCGGCAGTACCTTCCTTAAGACTAGATCGTTTACCTCAAAGTGTCTTTGACGCACCTTTTCGTTGAAAGACTTACCTACTCATGCGGCAACTGGATCAAGCGTTTCATCTCACCTTCGGGAAGGGTTGCCCCTATCTTCACCTCTTTGGGTTCTCCGGAATCACTCAAGTTGACGGTGATAGTTTGATCTACCGTCAGGACTTTGAATCTTTCATGACGCTCTAGATCGCGCCGAAGGTTCGAGGAATCTTCAAGTTCGTCGATGTCATCGAGATCAGGCTCGTGGCACATAATTCATCAGATTGGACCGTTCTCATACCCTCACGTGTTACAAGATTGCCCCCTGAAACATAAAGTAGGGAGTTCAGGAAGGACAAACAGGGGCTAAACATTGCATTTTTTTTTTTCTTTTTGATTTTTTAAAATTTTTGGATTTTTTTGGAAATTCTTTTCAAAATGGTTTTAACACGAGGAATATGAAGAAGCCCTGGGCCTCGAATTCTCCTTGGACTATATTTTCTTTTATTGGTTGGATATCATCACCGGGCTGGTTTGATGTACCTCAACATGCCCTCAAAAATGAAAATAATTTGTAATTTCATTGATTATCACAAATGAATTACATTTATTGGAATGAAAATTGCAACAATGAAAAGTCCTAAAAAGCAGCTCCGAGGCAGGCAAATCCTAAAAAAGCGATAAAATTCCACGTGAGGAGTGTGCGAAAAAAAAAAAAAGGTGTTACTCTTGTGGGCGGTGCCCATTCCCTCAACGGTCCTTTCTCAATAGCTCCAATGAAGAAATCATCGAACAGGGTAGTGATTCCATCCATTGCATCATCGAGGATCTTTGTCTTTAGAGGTGTTAGATCATTCATACCTCCCCATCCATACGGGACAATGTCACGGGGGTCAACATAGAAGCTCGAGGCGCGAGTATTTCACATAATAATCGAACTTGCAGCTCGGTTGCCCCAAAGTGTCGATCACCTCCTTTTCTTCATGCATCATTCTTGGAGGACACGGGAATGTAATGCGGATGTGTGGAAGCAATCTACCACGCCTAAGCTCTCTCTATTATTTTGGGTAATTCCACGCTCATGTTCTTCACCATTTGGCTCTTCTTGAATCGCTGTCTATTACGCCGTCTCCTCGACCTCGACCTCGACCTCGACCTCGTTCACGTCCACATCCACGTCCACATCCCCCATTATTTGGCTCGCTTGACCCCCCGGTATCCCAACCCAAGAGTGTGGGGCCTCCAGAGACTTCCACCGGTTGGCAAATACCTTGACCATTTCTACCAAGGCCTTCACCGGAGTAAAGCCATGGGACACCATTACTCTTCCAACCATGATCGCAGCATTTGACACCTCGGGAATGGGTGGTGATGATCCTCTAGATGCATGTATGGTTGATACGAGCTCGAGCGACCGATAGCTCGATTTTATCTTGCAATCCCGCTCAACATAGGGGATAGCCGTTACGTGGTAAATTAGGTGCTCTTCTTCACCGTGGACTCGTGACTAACTTTCTCTCCACAACGAACTTTACCTTCCCGATGTAGACCGGATGGCACAGGCCCCAAGAAGATGAATCCATGGACGACCCAACAGAAAATTAAATGCAAAGTGGGAATGTCCATGACTTGAAATAGGATGTTGAATATTGCTGGTCCTATCTCGTATGTCAAGGTGGATTTCTCCCATCACTTCTTTCTTCGTTCCATCAAAGGCTCGCGACGGAGGTCTTTGCAGAATTTATTCTAGAAGGATCTATCTTGAGGCGGTGTAAAGTCGCCAAAGGACAAATGTTCAAGGCTGATCCATTGTCGATGAGTACCCGGGCTACATGCGAGGCCTTGTATTTGACGGAAATGTAAAGTGCCTTAGGGTGCGCATGAAAACCATTACGTGCCGGGCACAATTTAAAACAGAAATGGTTTTTTTTTATTCGTGCCCGGAAACAATTTACGAGTATTTTAAGGTGTTTGATATTTGTCCAAAATTTCTATTCCTAGAGTAGAAAAGAATAGAAATGCGTTTGGATACTACACAAAATTTCTGTTCCCAAATAATATTTTAATAATATTTTGAATTGTTTAATTTTTTTTTATTTTTTGTGTTTTTCTTCTTTGGCCATGGCCGGTCACGGGCGACGGCGGCCGGCCTGACCCTGGCCAAGGAACAAAACCAAAACAAAAATAAGAAAAAAAAAAAAGAAAGAGAAGAAAAAAAGTGATTCTCAAAATTGTGCGAGAAACAAGAAGCAACTTTTTTTACCTCTTGTTTCTCTTCCAAAACTGTTTCTCGGCACAAATTTTTGCAAAAATGTGCCGGGAACAAATGCGTTTATTAAACGATTTGTTCCCCAAACTATTTCGGGAACAAAAGAACAGAAATTTTTACTATTTGGCACGTTGCCAAACGCACTTTTAGTATGCCCCTCCCTTCTAGAGGGAACTCTTCATCTAAAAAGGCTATGAGGTCCTTGAGGAGTATAGAACCCACAAATTCCTCCAATTTGTCATGATCGATTGTTTACGCACATGAACCTCACTTAAAACCTTCATTAAGGCCTTCTGATGTTTGACAGATGTTTGGAGTAGTTCAAGCAGAGAGATTTGCGCGGGCATCTTGCGCAATTGTTCAACTATGTTGTATTCGCTAGCCTTAATCACAGCTAGAAATTCCTTGGCTTCTTCATCAGTAACAGATTTTGCAGGTTGGGCATTAACTTGGTTATACGTACGCCCAGATCTGGTAACCAAGTCAACATCGAGACTGTAGGACCAAGGGACAGCCTTATTATCACTGTACTCATATGGTTGAGGTATTTCGATGACTATCTCTTCATCAGCTGTAGGCATACTTACTACGATCTCTTCATCATCAGACGCGTCTTCAAGCGGAGGCATATCTTGAGGCAGAGGGTCGCCCTTGTCCTTCCCGGTGTTCAATGTAGCAAACTCCTCCTCCCAATTAATAACTACTTCAGAGATAGTGGAAATGATGCCAGTGTGGTCAGCATAAACGACCATCCCAGCTTCTACCATTCTTGAGATTCTTTCTCTCATGAGCCGGGGAAGGTCCTCATTACTCGGTAATAACCGGCTTTCACTAACTCACAGGCGTCGGTAGTATACACCTTGACATTCTTGATTCGACCCAGCATCGAAACTAAATATAGCATTCACATTACCCGCGTGATCGGGGGCGGGTTGCTCTAAATATTCGGCTTAGTAGGTTGAAACGAGAAAGCCTTAGTGTGTCGGAGGTTTGAATTTGGTGCTTGAGGGGTAAAACAATCATCGGTTGAGTGCCCTACCCGCCCATATGAATGTCGCATTTCTTAGGCGGATCGTAGTTATAGAAGCTGCTCGAGGATTAGGCCGCTTTGGCTCGATGGTAAGCAAGCCTTTCTTTCGGAGGACTGCCAATACTTGAGACAACGACCCGAGGAGGGGGGTGAATTGCCTCTTGTTGTTTTTCTTCTGAAAGGGCTGACGACCCGTGTTTTGTTGTTGAGCTTCTGCTACTTGGATTCTTTGGGGACGGGGTTAGCATTTATTTGGCCTCGTTGGGTATAAGTCACATTCACTTCAGTTGCCGGCTCTTTCTCCTTTCTTGCACCAAATCTTTTGGTCGAGGAAGACGGCTCCACAAACCATCCATCTTTCAGCCCTATCTCAATCTGTTCGCCTATGGGGATGAGTTGATTGAAGTTGTCGGCCGGAATGGCTACCATCCGGTTACGGTATTCGAATGGGAGAGTTTTAATGAACATCCTCTTCAATTCACTTTGTCTATAGGTTCGGGACAACCCGAGCAACTATATTTCTCCATCGATAGCATAATCTTTGAATGATTCGGTCTTCTTCATCTCGAAAGCACGCTTTCGAGGTCATTCATTGGTGGGAATGATGTCCGTTATGAACCTGTCTTTGCTTTAGGAATGCTTCACTAACTTCTTTTCAGGTTTTGAGGCCATTTATCTTCTTCATGAGATACCGGTTCAAGGCGGGACCCGTCCGGACTTGCTTGTCAAAGTCTAGCATCTTAAACTTCTTGGGATTTTGATACGTGAGTGAGACACAAGTCAATTGAGGGCGAATCATGTGAACCTTCCAGCTGCTTCACTCTTTCTTCAAGTTTGTTAACCCGTTCGTCGGGTTTGTCCTTGTTGACGATAATCCGGACGGTGGTCATCCACTAAATCGGAAGGTCATCATCTTCCTCACTATCGGCATGTTTCCCACCTTTGTGCTTTGGGGCTGATGCCTTAGGGGATGCGAGAAGAGGGAGTCGGTCGAAGAGTTTTGATCTCAAAGCGGACATCCGTTGCATTGCGACGAGAAGTTGCTTCATTTGGTCCTCAATGCCAGCGACACGATCTCGTAAATCAGTTTGATCGGCCATTCTAGTTCTCGACCCGGTGCAAATAGGCGATCGTGATCGGTCCGTAATTACCCGATTTGAAGGAAATAAACCAAATAAGCACATGGTCAAGACAAGGTTGGTCCATGACACGCTTTCTAGTCTTTTTCATTCTTTGTTTATTCATAAAAATACTCGTATATGAAGCGAGACTTTATGGAAAAGTGCTCTAGGCAAAGAAATGTAAATAACACGCTAGACACAACCTAGGAAATGGACGCATCAAAATCCCTAACTAGGAAAACCAAACATTAAGACTCCCTAGAAACTATGAACTGAAAACCAATTCTCTAAAACATTTTTTTTTTTTTTCATTTTTGTTATAAAAATGATGACAACCTCTTGTGAAAATAATGACCTATGACACATCTAGGAAAATGAAGACATAGATTGAAAATAAATTCTCCAGAAAGCCTTCTTTCTTTTTTCATGTTTTTTCAAAGGCATAATGATTATTACTTTCGAATTGAAAACTGATCTAGACTCATCATGGACCGACCCAAAAAAACGAGAAAATAAGTAAACTGCAAGATAAAGGTTCAGAAGACTTACTTTACCAGGTAAGACCATGGCAATCACATAGACATTCGCATGAAATGTGAGGTTTGATTTCTATCTAAACTCTGGCTTGTAAAATAGAGACACGAGGATTACCGGGCTAAACCAGTCATGGTTGTGGTTAGGCCGAGGTTCCCCTGACTCCGGCTTAGTCAAGGAGCCGACCCGGATTGCAAAGGGTGCAACCGTGGTGGGAACTCAATGACACCGTAAAAAAAAAAAACTTTCGGGACCAAGGAGGGCGACCCATACCACGTAGGTGTGGTCGGGGTGTCCATGTCTCAATACCATCATAAAACTGTGCCACCCAGTCCGGCAGTGGGTAGTGTGTGCGGTGTAGTGTAAATGCAAGGCATGCACAGCAAGTTATATCATACAGCGCTCCGTGCATAAAATAAACCATACATCCAAACACCTCCCTGCAAAACAAGGGTTAACAATCACGCCTCCCCTTATACCTCCCATTCTGCAAAAACATTTAACACCTAAAATGTTAGGGACGTACCTAGGATCCTCGCTGCCAAACAAAAATATTTTTTTTTGAAAAGAAAAACTGGCCTAAGTCCACTAAGAGTTTTAACTCAAGTCCCCAGTGGAGTCGCCAAGCTGTCGCGACCTAAATTTTCTTTGGCTAATGGATTATTAGGACTAAGCCTAACTCGGGCCCTCCCAAGCCCTACCAATTCGCAACTTAGGATTTAAGTTTTTAACATGCAAAAGCTTTCATGCTTGGAGTCGCCACTAATCTATTTATGGTAGGTCGATTAGAAACCTAAATAAAACATAGGGAGATATGTTTTATTCCTACGAACCAGAGATTCTAAGCTCGGGGACTTGGTTACGCTAGATCTAGTCTAACGCCCTTTCGGTACCTTTTTTTTTTTCAAAAATGTTTATGCATGCAATCTAGATCCATTTTATTGCCTAATCACTAACATGTGATGTGTTCATGCGGGTGTGCAAACCACCAAAGTAACACCCAATATTCAAAGCATTAAATAAATTGCAAGATTGAGAGAATTACTTACCTCGAAGCAACATAAGCATCTGTGACGGTTAGCTAGAAAATCACATCAACAATCCTAATATGATTTCTAATTAACAAGCAATTCACTCAATTTTTTTAGGATTTTCACTTATAGAAACTAACCTATATGTAATGACGCAAAATTAACATGCGATTAATGCAGCCTAACATGCAAACTATATGTCATGCAACGACGTGACCTAATTCTAATGACAGACCAATGATTTATTTTTGGTATTTTTTTAAATGAAATTCGGAATAAAAAATGCCTAAAATAACATGCAATCTAACAACTTCTTTTTTTGGGTATATTTTTTATTAAAATTTGAAATTATTAAATAACCTAAACAATCTATAGGATTAGAAGAAAAGCTAAACCAAATTGCGGTCTTTGTTCATCACAGTATGCTCTCGGTGAAGCCCCTCGCTGGTACTGTTCACTGGCCGGGTTTTTGTTGATTCCGGCTGGTTCCGGCGACGGCTTGGCCTGGGATTTGGTGGGTAGCCTCCGTGGACTTCCCTCTCTCAAACCTCCGAAGGATTTCCTTCCAATTACAGCTCTGAAGTTGTTATCCCAGATCTGATTATCGGTGGCTTTGGCTTACGATTGGAGCGTCTCTCTTCCGATCTGTGTCTTGGTGCGAGTCGATTTTGCGCGGGTTTTTATGTGCATTTCCTCTGTATTCCATTTCGTTTCAAATAGGCCACGGTCGGTCGATTAGTGCTCGCATTGATCTCTCAAGAGTTGGCCGGTTTTCTTCTCTGGTTTGGAGCGATAGTCTGGTTGTTTCCTGAGGTGGTCTCGTTAGTTCTTTCTTTGGGTTGAGATGCGGATCGATCACCCTTGCTATTATATCTTTTGCTGTTGGAGAGCGTGTTGTTATCACGAAAGCATCTATTTGGGGACCTCAGCATTATCCCCTGTCTCTGAACGTATGTTGTGGAGGTTGACCGGTAGGTGTTCGATTAAATGCCCGTATGGAGGGAACCTCTAATGTGGTTGGTTTCTCGCATTCAATGGTGTCTGATCATCCCACTTTGGTTCTAAAGCTCACTAAGGGGTATTATTGCTGACTCAAATGGTCGCAGAGTTGATGCACCCTTAAGGAAATCCAAAGCTGTAATTATAGAGCACAATCAACCTGTTGCCTCTAAGGAGAAGACGGTTGCATTTGCTGGAAAAAGCCCCCCCTGTCTATAATGTTGAACAGTCCGGCAAGGCCAGGCGTAGCCGCAGTAGGGGAAGGTCTAAAAGCCGTCATCCCCCCTCTCGACATGATGGTGTTGCCGATCCCCCAGCTGGTGTTGATCTTCACACTGGTTCTGTAGTTCGTGCAAATATAGCAAGACAAGGGAACAGCTCTCTTTCTACTCCTGTTCAGGTAACCAGATCGTGGGCTAATGTTGCCCGGGTACAAACCAAAGGCTACAACCTGAATTTTGTCCCCCCCTCTTGAGGAAAATGGTGAAGTAGTAGTCGATATTTCTCCGGATATAGCTGCTGATCTGAACCCTTTTTGGCAAGAGTGCATTGTTGGGCATTTTGTTGGGAGGAAAATTCCTTTAAGCTAAGCGAGGAAGCTGTGAAGAAGTCTTGGGGGACCATGTAGCTGATGTCAAGCTCCATGAAAATGGGTTTTTCTTCTTTCGAGTGCCCGATGAAGTTTATCGCCGAAAGATACTTGACCTAGGCCCGGTTTCTATCTTTAGTAGCACTTTGCTCCTGCAACAATGGCACCCTAAACTCAAACTCAAGAAGGGCGCTATGGACTCAATCCCGGTTTGGGTTAGGTTGAGAGAGATCCCTTTCGCTTTGTGGTCTCCGTCTGGAATAGAGAGGATCGCAAGTGCCATCGGCAAGCCTCTTTATGTGGATTCTCAAACCGAGAATATGACCCGTATCTCTTATGCGCGGGCTTGTATCGAAATTAGTGCCTCAAAGCCTCGACTAGAGATCGTGAAAGTTCGATGGGATGGTGAAGTCAACTTGGTTCAAGTAGAATATGAGTGGAGGCCTTCGGTATGTACCTCCTGTGGTCTGTTTGGACACAAGACTGGTTCTCCCGATTTTCAATGTGCTTCTGGACATTCTGCTTTAGGATCTGCGAATCTCCAATCTCAGGCGAAGGATAGACCTACAACCTCCTCTCGGCCTCAGGTTTCTGAGGTATGGACCCAAGTCAACCGTAAGAAAGGTAGAGGTTTCATGAACCCGAGTGGAGCACCTAGCCAATCTGCTGGTGTGAGTTCGGGGAGATGTCCCTCCACCCTTGCCGCGGACCATTCCCCTCTCCAGGCCAACCTCCTTTTGTGATCACTAAGGGAGGGACTTCTCTGGCCTCTGATCTCGGCTCTCCCCATGCTCAGAACAGGCCTCTTAATTCCTCTCTTTGCTGCGATGGTATCGGCGTCGGTCGATCGATCTACGTTAGAGTGAAGCTGTTAGGCGCAGTCCAGCCCTCTTCGCGAGCGATAGGGAGGGCCCCTATTTGTTCTAGATCTCCTCAAGCTCCGGAAACCGTTGCAAGGTGCTTGGCAGTGCGGCGAGGTTAGGTCAATCTATCCAGAGGTTGATCTTTTCTGACTGGGGCTTGATATAGGAGCAAGGAAAGCGGCTTCCGGGCCATCAAGTCTTTGCGGTCCACATCCCGGCTTCTCAATTGGCGGAGATAAGTTGAAAACCAGGCCTTACAAGCCATTTCCCTGCTTTGGTCTTTCCCCTATCTCGATGCAAAGGAATGACAAGAGGATTTTCTCCCTCTTCTCCCCTCCATTTGAGCTGCAGGCGGACCAGCTGCTCCTTGGACTCAAATATTAGGAGGGGAGGATCCTGCGGCTCTTGTCGAGAACCCCATACGTGTTTGCCCAAGCCGCGGATCTACACCCCATGAGGCTCCGGTAGCCCATGGTGACCCTCTTTCTTGCTCCCGGTTCTCATGGATATCTACCTCCACATTACGAGGATCCCATTATTAGCTCTCAATCTTCCTCCGATGATTCTTCTAGCTCTCATCTTTGGGGTGGATTTTAGAGACTCGGATGTCCATATGGTGGAGGAACAAAACATTTTTCCCCTACCACCCGTTCCCGTTCAATGGCTGCTCATATAGTAGAGGATTTCCTCTGCTCCCCGACCCTATTCCTATCACGCAAAACCTTGGTTTGACACCCGGTTCCTCCTCCTCGAAGAAGAAAGCAAAGAGGAAGAAATCAAGAAGTCTCGTAAATAACTTTCCTCGCCTTTATGTTTTTGGTTTTGGAACATTAGGGGTCTTGTTAACCCCGTCCGTCAAAGCCGTGAGATCCGTTCTCTTATTAGGAATAATCGTCTCTCTTGCATTGGCATCTTTGAGACCAAAGTCAAAGAGCCCTTTTTGCTGATATTTCTAAAGGCTTATATAACAATTGGAGATGGTGGCGAACTATAACTTCTCTCCTTTAGGCCGCATTTGGTTTGGTTGGGACCCAAATCATGCTAGAGATGGATTAGCTCTACTCTTCATGTCAATTAATACACATGCAACTCGGACTTCTCTCTTTGAACAAAACACCTTGCTCTCTGTTGTCTACGGGAACATATTTTTTCTCATCAAGGCGTCCGCTTTTAGGCTGATCTCATCCGTCTCTCCTCCTGTGATCTTCCTTGGCTTGTTGCGAGGGATTTTAACGCTATTAAGGACCCGCGAGGATAGGCTTGGAAGTTCAACTCCGTGGATTCCGGTCTTTGATGAGTTTGGGGATTGTCTCAACCAAAGGGGACTAGATGACCTTAGATACGGGATGCAGATACACGTGGTCCCATTCTTCTGGCGCCAACAGGAAACTCCGTAAGATCGACCGGGTACTCATCAACGGCCTTTGGTCTCAGCACCTTTCCTTCTCGGAAGCCTCTTTCCTCTTGCCCGGCATATCGGATCACTCTCCAATGGTCGTCAAAATCTCCTCGCCTCTAAGTTCCAGGAAACCCTTTAAGTTTTTTAACTTTTGGGCCACGCATCCCAGCTTCCTGGAACTAGTAGCCCAAGCCTGGGACTCTCCGATGGACGGCTCTCCTCTTTTCAAGGTTTGCTATAAACTTAGGCTGCTCAAAGCCAAGTTAAAGCACTTGAATAGGAGTTCCTTTTCTGATATTTCTACAAGAACGGAGCAGGCCAGATCCCAACTCTATGCTGTACAGTCGGCCTTGGAACTCCAACCTTTTGACCAGAACTTAAAGGATGAAGAAGTGGATCTTCTCCGGTCCTTCTCGACTTTGAGATTGCAAGAGGAATCCTTCCTTAGGCAAAAATCTCGAATCCGATGGCTTAAAGAAGGGGACCTGAACACCAGTTTTTTTCACCACTTTGTAAATAAAAGGTGTACTCAGAATCATATTCTCTCTGTTTTCACTAGTGATGGTGTCCTTCTCTCAAACCCGATAGAGGTAAGGAACCATATTGTCCTCCATTTTCAGCAGCTTTTTAATGATCATCCTGTGCTTTCCCAACCAGCTTTAGGCGATGTAGGCTGCTTCATTGGTCAAACCCTTGATGATATTCAGCGTGACTACCTTGCCCAACCAATCACCGATAGAGAAATCCATGATACTCTTTTTTCGTTGGCTAAAGGCAAAGCCCCTGGGCCGGACGGTTATAATGTGGACTTCTTTAAATCCTCTTGGGAAATTGTTGGCCCCTCCATTCTTAAAGGCGGTCGACATTTTTTGAGACCGGTCACATCTTTGAAGGAACTTAACACTACCATCCTCACCCTAGTGCCTAAGTCTCCCAATGCCTCGACCATGGCCGAGCTACCGTCCGATAGCTTGTTGCAATACCCTCTATAAGTGCATTTCTAAAATCTTGGCAAGGCGTATAGCACATATTCTCCCGACCTTGATCAGCACCTCCCAATCTGCTTTTGTCAAAGATCGCGAGAATCGGTGATAACATCTTGATCGCTCAGAACTGTTGCGGCTTCCATCATGAAGCTTACCTACCCAAATGCGCTATTAAAGTTGATTTTCAAAAGGCCTTTGACACGTTGATTGGGCCTTTATTGAAACTTCTCTCAAGGCCTTCGGTTTCGGTTCTTTCATCAAGTTGATTATGGCATGCGTATCTCTTGCAAAATTCTCCATCTCTATAAATGGGAAATTACGGTTTCTTCTCTAGTAGCCGTGGTATCGGTAAGGGGACCGCTCTCGCCATACCTTTTCATCCTGGTTATGGAAGTCTTTTCGGCATTCTCAAGTCCGTCACGACCTCTCGGATTTCCTTTGGTTACGGCGTTGCAAGAAGACCCGTATATCTCACCTCTTCTTTGCAGACAATGTCCTCCTCTTTTGTGAAGCCCCACGAAATCTATTGAGATCATTAAGCGATCTCTCGACTTATTTTTTGGATGGTGCGGTCTCTACCGAACAATAGCAAGAGCGGTATTTTCTTATCGGGAGGCCCCCGGCCTTACATAGACAAATCCTGCATTGCCTTGGCTTTCAATTGGGATCTCTCCCCTTCCGATACTTAGGGGTTCCTATCATCTCCTCAAGGCTTCGTAAGGAGGACTGCAAGATCTTAGTTGACTCAATAACGGCGAAGGCCCGATCTTGGACTCAACGTTTCCTATCTTTTGCAGGGAGACTCCAGCTCATCAAGTCATTCTTCACTCCATTCGGGTTTCTTTGGGCTACTATCTTCTCCCTCCCAAAATCTGTTTTAAACAGTATTGAGACCATCTTGAGGCAGTTCCTCTGGAAAGGACCTGATCTTGGCCCAGGCGGTGCAAAAGTAGGTTGGAATTATATTTGCCTTCCCAAAGAAGAAGGTGGCCTTGGTATTCGTCGGTTGGCTGAATACAATAGAGCTCATCACTAAAGCACATTTGGCTCCTCTTCTCGGACAAGGAATCATTATGGTGCAAATGGATTCATTCCAATTTTTAAAATTTAACTTTTGGATTGCTTCCAAGCCCACTTTACATTCTGGACACGGAAGAAGATTACGGACCCTCGCCCTTTAGCTCGATCGCTTTTCCGATGGAGGATAGGCAATGGTCGCTCTGTTTCCCTATGGTTTTACTGGTGGCATTGCAGAGGACCTCTTTATCTTTTATTTTCTAATGCCGACATTTACCGGTCCCGGATTCCCAGGAATACTTCGGTTAGGGATTTTTTTGAAGGCACCTGGCAACCTTCACCCATTCTCGACTCTGTCCTCAGCTGGAATGAGCCGCCGCCTAACTTCGTGGACGCGCCTGATAAACTTCTTTGGAATCCAAATTCTTCGGAGTCCTTTTTGGTTTCCTCGACTTGGGACCATCTCGAGCGGAGGAAACCTGGTTCCTTGGCACTCTTTTGTTTGGGATCGCCATATTGCTCCCCGCCATGCTTTCCTCCTATGGATAGTCACCCTCAATCGTTTGCCACGCAGTCCTTCTCCTTCAATATCTCGGGATTGAGGATGCTTTATGCGCTTTCTGCGGCTCGGGACCGAACTCGATCAACCATCTCTTTTTCATTTGCTCTTCCACTAGAAGGCTAGCTTCTTTTTGGGCTACCGGTGCAACCTCCTTGGCGGAACCGGCCGTGGAATGAGCACATCACTTGGGCCATGGTTTGTGGCGGCACTTCTTTTGCTCCTTTGCCTCTCTCGTTTTTCCTTTGGGGCGTTGGTCCACATCATCTCGTCGAGAGAGAAACAACGCCACTTTCGGGAACAAGACCATTTTCCTCCTGGGCATGCGCAAGCACCTTCTCAAGGTTGTCAAAGATAAAGCTCTTTCTATGGGAAGAGTCCAAGACACTCCTGGAGCCGGCTTTTTCCAAAAAACCGGGATCTCCGCCTTCTATTTTTTTGATGTGGGCTGATCCCCTTGATTCCCGGTCTTGTTTAGTTCGGGCTCTCTTTAGTCTTTTTCGGTGTCAGATAGCCTTGCGGGGCCTTCCCGACCCAATTCGGACATTTTGTCCTAATAGGGTCGGGCATAGGTTCGTGTTTTGTTTGTATTTGATTTATTGGAAAGTTATATACACATTTACCCTTACCAAAAAAAAAAAAATCTATAGGATTAGAATAACACCTAATTTAAACTAGGAAATAAATTATCTCAAGTCCTAATTTAAATTAAATAATTATCCCTCTTCTAGATACATTTAGGGTTCCCTAAACATGCAAAACTTCTAATTTAAATCTAACCAACAAATTTTTGGATTTTCTTTATTTAAAAGGAAAGCAATCAAACAAAGATAATAATCACATTCAAACAATCTACACGATCCGCAGGATTTTTTCAAATTCAAATAAGGCAAAGAAATCAAACTAACAAGTCATATCTATAGGGTTATAGATATCGACAGAAAGTTGATTGTTTAAATTTGAAAGCGAATAAAATCTATTATCGTATCCAAGTGATTATGGATAAGATAACGATTTTCCGTGATCGCGCCAGATGTATCATCCTTAGGGATAAGGTCGGATAGTCGTCCAGATACGTTGCTAAATTAGGCAAAATTCCTAATTTTAAGTGTTTCAAATATTTGCGGATATTACATGCATTATCCCCAATATCTAGCAATCCATCAAATATTCTCAGAATATTTAAAACACCTAAACTAGGAATTTAAAATAATCTAAAAATTATTGGATATTGATCGTACTCTAATTTGGTAGATATTTCCAAATTTGAATCACGGGATTACGAATCGGGATTGCGGATCGCGGGATGGTGACCAGCGGCGTCGGTCGGGAGCGGCGATGGGTGGACCAGCAGTGAGGACGACGACGACAACGATAGCAGCTCGGGAGCGGCTCAGCTCGTGGTGGTGGTGGCACTCAAGGGAAAAAGTGACTTACGACTGGAAGTCTTGTTTTGGCCAAGCACTATTTGCAAACTCTCAAAATGCAAATCCTTTCGTGAGTCTATATGTCTAAGTCTCCACTGAAGACCTTGATCGAACAGCCTTCTTTGACCATTGTTATATCCCAAAAGCAATAAGAAAGTGACGTCTTCTGCTTGTGTTGAAACCGTGGGGTAATTGCAAGAACATGCCAAAAGGTCTGCAAAAATAAAAAATAAAAACCAGAGCTTTGCAGGACCAGTCTCAGTTATGTGGATCTAGACACGTTGCTGTAGCTTGATGCGGCACAACCGAAGCTACTCGTCGTAAGAAACTCGTTGAAAAGACCTGCAAAATACACCAAAACCACAAAGATGTAATCTGAAATTTTTATGGCTCGTTGGTGTTGTTGGCAACGTGATGATCAGTGGCTAGTGTCAGGAGTGCTAGGCGAGACTGAGATCTCGGTACAGCAAACGACGCTCAGCGGCTTGGTCGTCAGAGGACTGGTTCAGCGTTGTTGTGCAGGGACTTCCGAGGTTGAGGAACGATGGAGCTCACTGGAACACTGAGGTTGCAAGATCTTCGGTGGCCGTGAAATTGTTGGACTGGTGAGGCGCGGGTTCACGGCTGCGCCGCAAGAGAGGAGGAGTTTGCTGGTTGCGGTGAGCGACGCCACCAGACGAGGGAGTGATTGATCTGGTGCGACGATGAAGGTGCAGTCGTGAGGGACTCCCAAGACCTCTCTTTTTCTGTCTCGCACTTTTCTCTCTGAAAATTCTCTCGTGTTTTCTCTCTCGCTCTTGTCTTCTTCGTTTGGCCCCTTGCTCTCTGAAAATTCTGATCTTTCTCTCAATGGTCTCACCTCCGTGTCTTTTTTCGCCTCTTTCCCTTTTTGATCTCCGATTCCTCACCCAATAAGATTGTCTTCTTCCTTTCTTAAAATTGTCTTCCTTTTCAAAGTCAAACTCCCTTTCCTTTATATTCGGCTGCTCGTGTACATATCCTCCCCTTTCTTCCGAATCTTCCATGATCATCTATAGGCCAAGTTTTTATTTTTTTTTTCTTTTCTTGCTTGCAATTATTTCCTATTTTGATTCAAAGAGAATATTGCAATATCTTTGTGATAACATCAATTCATTCAGTTTGAATCGTGATATTATCAAATCAATATTTTCCAACTCGACATATTCCAATGAAAATTTCAGCTCTTATAATGTTCATGGGCTTTGTCCAAGAATTTTTGAGCGTGGGCTTAATCCGATTTTACAAAGTTGAGCCGTTCACTCGAGTCCATCCACCGCCAAATCCGATGCAAATGCAACTATACTACATGAACTTAAATTATATGCTATGCAATTTTAATATTTTTGTTTAGGGGTTAAAATTTAATCCCTAATTTTCTATGCAAATTATTATTAAATGGTCAGTCGAAATTTAGGTGTCAAAGGGGGGGGGAGAGAAAAAAAAAGCGGGGCGGTTCGGCTCGGCCCTGATCCACCCCGACTATTTCTTTTTTATTTTATTTTATTTATTTATTTATTTATTTATATTTTTAAAAATTAATTAATTAATTTAAAAAATTATTATATATTTTTTTGAATTTTTTTTATTTAAAAATTTAACATTTTAATATACCATATTAACATAAATATGCCTAATTTCTACATGCAATGCATTTAAATAGAAATATTTTTTTGTTTTAGGAATTAATAAAAATTAACTTCTAAATTTTATGCAATTAATTTTAGGTAAATTAAAAATAGGTGTCAACATAGAAGGATCAAATGGGAAAAGAAATAGGAAAGGTGTTCTGAATTGCCCAAATTAGCTTTGCCTCATATCTAGAAACATCAGTTTTATAGAATCCTTTGGGTCTGAGATGATTTATGATTATTTTGTGCATCACAATAGAGTTGAGGGGAAAAAGAATACAAGATACGTGACATGTTGAATCTCTGATAAAAGATAAGTTACCAAATAGAGATTGGTATGCCAAATCAGAAGTAATAGAAATGAAAGAAAATTCAGTATGTGTTACTCCTAGGATGGTAGAAAGGTCAAAGACTATTAACTTATAATCATTTTGAAAAACAGAGAATTCGATTTCAGTAGGAGAATTGAAGGATAAATTGGAATAGAAGTAAGCAGTAAGTTCAGGGTAAACCTTGTGTGAGAGAGAACACATTATCTGAAAATCAAGATTCTCAATCAACTTTCGAATCTTGATAATGAAGTTTTTGAAGAAATTAAAGTCTACTATCTTGTCATTTATGACTTCTCTAGCTAAGAGAGAGTTGTAAGCAATTTGATGTGTTTTGTTTCTGAACAGTCTCTTTTCTTATCATCAGGAGGAATGCCAAATATAGGCATGAACTCAGTGTATAATTTACCTCCTTTATGGAGTCAATGTTCTTGCTTTTCTCTCCAGTTTGGAGTTCCTCCTCACCAGCAAATTCATCTATAGCAACAGTTGACTGTTCCCCTATTTTCTCTTTTCCTTTTCTGGAGATCCCTTTCTTCTCTATCATAGGGGTTTTCTTAACAATATATGTCTCTTTAAGTACAATACCCTTTTTAGCAACAAATGTTTTTTCAATCCTCAAACCTCTTTCATATTCTTCCACAACCTCTTGTTTAGATAGAAAACCTAGTGTCTTACATACCGCATTGACAGTGCTCTAATCACTTCGATTTTCTGTAAGTATTTTAATGGCCTTTATCAGTTGCCTTACTCTACCAAAACGATCACACTCATAGACACGGATTCTCGGAGATTTCTCACCTTCATATGACTCCTTGTCAGAACCCGTGTCGGAGATGTCGATCTTCTCTGGTTCTCCATCGTGTTTTGCCCTAGTGAACATTCCGGCGAGATGATTTGATCTTCTAGAGCTCTTGGTTCCTTTCTTTGATTCAGAGGTCGACTTAAGCACCATTGAAAAATTTTAGGTTTCCGAAGAGAAAGATGAGATTTTTAGGGTTTCAAGGAGAAAATTGTGCATTTGTGAGAGAGTGAAAAACGAGAAAGAAGAAGAAAGGTTTGAATCGAGAAATGCAACATTTCGGTTCTTATAAAACCCTTTTTGGAAACTGTCAATTGACAGTTAATGGAAATTTCAGAAATTGTATTCCGAAAGTTTTGGAATTTTAAGTCCCAAACGGTATCGTACACGACAACTCATTTCAAACATTCATATCATTCAAATATATGAGAGATACATACCTTTTATAAGATGAGTTGCACACCAAAACCAGACGCTTCAAATATGTACTTGATCAAATAAGTCATCAGATACAATATGAGTTTATGCTGCACATCTCAATAAAGCGGGTTAATAATGTTTAGTTTATCTCTAATAAGCTCGAAACTTTTCTTTCCTAGAGGTTTTGTAAAAATGTCAACTAATTGCTATTTAGTGTCTATGAATTGAATGTTAATATCTCCTTTTATAACATGATCACGAATAAAATGATGCTCAATATCAATATGCTTAGCTCTTGAATGCATAATAGGATTCTTGATCAGATTAATGGCGCTGGTATTGTCACACTTGATTTCCACAGTTGAGTCTTTGACGTTGAAGTCTCTCAATTGTTGCTTCATCCAAAGGATTTGAGCACACCTTTCAAGTGAGACGTATTTTGCTTCTGCTGTTGAAAGAGCTACGGTTTGTTACTTCTTTAAATACCATAACACAAGCATGTGTCCTAACAATTTACACGTTTCGAAAGTACTCTTCCTATTTATCTTACAACCAGCATAATCAGTGTCAGAATATCCAATGAGAGTAAAATTTGATCCCTTTAGGTATCACAATCCAAGTGTAGGATTGGTGCCAACATATTTGATAATTTGTTTGACTGCAGTAAGATGAGATTCCTTTGGTTTTGACTGAAATCTTGCACACAAACAAACACTAAACAGAATATCTGGTCTTGAAGCAGTTAAATATAAAAGTAAGCCAATCATGCTTCTATATAATTTTTTTTATTGATTTTCTTTTTTCATCCTTGTCTAGTTTAATGGAATATGACATTGGAGTTTCTGTCTTTTTGCAATTTACCATACCAAACTTTTTTGTAATTTCTCTGGCATACTTTCTTGACAAAGAAAGGTGTCATTTTTTGTTTGCTTAACCTGTAAGCCAAGGAAGAAAGTTAACTCACCCGTCATGCTCATTTCAAATTCATTTTGCATTATTTTGGAAAAATTCTTGCACAATTTTTCATCTGTAAAGCCAAAAATAATATCATCTATGTAGATTTAAACAATTAAAATATCTTTACTTTTTTTTATGAATAGAGTAGTGTCTACGTTACCTTTTGTGCATTCATTTTGTTCCAGAAAGCTACTCAGTCTTTCGTTCCAAGCATGTGGTGCTTGTTTGAGACCGTATAATGCTTTCTTGAGAGTATATACCTAATCAAGCTTGTGAGGATCTTCAAAACCTGGAAGTTGTTCTACATATACTTTCTCTTTGATGTAACCATTTAAGAATGCGCTTTTGACGTTCATCTGAAATAATTTAAAATCACAAAAACAAGCATATGCTAGTAAAATTCTTATTGCTTCTAACCTAACCACCGGAGCATACATTTCATCGCAATCTATTCATTCCTCTTGTGAATATCCTTTGGCCACAAGTCTCGCTTTATTCCTAACGACTTTTCCTTGATCATCCAGTTTGTTTCAAAATACCCGTTTTATTCCAATAACTAAGTGATTCTTGGGTCTAGGAACAAGTTCCCATACTTAATTGATCTTAAATTGTAATAGTTCCTCTTGCATGGCTTCAATCAAGCTTTCATCTTTCAAGGTTTCTTCAACATTCTTTAGTTCGACTTTAGAGATAAGAGCCAACGTATTTGTGACTTCTTTTGCCTTTGCTCTGGTTTTAATTCCCTCATCTAAATTTCCAATGATGTGGCATTTGGGATGACTTGATTTATGCTTCCAGTTTTGGTTGAATCTTTCATTGTTTTTATCATTGGAATTTCATTATTTTTCATTATTTTGTTGGTTTGATGATTCCTAAGCTTCATCATATCTTTGATTCTGATCACTTTTACTTATCATCAATTCATCATATGCTTTGACAGATTCTTCAGATACTGGATTTTCATTGTCAGAGTCATCTTGTTGAGTCTAAATTGAATCTTCAAACTTGACATTCTATGATTTTTCCACTGTTTGAGTATTTTTGTTGTATACTTTGTATGCTTTGCTTATAGTTGAATATCCAAGAAAAATTCATTCATCTGACTTTTCATCAAACTTACCAACACAATAATTAGGATTTTTGAAATAAAACATTTACATTCAAATATTCGAAAGTAAGATATATTAGGAATTTTACCTTTGAACAATTCATAAGGGGTCTTTTCAAGAATTTGTCTTGGAAAAATTCGATTTGAAATATAATATGCTGTTGATACGGCTTCGCCCAAAAATGTGCTGGAGTTTTGTTTTCAAATAGAAGAGTTGTAGCCATTTCTTGTAAATATCTATTCTTTCTTTCAACTACTCCATTTTGTTCAAAAGTATAGGGAGAGGAAAAAGTATATTGAATACCATTTTCATCACAAAAATTAGAAAATTTTTTATTTTCAAACTCTCTACTATGATCAGATTTAATGCTCGAAATAGTATAACCCTTTTTATTTTGTACATTTTTGGCAAATTTTGGAAAATATTCAAATGCTTCACTTTTATGAGAAAAAAAAAACCCAAGTAAATCTTGAATAATCATCTACAATAACCAAACAGTGTTTCTTACCTCCAAGACTTAGAATTTGAGTAGGTCTGAAAATATCCATATGAAGCAACTGCAAAGCTCGGTTAGCACTGACATAATTTATTGATTCAAATCAACTTCTTACCTGTTTACCTTTAGAGCAAGCTAAACATAACTCAGTGCTCTTGAATTTTCGTTCTAGCTGTCCTTTGATGAGTTTCTTTAAAGCTACTTTGGAAATCAACTTAACACTTATGTGTCTGAGCTTCCTATGCCACTGATAAGATTTTTCTTTTACAAAAACGAGACATTGTAAGTCGTTAGACTTTGTATCTAATAGGTAAATATTCCCATGTTTTCGACCCATAAATGATTACTTGTTGTCTTTGCTTATCCCGGAACATTTATTTTGTTGGCAAGTAATTTTGTAATCAATATCACATAATTGACTAATGCCAATTAGATTGAAGTTCAAACCATCAACTAGTGAGACTTCATTGATGGTGGGATTTTCGATTCTGATAGTTCCTTTGCCAATTATTTTTCCTTTGTTGTTGCCTCCAAAGGATACGCTTCCTCCTTTAATTCTTTCTAACTGGATGAATTTCAAAGGATCTCCGGTCATATATTTTGAACAACCATTGTCAAGGTACCACTTGTTCTTTCTTTTCTTTGGTCTCTGCAAAAGATAAGTAACTCATTTTTTCTTTGATACCCATATTTTTTGGGATCCATTTTGATTAGGATTAATCATTCTCAAAATGTCTCTCTATACAGGTCTCCAAACCTTAATACAGTCATTCTTAAAGTGATTTGTATCACCGCAGTTTGAGCACTTAAGGGAAGTTTGACCATTGAATTTCACAAACTGCTTTTGAAAGTGATTTTGATACATAAATATGGGTGGTCTTTTCTTTAATCTTTCTTTGACATTAGGAAAAGCATTTTTCAATTCAGTATTTTTCTCAAAACCCAAACCTGATTTATTATAATAGGGAACTTGAATTGACAAAATATGTTGAAAATTTTTTGAATCCATTGAGAATTTCTTAGTTATATTTGAAATTTCATTTCTCAGAAGTTCTTTTTCTTTGGTGATACGATCAAAACTTTCCTTAGAAGTATCTTTCATATCAGAAATTTCCTTTTTCAATAAATTATTTTCCTTTCCAAGGAATTCTTTATTCTCCTTGATAAGATTAAATTCTTTTTGCAAAAAATCAATCTTATCCTTTTGCAAAATATCTTGCTATTTTAAGAGATTGTTTTCCCTTTTTAAATATTCATTTTCATATGCAATTGACTCATCAATTTCCTTATTTTGAGTCATACTTTTTAATGTCAAAATCTCCTTCTTCAATACAGAAATCTTTTTTAAAACAATTTTATTAACAGAAACTAACTCATCAATATAATTTGTAACTGCTTCGGGAATTTTGGAATTACTTACTCCGTCTTCTTCATTAGAACTTGATTCTGAATCTTAATTTGCCATCAAGCAGATATTGGCACACTCTTGTACGCATTCATCATCATCTGAGTCACTCCATGCTTCAGTTTTGAAAGCCTTCTTATATTGTTCATACTTTCCTTTATTCTTTTTTAGAAGAGGACATTTAGGCTTTATGTGTCCGTTCTTTTTGCAGTGGAAACATATCACGTCCTTGTTTTCTTCAACTTCAGCACTCAATTTCTTCTAAAGGTTTGCTTCTTGGCTTTTGATGGCTCAAAACTTTTGAATTGCTTCTTTAACTTACTCATCTTCACTTTCTTTGCCATCTTTCTAAGTTTCTTGACCATTAGAGCCAACTCTTCATCTTCATCTGAATTTGTGTCATTAGAATCAATGTTAGTTTTTAAAGCTATGGATTTTTTACCTTTGGGTTCTTCAGTTTCTAAAAACTTTTCAGTTTCATAGGATTGAAGTATTCCGATAAGTTCGCCCACTAAGAATGGTCTGATCCCCTAAGTTTCTCCAATAGAAACTTTGATTGTTGTTTCACTCTTTTAAGAGAGCTCTCAGTAACTTGTTCAACTTCATAGGTTATAAGATGGGATTGTTTTGGAATTCAAGCCCATTTACGATCTCAGTGAATCTACTCTGCATCTCAGAAATTGTTTCATTTGGTTTCTGAATGAAGGACTCGTACTGCCCAAGGAAAATGTTGAGATTTTTCTCCTTGACTCTCTTTGTTCCTTCATGATCAAGCTTGAGACGATCCCAAATTTCTTTTGCAGTTTTGAGATTTGTAATTTGTTTATATTCAACACATGCTAGACCATTGTATATGGGCATTCTAATCTTTGCATCCAGATAGATCCTTTTGAAAATTTCCTTGGCTGAGAGAGGTAGAGCTTGAGGCTTGATTTGTTATCTAATTCCTTCATCAGAAGGGGTCTCCTTTTGCCCTTTTGAAGTTTCTAGAGGCTTTGTTTTGGTTGAAACGTTTGGAATGATTCTATGTTCAACGATGTCCCATATATCCTGATCTATTCTCAAGATGAATGTCTTCATCTTATTTTCCCAGACACTGCACTCAATTTTATTGAAATACGGCGGTTTGTTGTTGTGACCTGACTCAGAATTACTTGCCATCAAGAATCGTTAGCTTAGAAATAAAATAACACTTCAAAGAAAAATAAGCACTAGGCTCTGATACAGATTGTTAAGACTAGTGCTATCACCTAGAGGGAGGTGAATATGTGTTTTTACCAAATTGGATAATTTAAAGGTGTGGAATGAATTTAGTCGAGATCAACAACTCGTATAGTCAATATCAAATAGATGCGTATGATAAATTTGTATATAAATTGTCGTCAAATGATTACGTCCGATGACTATGATGATGTTTTAACAAACTCGTTTGACAGATATATATGCAGTATACTGCACATAAATCTTTATAGTGATTCGGCTTTATCAAGCCTACGTCCACTCTTCACGCTGGCAGCCCGTTAGCTGTATTCATTATTGAATCACCAAGAGATTATAAGAGCAGTGCTTCTCATATGATAAATTGCACAATCACGTACACTCTTCACTCAAGCAATTTCGTTTCTAAAGTAACAACGTGGAATACAGTAATCATAAGTGCGTAAGATCGAAACTCTTTTCAGACTTTGGAATTCTTGATTCTGATTTTTCTTCTTGTACGACGTTTGCACTCCTTTTATACTCCTCTATTTCCAATCTATCCGTTGGATAGTCTTCAGAGGATTGATCTCCAAATCAACCCATTAGAGAATCTTCCCAAAAGAATATGCATAGCCGTTAGAAGAAGGACCATTATCTTTAGGTGATTTGATCGCTCATACAATCAAATCAAGGTTTCCATAAATGTAGTTCTTCGTGTTTAAGGAACGATATTGTGATTGCCAATTAGGATATCTTGAGATATCGATTATAAAATCAATTTGATTGTCCTACAAAAACTTACCAAAAATAACACTTATTCAATCTAACGAGAAATTATGAGTCTGATAACAAAGTCCTTTCATCGACTAAGTCTGATGACTCAGTATTTACCTACATCAAATAACTTAAGTGTAATTATGGTCAGAAAATAATTGTTTTGTCCTTCTTCAAAACTAATTAGGGATTTTCCTCAACAATATGTTGTGCCATATGCTAGTAGCATAATTTGTGTGTTTGGCAATGCATATTCTAAAGCTATAATACCTTGAAAATAAGGGTTACAGTAGTGAGCTAGTATAGTCGAAGAAGTCTTCACCTCGGCGAGGAGTCATACCAATGGCGCGATTTCGGCGTCCATCCATATATATTCCAGCTAGTACAGAAAGTGGATGCATGGCTTGTGGGATTTTCGGGTTCAAGCTTTAAAAAATCACACGACACCTTACTTTGTGACAAGGTTGGTTTCTTGGTATCTTAGTAGTTTTGAGAATCATCGATGTCATGTCATGTAGGTTAGTTTTCATTTTTTGTCATAGTCGGCCAGCCCGATTGGTAATTAGAGGCAAATTTGGTTGGTAACTCCAAATATGTAATCATCTCAATGAATTTAAACATAACGAGGGATGTATAAATGGTTTGATTATAAAAGTCATCCTTTTTTTGTTTTCTTTTGATTATATATTGACACAACACTGTTTTACTCTAAAGTCTTGAGCGAAAAAGTTTTGAAAACCCATTTGATATAGTGAATTCGTAAATGAGTAAAAGGGTGTGATGAATTGAACTCGAGACCTCGACTCTGATACCAATTTGAAATTACCTATGCAATCATTTGCTCTAAAAGGTTAAGCCTCTTAGAGAGCGGCTCGTATTTTATGTGTTAACAATTGAATTATCCATTATGTTGCTTTTCATCGTTGTAGATGTGGCAAATAAGCATACCAAACTCTCTCATCAAGAGCCTACAAGGAAGAGTTTTGATAGCATTTTCTTTTTTCGAGTCAAAAAATTTTTGGGAATTTCCCAAATCCAACCGGACGCATTAAAGATACCCTGTTCAAAATTCTTGTTCCCCGGGAGAAAGCAGAAAATGAATAAAAAATTTTGTTTTTCCTGCATTCGCTTCAAAAGAGTGGGTTATTGTAATGGAACAATTGAGAACTACGAAGGATGAATTGAATATATTCAGATTTGACTTTTGCTCTAATAATGGAGCAGGACATCAAATGTTCGACTCCAAGCTGCAAGAAGCTTGCTCGTGATGGGGGCCAACTTGGTGCTCTGGCGAACCAGTGAAATGGATAAATTAAACATACAATACTCGAGATAGATTTCAATGCAATCTCTGGCCCATACAAGATACGAAACGCGCTTCTGAGCAATGTGCTATGAATACTAAATCTTGATAATGAAAAGAAAAAGTTTTTGAGTCCTCGTCTCAACCACTAGTTCAATTTGTTGCATTTATTACGGGCTCATCTAATGGGATTTGAACCATCTTGGAAAGACAAGGACAAGCCCCTTGAATCGTGCACACAATAACTAAATCAAACACATCCCGATTAAGCGATTTAGCCTAGCGCACTATACGAAGTGTTAGCAAATTGACTAGATATGTCTAAAGACATTATAGATTACTTGATGTTCAAAGTGAATAGTACAAGACCGATGAATTTGGCAGTGTGATAGATTATTTAAATATTAAATTATGCTTAAACTTTTAGATTAGTTGGCATTAGTCCCACCAAGTCTTACACGGTATTAGAATAGGATGTCCTAAGTTCGAATCTTTTCATATCCCGATTTGCCTCCCCAATGAAATATTTTCACGCTAAGTACTAAGCAAAATACCAAACTAAACATGAGGAGGAGTGATAGAATATTTAAAAACAGTTGACCGTGATTCCACCAAATCTCATACAATGCGATAAATTTTCATGGGTTCGCTTGAGGACTAGTCACTTATTATGCTGTAGATCTAATGTAACTCAAAGAGGTTGTCCAAACAAGTTATTTTCAAGGAAAACGATTTCGTTTTCTATGTTTGGGTGGGTTTCTGAGGGGTTAGAAATAAATTTTTGGAGTCTAAGCAAAAGATCAGACTAAGCGTGAAGGAGAGTGATTGAGTATCTAAAATATTAACTTACACTTTTATTTAACAGCTTAACTTTTATGTGGGTTTGCTTAAGGACCATTCAATTATTTCTCTAAAGATCTTATCTAACTCAAAGAGGTTGTCCGGACAAGTTATTTTCAAGGAAAACGATTTCGTTTTCTATGTTTGGGTGGGTTTCTGACATGGGTTAGAAAGCAATTTTTGGAGTCTATCAATTGTTCAATACTTGACGAAGAAACTGCCTTCAAATTAAGGTATCATCTCAAGCATCTCTTTTCTTTTCACACACCTACCATCATGAATTAGGTCTAGGATTGGAGCCAAGATGCGGATGCTTGATGACGAATTCCTCGATAACAAGAAATAGAAATTAATCGTTCGATGTCTGCTCGTTCTCCCCTCTTCAATTCCCAATGAACAACATGATCTTGACCTATCATTTGTTGACCCATCATCTGTTTGACTGGAACAATCTGAAATTAAGTCAACTCTTTTATCTTTATGTTCCCACTGATACCTAATCGATAACGAACCTGAATGGCTTTTTTAGGTCCAATTCCATCAATTTTTGTTGAGGCAGATTGATTGATCTTTTATTGGTTGATAAGAGCTATTAAATGTATGTAGAGATGGGTGGGAAGAGTTAGTTGCATGTGTGGTTTTGACATGTTTGATTCCTAGTTGAACCCGTCGATTACTCACTGAGCTAACTTGCTAATTTTTTTTTAAAAAAGGAAACGATTTCCTCCTTTTCTTTACCCTAGGTTAAGGTTTTCTCTCTTTTCCCTGGAAGCGGCCGCCTTTTTTCAGTGCCATCCCTAAGAGAGAGATCTCTCCCTCCCTTTCCCCTCGCCCTCTTTGTCTTCATCTTCCTTCTTTGAAGCTCTCTGTCTTTATTTTCTCTCCCGACTTGTTTTGGGAGTTTGTGTGTGAATAAATTTATGCAATTGATCTTGAGTGTACATGGAGTCTCGTTCTGCCATTCCTCCATTCGACAACCACCGAGGAGGATGTTTGTACCATAGCGCCACAACCTCTTCAAGATTAGGCTTCTCTCCTCTTCTGATTTAGATTTAGGTCAAGTTTTTGGGATGTAAATTAGATATGGATATAGACTTGGGAACAGGTATTTGATATGTGTTCATTCAACATTTTGATGTTGGTGTCTTTACACGGCAATTGTAATAAAGACGTTGAACTTAGACACACATCGCAAGCCATTGCAAATAGAGTGGGAAATCTCGGCGTGTGCTCATCATTGAATTTGGTTATCGGCTGCCGATCGTTTACAGTGGTAAATCTATTATTGAGGGATGAGAATGTGTTTCTAGCTACAGACCATGCTTTGTTATTTGCTTTCTAACTTTTATTTTGTTCTACAATTATTTTGGATTTGCTAGGCTTGAAAGCTTTATATGTATCTCTCGAGTATTTTCTTCTGATATATGAATGGCATCCATGGTCAAATTTACAGTATTTTGAATTTGAGACAACGGAGCACACCATCAGTTGATTTATGAGAGACAACAGGAAATCATTTACGGTCAAAGAAAAATGCATGTTTAAAGTTAGGAAAATAAATTTCCTGGTTTAAAAAGATGAAAATATTTTCCTGGAAAACATTTTCTTTTATCATAATGTTTTTCCTGAAACAAACACACCATAAATTATGCTAGCAAATTTCACACATTATTGATGGCTAGCTCCACCTCCCAACAGAAAATTGAAGAAGAGACAATTGTGTCACATGAAAAAAGAGAAATAAACCCAATATTGTCGATACAACAAACTTTTCATTTATTAGATTCAAATCCAACCCGCAAATAGATAAAGCCCTAATCTGTAGAACAATCCTAGGAACTGGAAAATTTGAAATACCAGTATATAACTAGGTTGAAGAAAAGGAACAAAGAGATAAGGTAATATAGTGATCACTAGGTAACAGCAATATGTGTCTTCGTTAATTGTCCAAATCAAGCCCCTACTTTCATAGATGAGAGAAGATCAGATTCACGTGCCGGCTTCGGATCACATGCTTCATGTGAATATAACTGGATACAGATTATAGCTTCGGAGCTCCATCAACATTAAACTGCACCACCATGCATTGTCTTTGATTAATCAATATTGAACATAATAAATACACTTTGACAAAGATCAGATCAGATCAGATTGTTTAGCTGATGCAATATTACCCTTTCTTGTTTGGCAGTTTGATTCTTCATAGACCTTAAGCAAACTGAACTCCATGAGCGGAAAAAAAGAGCAGAAAAAATCCATGGATCTTTACCTGGTTGATCATCACAGTAAGCTCATCATCAAGGAAACTCGTCTTGTGGAGGTAGATATCTCTTCCTTCTTCTGATTTTTCAAGGAATTGATGCTTAAGCTTGGCATTGTCACTTTCTAATGATCGTACTGACGACAGATTTCTCCCGTTGCTTTCGCCACAAGCAATCTGATTCCTCAAGCTAGAACTTTCGCCATTTCCCTGACAGCAAGTACTTGTCCCTCTGTCTGGTCCTCAAAAGCAGAATGATACCAAGTAGTTTATGCAAAAGATTAATATCAGAAGAGCATTAATCATTAGCATATTGATAGTATTGTGAAAGGTTGAGTAGGGAGAACGCACATTTATAGTTCGCATAATTATGGTAAACACACAGTGAGCCTAACATGTTGAAGGCTTAGAAGACCGCGGTCAATATCAGTGGCAGCATTAAGATTGTTTCCAGATATATATTAGCACTAAGAACAAAAGAAAAACGTTCACATTGTTTATACCAGTTTCAGATTTATGAACATGGTTGGTCGTGGGGTTAATACATGTATTCGTCATGGTAGAAACTCCGCTTTGAATTAACAGAGGATGTTGATTGAAACCAGTCGGGATCGCATGAGAATGATTAATTGGCCTGCTGCTGAAGCTGCCTCCTATCCGGAAACTGCTGAGAGTGACCTCCTGTCTGATTCTCCGGCTGCATATGTCCAAATTGAAACTCGGGCACGGCGACTTGATTGATCATAGGAAAAAAATTAGCTGAAGGTTGGTGCTCAAGCCAAGGAGTCTGCATATGCTGCACTTGATTGACAAGATGCTGATCCTGATGCTGATGCGGTATGTGCACTTGAAGAGCATTGTGATGACTCGGGAGAAAGTTATGATTAATGCCTGAGAGGTTATTCATTAGCATTTTGGACGTGATAGCGTAGTCGTTGACTTGGTTGATGTCGAGAGGTGGCCCGAGCACTTCCTACTCTGTAGGCAATGTCGTTCTTTCGGTAGCGGCCACGCCTAGTGTTTAGGCTCGAATCGGTTTCGCTTGGGGTCTCTTGGTTCAGAGCTGCATTGTGCTTCTTCAGCATATTTCTGTACTTCTACAATGGGACACTGGATTAGTATATTATCGATGGGGGATTGAAAAAATAAAACTCAATTATAGTGGAAGAGACCAGCATATAATGCTCACCTGAAGATGACTTGCAACATTTTCTCTAGTGAGTCCCGGTACATTCATAATTTCCAGTATTTGTTTCGGATATGCTGCTGATGAATTGCAGGATAAAACCTCAAGAACGTTAATTAATTGACTCGCATTTGCAAAATGCACTTTCCAGACACTAACCTTACAATTGATCCTCTACCTTCATAATTTGTACAGAATTCCATCCACCCTTAAGATTGTAATTAAACACCATTGATTCCTTATAGTCAGGTGAGTACAAGAGAACTTACAGTTGATTCCTAGCTGCTGAACTGCATTAACGAAATTGAGGTGAAGCTCGGGGGACCAACTGACCCTTGTTCTCTTACGAACCGAAGCATTGTTGTCAGCTTGGCAATTGCTTTCATCCTTAGCCTCTGCTTCTTCGTCCGTGAGTACCGGTCGCTTCGTCCCTGTTGATTGTGCAGCTGTTTTTTCGACTATGAGCTTAGATTTTTCTTGTTTGCATAATTGTTTCCGTAGCACATGCTGCCAAATGTTTTTGAGTTCTTGAATCCTAACCGGCTTCATTAGGAAGTCCCGAGCCCCATGTAATATAGCCTTCATTATGATCTTCTGATCATCGCTCGCCGATACCACTGAACAATGGTAATTTCCAACCGTGAGAAGATGCATCATTGCCATGCTGAAGAGGAAACGCTGAATTGAAGGTTGGAAGCTTTGAAACCGTAATGTCAACACCGGTACAGCTGTCTACAACTTAAAAAACTTTTTATCTAGCAGGAGTAAGAGGACTGAGGCAAGAAGTATTGGTGAAGGAAACGTACAGGAAGATTAAAATCAATATCTGTATAGCCAATAAAAGTCAACGTAAAAAAATGAGACTTAAAATGCAGCTCTCAGCAGTGTAGGAGTTTGTATGTCCAGAAAGATAAATATTTGTACTCCTAGAGTCCTTAGAATGGTAGTTAGTGCAGAAGTTTGTGTGATCTAATATCACTTACGCTGCAATAAATGGAACAAGGGATCGAGATGTACAACATTTGTGACATTTCTACACAAGTTTTGTAGCTTACTAATGACTGGTATGTCCATTTCGAGGCCAATGATCTCCAGGAGACTGAAACCGTCCATGTCGAGCCCTACAACGGCAGTGACAACTATGTCATACTTGTCTTTATTCTCTCTCAGCATTTCTAAGGCTTCGGTCGCTTTTTCTTGTGCCGTAACTGCATACATACAAGTGAAAACTGCGCAATCAGAACTTGGATTCTATTTTTGGAGCAGAACTGCCTCTGATATGTCAACAGGGATTCACTTCTTTTTTGCCAAAGACGGTTAGATTTGACACATGTGTACTGTCTATACAAATCAAACGAGACTAACATTCATCTCTCAAGAATGTTGACTGTAATCATATTAAAAAACCATGATTGTGAACAATTCATAGCCCGATTATAACAAAATCCGAGAAGTGTCGCAGGATCATATTACAAGATTCCATTAATGGAACATAGCATCTTAATCAATGTTCTCAAATCCTGAATAGACTGCGTATAGCAATTAGCAATTCATTCTTCAAAGAACAAAGTCAATGCATGACCTTTTACTTGGTATTTCGCTCACTAACAACAAGAGAGCTAAACTTAATGACACGACGATCGACAAACCTTCATACTGGCACTTCTTTAGCACAGTGACAAGAATCATGAGACAAGCACGGTCGCCGTCGATGGCCATGACTCGTAGGCCCTCGGGATATGGAACTCTGGCTTCCTCTGGGGCCGAGCACGTACCTTTTTCACCAATCTTTGGCATATCTAGACCCTGAACACGAACATATATCAAGAAAATATTGTGATCACCCAAGAAGATCACTAAAAATTCCACAAGAGAAGATCATAAACAACCGAGATATGTGATTAGGGTTTTAGTACCCCAGTAAATGCAGGAGATCTAGGCTATAGTGATGGAAATTAATCGGACAAGATTTCCTTGCTCGTTGAATATGGTTCGAAGCCCCACTAAAATGGAAAGATGGGACTAGTGAAGATACAGCATATCAAGTGTAATCAAGCAAACGAGTGAAAACACAATACAGGAAAGATCTCACCATAAGTGTTTAGTGGCTACAGAAAAGGCAAGTGTGTGAAACATAAAGAGAAAGTTAATCTTGGAAACTTGATTCGTAGAGAGTTGGGGAGAAGAAATCACAGGAATGGTTCACTTACAGGAAAAACTCACAATTACGGAATAATTTTAAAAAAACTTAGCAGAGTCAAGATAGAGATTGACAGGCAAGTTGTTCAAATTGTTTCTTCATCCCGAAGATCGTAACAAAAATTTGCTTATCTTCAACGGCCCATGCATGTGTGTGTCAATTACTGGAGGGTGCTTGTTTGTCGATGATTAGTTGCAATTAACCCAACTCTTATTTGAAAAAGAAACGAACTTGTTACGTTTTGTTAGAATTCAAATCCTCGTACTCATAGCCTTTCCACCGATGTTGTTTTCTGTTTCTACTCAGGACTTCAAATTCTTGAAGGGCAATGGATTAAAACCTCACCTTCAGCGTCAAACACAAGAGGGTGAATAGTAATTTTGTTAGATTTTGCCCATAAAATGAACAATTTTTTTACAAGAACTTCTCTTTTAGCTGCAAAAAATGGTTCGCTTGACAATTAATTCTACCATTAATCAAAGAAGTTTTTTTTTATCCTAGGGTTAATATCACAAAAAAAATCCCAAACTAGTACACCAGTAACAAATATACCCTTCTTTAATTTTCATTAAATTTTATTGTTAATTGCTAAATTTGATGACACATAACAGTTGATAGATGTACCAGTTTGAGGTTTTACCCTCCGTTTTATGATGCATTAATTCAATTTAACAGAAGCTAACGGAGAGTAAATTTATCACAAATGTAACAATTTATGATTTGTCGACGTATTAATCCAATTTAACATAAACTAACGGAGGGTAAATTTGTCATAAGTGTACCAGTTTGAGATTTTTTGTGATCAATAAATTAGTTTTGAGTAAATTTATCATAAATGTACCAGTTTGAGGTTTTATTGTAATGAAAAAATTAGTTTTAGATAAATTTGCCACAAATATACTAATTTAGGGTCTTTTGTAATATTAACCCTTTTTTCTATACATGTATATAATGATAATGGGCGTGTGATTCTATTTTGGAGTGGATGATTCCACTGATCCATTTATAAAAAAAAAAAAAAAGACTCTCTACTATACTAGTAAATTTTTGAATGAGTTGGTTAATTTTAAAAATATGTCAATAAAAAAATTATCAATCAATTGATTTTCAATAACTTCTTTATGATTTACTTATACTTTTATGAAGTTACGAACTTTTTTCAACAAGTTGCAATTACCGACTTTACTTACTTGTCATCAACTTTTTTTGTCCTTCTTACTAACGCCTTAAATTTAACAACTTAAATTTACTAATTTTTATATAAATTTATGTCTCCTTATTTGAGTGATTTATTAATTTTTTTTTGATTAAATTACCAACTAATTTTGGATTAACAACTCTCATTCGAGTTACTTACCAGTGATGATTTGGTCCTTTTTTTAATTCATCAACTTTCTATGATTTACCAATTTGTTTTTTTTTTATTAAAATTACCAAGCCGACTTACAACTTTTACTGCCTTATCACCAACTTTTTAAATTTACCAACTATTTTCAGAATTCTACCGGCCTCAATAAGGACGATTATCAACTTTTATCCAATTCAGTTTCCAACTAGTTTAGTATTACCAACTCTAATTTGAAATAAGTATCGATGTTTATTTGATTTTTTTTAGCTACCGACTTCTTTTTTAATTGATAAAAAAATATCTTGGTATCGTTTACAAACTTTTATCCGCATTTCTTGCTAATGCCTCAAACTTACCAGTAATTATCTGAACTTACCAACCCTATTTGAACAACTAACCAACTTTTTTTCTGATTAAGTCAACAACTAGGTATTGGTTATCAACTCTCATTTGAGTTGCTTGCCTGTATTTTTTTTTTTAAATGTATAAACTATTCTATTAAGCAACCATTTATATTTGTTTTGTCTATCAACATTTTAAATTTACTAACTATTTTTACAATCCGTAAAACCGCAACTAGAGTGGTTACCAACTTTTCTCCGATTTAACAACTATTTTGTTTTACCGACTTTTATTTACAATTCTTTGCGATTTAAAATTTACAAACTACTGTACGAAATTACCAAATTTTATTTGTGTGACTTACCAACTTTCTTACTATTAAGTTACCTCCTAGTTTTGAGATATCAAGTCTCATTTGGGTAGAGTTGCTTAACAACATTGATTCATTTTTTCTTAAATTTATCAACTTTTCTATCGACTTACAACTTTTAGTTGTCTTCCTTATCCATTTTTTAAATTAACCATCTCTTTTTAAAAATTAACAACCTCAATTAGAATGATTACTGACATTTCTACAATTATTTTACCAACTAGTTTTCCATTACAAGCTCTTATTGGAGTTATTTACCAACGTTCTTTTTTAAAGAGCCAACTTCCCTTGTGTATATCGATTTCTAGGTTTCATTGTAAACCTAATTGTTTACTTCCAATTACGTAAATCTCAAAAAAAAAATCTCCTATCTTTTATCAACGTTTATTTACCTTTCTTATCAAAATTGTAAATTTACCGACTGCTAGATGAAATTACTGTGTTTTTTTGTATGACTTATCAACTTTTATACGATTTTAGCAATGAGTTTTGGGTTACTAATTCTTATTTGAGTTACTTAGCAATGTTTATTTGGTTTCTTCTTCAAATTTACTAATTTTTTATATTGAGCTACTATTTTCATTTGTGTTACTTACCAACTATTTTCTACGATTAAATTACTAACTCTTATCTAATTAGTCGCCAACATTTATTTGTTTCTTTGGAATAAGTGATCCGGGAAGTCCTAAAATTTGTCATAAAATTGATTGTCATTAAAGTGCACTTGAGTCATAAAATTTTCAAAAAATGCTCCTTCTATTTTATTTAAGGGCAATAAAGCTAACTCAATCAAGCTCTAAGACTTGTCATGAAAATACAATTGTGTCCTAAAACTTTCAAAAAAGCGGAATTAACGGAATGACTTGATTAAACCAATTTGACACATTAAACTATTATTAAAAATTATTCACGTCATCGCAAAATATGCCTTGTAGGACAGTTGGCATTCACGTCAACGATTTTTGATCAAAATTGACCGAATAGACTCAATTGATAATATATGAAAAGGGTTAGAATTCAATTGGCATAATTAAAAAAATTTGAACTGAATTAACAAAAGTACAATAGATTTATGACTTTTTGGACAATTTTTCCCATATTTGCTAAGTTGATGAAGTTAATAAGTGATTTCTTTAGTTGCTTTGGATAGAGAGGAATCAATCATGAGTCAGGTGTCGCCTTCCACACTTGTATAATACTGAAAACGGTCGTAATCAAGATCCTTCGGGCAATGTGCTTCCCTTACATTATTGCTAATTTGAATAAACAAGATGGTATATTTACTATCAATATTGCTTCTCTTCACGTTTCGTCCCTTGTTTACGTGAAGTCACGGGTCCCTGCCATCTTTTGGCAGAAATTCAGGCTTCCCCGCAACTACCTAGCAACGATGCTTAGTCCAAAAAAACCAATAATTATAAGACTATGATGATAACCTCACCTCGAAACAGACATCATCATCTGTCTAGATAAATCACATCCAAACTCCTTCACATCATCAAATTGATCAACACATTATTGACTTGGTAAACCATAAGCACGTCTCGGGTACATCCACACGTACGAATTGATCGCAACACTTACAAATTAGTGGAATGAAGTCATACATATGAACATTATCATATTTGGGTTTATGTGCATGATCTCATGACTTAGTCCTTAGAGTGCACTCCAGAGGAAGGCCCTGAGGGAATCGCTTGGTGTCCTGGCAATAGTCGTAAATCATGTACTTCTGCTGGACCGACTTCATCGTCTGCTGGCTCGCCGCGTCAAGTTGCTGAGAAAACCATGGGTATTTCGCCGTGGCGACTGAGGAAGAAGGGCAAGAGGAGGCTCCGTTGGACCAAACGCACGCGCTCACATTGAAGCCCCTGAAGGAGGCGGTGAAAGGCGCTTGCGACCAGTCGGTCTTCACGAGGCCGCCCCGGGTGGCCCAGTCCTCGGCGTCCCATAGGGACGAGTAGAGGGTCATGGGCTGGCTCTTCGGGTACGCGACCCCTGCCGCTTCCAAGTTCTTGAACTCCCTTATTGGAGTCCCATCCACATAGTACCTGTTTTTTTAGCAAGCAAGAAATGAGACCCGTCATTCATTATGTTGTGAAGGACCTCCAATCGGTGTTACTTTTAGCGAGAAATTTGTTTGTTCAAAGGTTTACATGATTAGGACTAGGAGTACTTACACAATGTGCGAAGGGTTCCACAGGACAGAGTAAGTGTGAAAGTCGGCTGTCGGGTCGAACCAGAGATAGAATTGCTGCTCCCTATTGCCTTTGCCTTGGCTGTACAAGTTGGTGTGGAGGATGTAAGGGTCGCCGCTCAAGTTCCCCAAGAACTCCAAGTCTACCTCGTCCCACGTTGATCCGTCCGAGTGCAACTGCAAAACAAGAATGACATCATTCGTGTTGCCACTTAAATATTGATCCAAGACGGATTTTTAGTCGAGCGAGTCGATCATACTTACATAGAAGGTGGTGACGGTGCCAGCGGAGTTGCCGGGGACGAGCTTGATTTGCATGTCGAACTTGCCGTAGAGGTACTGGTTCTTGGACCTGAAGCCGGAGCCAGAGGCCTTGTCCAGGGAGAGAGTGAGGAGCTGGCCGTTGTTCAGTACCTGGACCCGGCCATCTCCGAAAGTGACATCGAAATCTTGGTAAAAGTTACCGGCCAAAGCGACCACGGAGGAGCTGATGAGGATGGCGCACACAACCAACATGGCTGTTCTAGGAAATGAGTTTGGAGAAATCGAGGCGGCCATTGGCAAAATGCCTGGTCGCGAGTTTAGTTGAAGTGGGACTTTTGCTTTGGAGGTGTGGGAAAGTGGGTGGACTTTTGCGTTGTTGAAAGAACTTGGAACTCGAGGATGATGGTTCAAGGCTCGGAAGAGGTATTTATATGAAGGGTTTGGCGTGTTGGGGAATGTTCCAATTTGCGAAATGTGTAAAACGCAATTTGGCCATATTCTGTTGGCTGGTGGGTCCCAGAAAGTGAAGAGTTTAACAGCTGGACGCCAAAAACCAAGGCGGAAAAAACTTATTGGCAACTCTCAATTTTAAAAAGGGTCTTCGCTATCATCTTAAATGATGACGACCGGTACAAATTCATTTCATCAGCCACTCCTAAAAACATTTTTTTTTATTTTTTGGGGTGTTTCTGGAAGGGTGTTATGTGGTGGGAAACTATTGGGGAGGCATTAGAAGAAGCAACCCCGCTCTCCCTTGTGGATAAGAACTTGGTTGTCAAGTTCATTGGTTTCTCTCTGGCGTCTAAAGCCGCGTGGTATAAAAGGGTGACACGATTGACTAATCATGAGAGCCGTGGCTAGTGTGCTGTCTCTGGCTGCACTTCTGGAGCGCAATTAAAACATGCCAGATTAGCAATTTGTGATGGAGGTATTAAGTACTTTGATGATGCTAGCTATTCAACGTAACAATCTTCGTGTCAATCTAGAAGTGTTATGATGTGGTTCATATTTCTCATCAGCAGGAAGGTATAAAAGTTTCACTTCTAATAAATAGATAGGGGTTTAGGAAATTACCCAGGTGGGGGTCACAGGAGAGCACAATCCCCTAGCCGCTAAAGAGTTTTTATAGTTTGACCTTATATTTTATTGATAATTTAGATTTGAGCTTATAAATAATTATTGTCTATATAAAATTCATTTCTCTTATAATTAAAAGTTATAACAAAAAATTGAAAATTGCTAATTATAGTGAAATTCTTTGTTGGATATAATCATAGTTTAAGAGTAAAACAGGATAAAACATTATATCTCGATTTCTCTTTCTCACTTTTACTCTCTATTTCGTTGTGTTTATGCGCCTAATCTTAATAACAAGCGAACATTTAACTAAGTTGATCGCTAGAAACCTATAACAATCTTGCACATCGCTCTATAAATCAAGCTGTTATACCGATTTTAATATTTTTGGCATAACTTTTTGTGATTTACAAGCATATAAATACCCAAAGGCTAAAGCCCAAAATGCTTTCTAGAAAGATCTGGCCACGTAAAGACCCACATGAGGGCCGAAATATTTTTAACTTCGAGCATATTCATGTGGTGGCTAGCTGTTAAAAGATAGAATCTATGTGGCTTCAAGAAAAAATGACCATTTTTTTTCCGAAATTTAGCAATTTATTTATGATTAAGATCAATCTCGATTACTGGCATATCTTATCCAAGTTGATCTACTGTGGGGACCTAATTTACCATTTAAATTACAAAATTTTCATTTTCATATGAAATATTTAGATTATAAATACTTGAGAGGAACGTCAAATTAAGGCCGACCAAATAGATTGAAATCCGCTAAAGTCCTCGTTTGTGAGCATACAAAGATGTCTTTACAAACATTAGTCAATACCTAGGGAAAAATTATCCAAAAAGTCATAAACCTATTACACTTTTGCCAATTCAGTCATAAATCTTTTAATTTTATCAATTGAGTCCTAAATATTTTCACGTTTTGTCAATTGATTCCATCCGGTCAATTTTCACCGAAAATCGTTAATTTGGATGCTTACCATCCTACGCGGCATGGTTGGCGCTTAACGTAAACAATTTTTAATGTTATTTAAATACTTTTTGAATTTTTTGAATTTTTTATTTTCTTTTCTTTTCTTTCTCTTTATGTACTTCACTACTTTCCTACTATTGCCGGCGGCCGGCGGCTGGCAAGAGGTCACGGGCCTCGCTCAAATCTGGGTGAGGCCATAACGACTATGGGCAACTAGCCTCATCGGTCAAGGGCGAAGTTGACCAGAGCCTAGCGAGGCCATCGCAACTATGGTCTGCGGCCATGCAAAGGCCTCCCCTAGCCAGACTGAGGGAATCCCAGCCCTCGTCTATGGCTAGCGAGGGCCCGGCGACCCTCACCTAGTGGCCAATGACAATCGTCAGGCCCTCGCTGATTGTTGGCCATTGTAAGAAAGCAGTGAAGAAGGAAAAGAGAAAGAAAATAAAATAAAAAAAATTAAATATTATTAATAAAAAAAATTAAAAGTCCACATCAAATACCAGCCATGCCACGCAAGATGGTTAGTCTTCACAACTGCGATTTCCCATCAAAATTGAGCAAATTGACTCAATTAGCAAAATTGAAAGGTTAAAAGTGCAATAAGTTTAAAACTTTTTTGACAATTTTCCCCAATATCCAGCTGGGGTTAAAGTATTTTATACATCGGTTATATGGCTAATATGATTTAGTCGATATTTCCCCGTTAATTTTTGTGTTTGAATTTTGAAATGAACGTTTCTAATCGGTCGATTTCTTCATGCATCACTGTCGCATCGTATGCTGTACAAGCAACAAGCAAAGTCCCACTATAAAGCCTTTTTTGAGTGGGAGAAGGGAAAAGATTAATCCTTCTTGGGTAGTTGGGCGTCCTTGACTCTTTAATATAAGTAGCCGTCGACCTATTTCATCTGTTACAAAAGCATTGACGTACGTAGGTGTCTGTGATATGTCTTAGCTTGATCAAGTCGGTCCTAAAAGCAAAGGAAAGAGGAGTACAAGTCAACCCTCAATCGCCATATTTCAAATTAACTTTGGTTTGACACGCGTTTAGGCCTACAAACCGCAGCATATACCAAATAATACATGGAACTAACCAAGGTATTTAATTGGAAGAAGCATCCTCCTTCCGATGTTTCAATGAGGAAAGGAATAATTTAATCTCAACCTAGTAATCATGGAAAAAGCTTTAGTATCAGCTGATTTAGTCGTCCTTTTCTTTGACAAGGTAGAAAAGAAAGCAACGTTTGTCTACTCTAGCTTGTATTTAATTGACTAATAATCTAGTAGTCGTAGTAGGTTGAATTGGCCTTAGAAAGAACTTATGCTATGGTTATATAATGCCATGCATTAAAAGAAAGAAAGACATGCTTTTACATTGAGTGTTCCTCCCAAAAAGAAAGGGATTCTTGTCTCACATTGAAGTGCTAGGTGTCCTCCCCCCCCCTCTCTTAAAGAAAGTGGGATTCTTTTCTCACTATTAAATGTATCTTGAATTTTATGTACTCAATCCGATTTATCACCCTATCCAACACAATTTTTGTGCGATCCAAAAGTGAAGAAAAAATTGAGATTTAATTTGCGACACAAAGGGTTAGGTCAATAGGCCCAACTTGTAGCAAACGAACAAATCTTTATGGCAATCCGCTCAAGCCGGAGAAAATGAACAAATGTTTTGGGGGGGTTCGGAGGCATAGCCCCTGAGAAAATTTTTTGGAAGAACTGTTTATACTGCGACTAGAGTTTTTCATTAGATAGTAAGAGAATTTTGTTTTCGGAGAGTTTTGTGAGCTGTGAGCTTTTATCGTTGTTTCGACTTCTAAAAACTGTACTCTATTTGATTATAGTTGAATCTTGTCTTGCCTCGTCCATGGACGTAAATCACTTTGTGATTGAACCACGTAAATCCCTGTGTTCTGTATTTGTTTTTTCCGCATCTGTTTTCAACACTCACATTGGAATTTTCCATTCCATTAAAAAATATTCATTTCAACGCCATCCGTACTACAAAGGATGGCCAGCATTTACATCAGCGATTTCCGATTAAATTAGTTGAATAAACTCAATTAAAAATATGTGAAAATATTTAAGATTCAATAACTATAATTAAAAAAATTAAATTAAATTGATAAAAGTGTAATAGGTTTAAAACTTTTTTGATTTTTTTTGGACATTAGCTAGGTTGATGGAGTTGATGAGTGGTTCTTTAGTTGCTTTGGATGGAGTGGCATCATCATGACTCGGATGTCGCCTTCCACACTTGTATAACACTGAAAACGACCGTAATGGGCAATAGGCTTCGCTTAGATTGTTGCTAATTTGAATAAACAATATTGTATAGTTAGTATCTATATATTGCTTCTCTTCACATTTCTTTGTCGCTTGTTTCCGTGAAGACACAGGTCTCTACCACCTTTAGGCAGTAATTGAGGCTTCCCCGCAACTACCTCGCAGCGATGCTTAGTCCAAAAAATAATAATGATAAGACTACGATTATAACCTCACCTCGAAGCAGACATCAGCATCCCATGAAGATAAATCACATACAAACTCCGTCACATCATCAAATTGATCAACATATTATTGACTTGGTAAACCAGGAGCATGTCTCGTGTACACCCACACAGCGTACGAATTAATCACAACACTTACAAATTAATGGAATGAAGGCATACATATGAACATTATCATATTTTGGTTTATGTGCATGATCTCATGACTTAGTCCTTAGAGTGCACTCCAGAGGAAGGCCCTGAGGGAATCGCTTGGTGTCCTGGCAATAGTCGTAGATCATGTACTTCTGCTGGACCGACTTCATCGTCTGCTGGCTCGCCGCATCGAGTTGCTGAGAAAACCATGGGTATTTAGCCGCGGCGGCCGAGGAAGAAGGGCACGAGGAGGCTCCGTTGGACCAAACGCACGCGCTCGCACTGAAGCCCCTGAAGGAGGCGGTGAAAGGCGCTTGCGACCAGTCGGTCTTCACGAGGCCGCCCCGGGTGGCCCAGTCCTCGGCGTCCCATAGGGACGAGTAGAGGGTCATGGGCTGGCTCTTCGGGTACGCGACCCCTGCTGCTTCCAAGTTCTTGAACTCCCTTATTGGGAGTCCCATCCACATAGTACCTGTTTTTTTTAGCAAGCAAGAAAAGAGACCCGTCATTCATTATGTTGTGAAGTACCTCCAATCGGTGTTACTTTAGGAGGAAATTTGTTTGTTCAAAGGTTTACATGATTAGGACTAGGAGTACTTACACAATGTGCGAAGGATTCCAGAGGACAGAGTAAGTGTGAAAGTCGGCTGTCGGGTCGAACCAGAGATAGAATTGCTGCTCCCTATTGCCTTTGCCTTGGCTGTACAAGTTAGTGTGGAGAATGTAAGGGTCGCCGCTCAAGTTCCCCAAGAACTCCAAGTCTACCTCGTCCCACGTTGATCCGTCCGAGTGCAACTGCAAAACAAGAATGACATCATTCGTGTTAGCACCATTAATCGAAATCCCTTTGGCTACTTAAGAATTGATCCGAGACGGATTTTTAGTCGAGCGAGTCAATCATACTTACGTAGAAGGTGGTGACGGTGCCGGCGGAGTTGCCAGGGACGAGCTTGATTTGCAAGTCGAACTTGCCGTAGAGGTATTGGTTCTTGGTCCTGAAGCCGGAGCCAGAGGCCTTGTCCAGGGAGAGAGCGACTAGCTGGCCGTTGTTCAGTACCTGGACCCGGCCATCTCCGAAAGTGACGTCGAAATCTTGGTAAAAGTTGCCGGCCAAAGCGACCACGGAGGAGCTGATGAGGATGGCGCACACGACCAACATGGTTTTCCTAGGAAATGAGTTCGGAGAAAGCGAAGTGGCCATTGGCAAAATGCTTAGTCGCAAGCTTAGTTGAAGTGGGACTTTTTTGCTATGGCGGTGTGGGAAAGTGGGTGGACTTTTTTGGGGTGTTGAAAGAACTTGGAACTAAAGGATGATGGTTGTTCAAGGCTCGGAAGAGGGTATTTATATGAAGGGTTTGGCGTGTTGGGGAATGTTCCAATTTGCGAAATGGTAAAACGCAATTTGGCCATACTATTTTGGTTGGTGGGTCCTAGGAAGTGAAGAGTTTCACAGCTGGACACCAAAAACCAAGGCGAAAAAGCTAATTGGCAACTCTCAATTTTTAAAAGGGCCTTCGTTATCATCTTAAATGATGACGACCAGTACAAATTCACTTCATCAGCCCCTCCTAACATTTTTTTATTATTTTTGGGGTCTTTCTGGGCTGGTTTTATGTGGTGGAATGGCATGGGACTAACTGGGGAGGCTGTAGAAGCAGCATGGTTGCTTCTTCCCTGCTGTCCTTTGTGGTTGTGGATAAGAACATGGGGCTCGAGTTCATTGGCTTCTATTGGCGTCTAATAGCGCGTGGTATAAAGAGGTGACACGATTGACCGACTAATCATGAGAGCCTTGGTTCGTGTGCTGCTGTCCCTGGCAGCTTCTGGAGCGCAATTAAAACATGCCAGCTTAACAGCTTGTGATGGAGGCAGTAGTCCAATAATGCTATGGTTCTCTCCCAATTTATAAGTATTAGGATCTGTTTCGTACTCCTTATCGATAAAAAGACATAAGAATTTCACTCTTTACTAAGAAGGTGGAGGTCTAGAAGGCCCCCCGGTGAGGGTCATAGGGGTAGCACTCCTTGGCCATCGAAGGATTTTTATAGTTTTGATCTGTATTTTGTTATTAATTTAGATTTGAATCCATAAATAATTACCACCTACTCAAAAAAGTAGAAGGTACTAGTTACAGTGAAATGTTTTTTACTAAATGTAGTCTTAATTTTAGGGTAAACCTGAATAGTTTAAAGATAAATCATGATAAAATATCGTGTCTCAAATTCTCTTTTTCGTCTTTATTTTTAATTTCATTACGTTTGTGCGTCTAATCCTAACGACAAGTAGATATTTAAATAAGTTGATCATTTTTAGAAACCTATAACAATTTTGCGCATCACACTATAATTTAAGCTTCTACGCCCTGATTTTAAATTTTTTTTTTGCATTGCTCGTAACTTTTTATGATTTACACACATATAAGTACCCAAAGGCTAAAGTCCGAAATGCTTTATAGAAAGATCTAGCCAGGTAAAGGCCGACACGAGGGCCAAATTTTTTTGTCACTTGGAGCAGGTTTATGTGGTAGCTAGTTGTTAAAAGATAAATTCCTAGTGGTTTCTAGAAAAATCAACATTTTTTTTCTGAGACTTGGAAATTTTTTCATAATTGATATCAACTTCGAGTGCTCAAAGATTATAACGAAGTTGATCTATGTGTGGAGACATAATCTACCAATTAAATTACTAATTTTTTTCCTATAGAAGATTTAGATTGCAAATGCATGAGAGGGATGTCAAATTAAGACCAACCAAATGGATTAAAGTCCGCCAAAGTCCTGGTATGTGAACATACAAAGATGTCTATGAGTACATTAGTCAATATCCAGCATAGTTACATGTGATAGGGGTTAAAGTATCTTATATATAGGTTGTATGGCTAATATGATGCGGTCGACATATACCCATTAATATTTGTGTTTGAATTTTGTAATGATCGTTTCTAATTGATCGATTTCTTCATGCATCGCTGTTGCATTGTATGCTGTACAAGATACTTCTCGGTAGATCTGGGGTTCAACTTAAGGTCACCATCTCAAGAAGCTTTATACAAGCAACAGCAAAGTCCACTATGGAGCCTTTTGGAGTGGGAGAAAGAAAAAATTGAAACTATAAATGCATAATCCTTCTAGGGTAGTTGGGTGTCTTTGACTTTCTAATATAAATAGCCGTCGACCTATGTCATCCGTCACTAAAGCATTGAGGTACGTAGGTGTCTATGTGATATGTCTTATCTTGCCCCAGTCGGTCCTAAAAGCAAAAGGAAAGACGAGCACAAGTCAACCGTCAAATTACCATATTTCACATTAACTTTGGTTAGGGATGGCACACGTTTAGGCCTATAAACCGCAGCATATAGCAAAGAATACATGGAACTAATACATGGAACTAACCACGATATTTAATTTGAAGAGGCATCCTCCTTCCGATGTTTCAATGAGGAAAGGAATAATTTATTCTGAACCTAGTAATCATGGAAAAAGCTTTAGTATGAGCTTGTTCAGTCGTCCTTTTCTTTGATAAGGTAGAGAAGAAAGCAACGTTTGTCTACTCTAGCTTGTATTTAATTGACTAAGTAATCTAGCAGTGGTAGTAGGTTGAATTGGCCTCAGAAAGAACTCATGCTATGGCTAAATATGTCATGCATTGAAAGAAAGAAAGACATGCTCTTACATTGTATTGCGTGTTCTTGTCCCGCATCGGAGTTCCCCCTCCCCTTAATACTAGTCCTAAAATTAGTCGACACTTGCTTGTGGTATTGTGGTTTATAGATAGCCCGTTGTGTGAGTACACACTATTACCATTTGCTCGAATCCCCTGATTACAAAAAAGCATCTCCTTTTTGTAACCGACATATTAAGCTTTAGATCCCTGATAAATTAAACACTCATACCATGCAATAAGACCAATGTATTAGCATAAGCACCATGTGGTGGTTTCTTTTATGTCAAGGTGGCTAAATTGATGTAAATTAAGAGTTTGATGTTCTCATTCCGATACGATAGCACCGCACTGGGCAATGTACACTAGATCAATATCAGGTTGTATTAAGTCTAGATATAATACGATAGGGAATATTGGGATGGGCTGGGCTGGGCTGGGCTGGGCTGGGCTGGGCGGGCCGGGGGGGTGGGTGGTGGTATACCAAGCTTAATTGATGCGTTTAGTGGATTTTCCTTGAGTTGAGTATGGAAAATTCAGAATGGATAGCCCTCAAATAAGATGTCAAGGTGTGTGGTCAGGCCCCGACAAACCCGGGGTCGGTGCATAAGAGGCGCGAAATAAGTGCGAGGCTCAGGATTAGCACGAAACAGGCCCAGAAATTAGAACAAGTGTGTTGGCTCATTGATTCCTCCTTGAGCGGTCGCTTGTGTCACTATGCCCACCCTTGCCGTTCTTTCTGGCCTCTTTCTCCTTCCCTCTGGCCATCTGTTGCTTCTCCTCACTACTTGGCATTTACCTCTTAACATCTTCTCTCTCTCTCTCACCTCTTAAAATTTCTGCCATTCCCATATGGTTGTGTGTGTGGGGGGGGGGGGGGGGGGGGGGGGGGAGGGACGGGGACGGGGGGACCCATAAGCCAAAGGAAGAGAGAGAGCCAAAACACATGCACTCAAATGATCTCTGCTGCCGCACTTTGTCTAGATAAGTCTCTAGCTGCTTCGCCATCAATATGGGTTCTCCCTCATCAGAAGCGAAGGGACTGGTTTTATGTGTAGTTTCCATGGTGGCTTGGTCGTGGCTCAAGCGAGTGATTTCAACAAGGACTTTGACATCAATTGGGGCGATGGACGTGCCAAGATACTCGACTCTGGAGAGCTTCTCGCGCTCTTTCTCGACAAGGACTCTGGTTCCGGCTTCCATTCCAAGAACAAGTACTTGATTGGGAAAGTTGATATGCAAATTAAGCTAGTCCCCGGGAATTCGGCTGGCACTGTCACCTCCTACTATGTAGCTCTTTGCATATACATATGTGCACAATCTTTTAATTCATCTTTAGGAGAAATTAGTGATGATGTATGCTGACTAATGAGTTGGTTGTCGTGGGCTTTGCTTGGTGCAGTTGAAATCGGATGGGACATCGTGGGATGAAATAGACTTCGAGTTCTTGGGGAATTTGAGCGGTGACCCTTGCGTGATGCACACCAATGCGTACACCCAAGGCAAAGGTGACCGAGAGCAACAGATTCTACCCTTGGTTCGATCCCACCGCTGGTTTCCACACCTATTCGATCCTTTGGAATCCACATACCATCATGTAATGCATTTTGTTCTCTACCAAATGATGCTAGAATCATATTATGACAGATTTATGAAAGTTCTGCAGATAATAATATTACAAGTCTTATCGAGTAATATGAACATATTATCACATCATCTACTGATAATGAAAGGACTTTAATCAATCTTACGTACTAGTAGTTTTGCTTATCTCTCTTGAATCGCACAACCATTTAAGGAATTGAGTAAAGCTAGACCAAAGTATTTGCAAAGATTGGTATACAAAAAGTTATGCAACTATATGCTACTTCTTGCTCATTCTTCTCAAAGATAATTGCAGTTGGTATGCTCCTTTTTTTTTCTATTTTTTCCAGATTTTCTGTGGACAACACACCCATTAGGGAGTTCAGGAACCTGGAGTCCAAGGGCGTGGCCTTCCCAAAGAGCCAGCCGATGAGAATCCACTCCATGCTTTGGAACGCCAACGATTGGGCCAGGAGACGCGGCCTCGTGAAGACGGATTGGACCCAAGCCCCGTTCACGGCCTCCTACCGGAACTTCAGCGCCGAGGCCCGCGTTTGGGCCTCATGGTCGTCGTCCTGCAGCCCGATGGGCCAGCCAGCATGGTTCACGGCGAAGATGGATGCAGATGGACAACTGAAAATGAAGTCGGTGCAAAAGGATTACATGATCTTTAATTACTGTACTGACACCAAACGCTTCCCTAGTTGATTTGCTCCCGAGTGTGCTGTCATGCGAAGGGCTCATGTTGTGACATATCATATGCGTGGCGTGTATAGTATACAAGAATAATGGCGACCCAAGAGATGTGCTCATTTGGGATGTGTAGCACCTAATATGTATAAGTGTATTTTGTGATGTGGTATTTGGTCTATGAAAAAGGAAATCACCAATCTCATCAACAAAATAATGTCCGGCGAGATTTGGGATGGTAATTGTCCCTTAAGAAAATGTGTCTATCATCGGATATATATCTGCACAACATCGTTATAACGATCCTAAAAAGGGAATAGTGATTTGTATATTGGGATAAAAAAAAAATCATAAATTGTGCTTTTCTAATCAACCTAAGCCTTTTGGAATTGAGGATATGCATTCAAATATAAACTAAGGACAGTTTCATGGAAACCAACAGTCGATGAACAGTAAAACCCTATCTTCTTTTTCTTTTGGACAGAAACGTTGCCCATGAAGACACTACTTTCCAGGTTATGCTAATGGTTTGGCGACTAAAGTCATATGTATATATGGATTTCAAGCTTATCATTTTGTTTCTAAATGCAAAGTGCATGCGACTTTTCTCCTTTCTCATATTGCATCGAGAGAGGCATGATTGTCAGAGCTAATGTCAAGCGTACACACAATTCAAAGATTATGACTTTTAATCTATTACTTTTCTTATATTATGTATGACCAATGCCAATATTTTTCTATAAAATATGCTCAACAAACACCCCTGTTGAACTTATTGACAAACCCGATTATAGTATTTTGGTCCCCATGGGAGGAGAACTTAGTTGAGTTGTCAAAATGGAAGAAGTAGAGGAAACTGCGTGCAGCTCTGACTGGTGAATCTCTAGAGAAATAGAGAAGCTGGCAAGCAATTCATTAACTTTCGGTCAATAAAGGGTTTGGGGAAAAAGCAGCGACCGCTCCTGGTAAAGCAATTTAGCTGGCGGTGACGAGACGATGGAGCTGGTCTCTGCGTGGGAGTGGGTGTGCGTGGGGAAGCTTCGGGTCGACTGGAACCGCGTCGCCCCATGATTTCTTAGAAGGATGTAGGGTTGGTATGCTGCTATTCGTCTTTCTTCTTCCTTGAAAATTTTTATATCAGAAGCCAACTGTCCACAGCTGAGTTGTTGTTGAGGTTTGACTCCCAGCGATCCTTCTTTGCCTCTCCTCTTCTCTCACACGTCTTCCCCTTCTCCCTCTTTGGCACGAAGCTATAAATACCATCTGCATATCTCTCTCAATTCATCAAGCAACGCAAACACCCACATCTCTTTTTCTCCCTCAGTGTCTCCTCTTCAGTCTTCGCTCTCATATCATCTTTTGGAATTTGCGTCTCTTCAGCAACTACAGCAGCAGCAGCAGTAGCAAACAGAACACGCCCAATATGGCCTCTCCTTCTGCTTCTTCGCTTTGCATCACCGCGCTACTGCTCGTGGTCGTTTCTTGGGCAACATCTGCCTCCGCCCGCAACTTCTATCAAGACTTCGACATAACCTGGGGAGATGGCCGAGCTCAGATCCTCAACAATGGCGACCTCCTCACTCTCTCCCTCGACAAGGCCTCCGGCTCTGGCTTCCAGTCCAAGAACGAGTACTTGTTCGGCAAGATCGACATGCAGCTCAAGCTCGTTCCCGGCAACTCCGCAGGCACTGTCACCGCGTACTATGTAAGTCTCCTTCTTAATCAGTTTCTGCCCCTTGATCTTCAAGATTCGTTCTTTTTTTTCAAGATCACATTTCTAATCTTTGCTATGTTGTAATTCTACAGTTATCTTCCAAAGGGTCGACGTGGGACGAAATAGACTTCGAGTTCTTGGGGAACTTGAGCGGCGATCCCTACATTCTTCACACCAACGTGTTCAGCCAAGGCAAGGGCAACCGAGAGCAGCAATTCTATCTCTGGTTCGACCCAACTGCTGATTTCCACACCTACTCCATCCTCTGGAATCCACAACGCATCATGTAAGACTCGAAACATTCAAAATGCGATCTTACTTGCATTTACGATGCACTGCACTTTTCTCTGCGGCATTTACTCAAAATCTCTTGTCTGCGACCATTGCAGATTCTCAGTGGACGGGACTCCCATCAGAGAGTTCAAGAACGCAGAGTCCATCGGTGTTCCCTTCCCCAAGGCCCAGCCAATGAGGATATACTCGAGCCTCTGGAACGCGGACGACTGGGCGACCAGAGGCGGGCTCGTGAAGACGGACTGGACACAAGCGCCCTTCACTGCTTCCTACAGGAACTTCAACGCCGATAACGCCTGTGTTTGGTCATCTGGCTCATCATCTTGCACTTCAAGCACTTCATCTTCTTCGGATGGGAATGCATGGCTATCAGAAGAGCTCGACTCGACAAGCCAAGAGAGGCTCAAGTGGGTGCAGAGCAACTACATGATCTACAACTACTGCACGGACGCCAAAAGATTCCCCCAAGGCCTCCCTCCAGAGTGCACCGTGTCCTAGACGACACGAGACATAGGATTTGTAGAAAATTTTCTTTTTCTTTTTTTCTTTTTTTGAGCCAATTCTATTCGTTTTTGAATCTCTATATGTGGCCGAGGAGCAATTGATATTCTTTTATTCTTTGACATTTGAAACATTCCTATCTTCACTCAATGAAACAGAAATTCATCTTGGATTCCATACCATTGCTGTGATTCTCGGTGCAAATGTTTTCGCATGATCCTAAAGTCTAGGTCCAAATTCTAGTAATCTACATAACAAATATCTCGGTACTGCTATTTCCACGGCCTATAAGGTTCCTTCCACGGCTAATTTAGAAAAGCGACAGAACTGCCATCAATTGAAAATGAACATATCCAACATGAAAATGCATTAATATATCTCACTACAACGAATTTGCAAAATTAATTCAGGAATGAAACTTTTCTTGCTCCTTCGATTTTGCGCCGCCTGCAACACCACCACTGGTAGAACAATTATATTGTACCAGATACATTAGATTCATCCATGTTCTTTCCTAAACAATTTGAACTACCAAGTAATGGTTATGTACTTGGCTCTGACATGAACCTAACCATGAGTTGGGCAAGCAGTTACTGCGTCTTTGAATTTATATGATTCTTGTGAGGAAATTGTTTCGTGCGTTTGATTCACTTCTCCAATACGTTTTCTCTTTTGTCATTCCTAAATTCGAGTAACTTGTGTTAAGACACACAAGTCACACGATACATATGCAGTTGAGATAATCTCAATACTCACAAAATGAATGTAGACAGTAGGTTCAAAAAATTTGGTAAAGTTGGATTAATCTGTAGTAGTACTGTGCTGTAAAATATTATATGTTTGAAAACACATGTTTTAAAACTATGATATCGTAAAGCTGGGTGAAGCGATTTCAGGAAATTATAGTAGCCTTAAGGGTACTATAAGGTGATTGCCAAATACCTTTAAATACTGCAATACATTTCTTCACTGCCGCTACTACGGAAAAACTATAACAAATATAACATTTTAGTATTTTGCATCTAGTGATATCGAAAGATAATCAAAGTGGCATCTTGTCTCTTTCAAGTTTCATCCCCAACTCTTTATTCAAAACATATTCAGAGTTAATTATGCATACAAATACAAAGGAAATTTACAATGAGTTGCCTTATTCAGTTTCCCTCTCGATCCAACGTACTTTGAGTTTTATTAGAAGCATCCACCTAACTGCAAAGCAAAAGATCATAGCAACAAGTCCTTCACACGATATGCAATGTGAGATAGGTTACAACCATATTTGCGCCGAGATAGAACTGAAAACATTATTAAATTTTACATTGTAATGAAGAAGCATGTCAGAAAAGATTCGTGCTCGCAGAATGTTTTCAATTATAGCTCATATTGCAACAGTAGCAGTAGAGTACATCAACCATACGGATCCTTTAAAACCTTATGTGCTACTGATATATGTGCTCAGCAATATCCATTTAAATTGATAAGAAAAAGTCCAAGTTGTACAATTTAACTGATTTGTTTCCATTATGCATATTCACTCGAATTGTCAAGCATTAAAATTGTCGCAACCTAACCTCAGGGTGCATCACTTAGGGGTTCGACTAATGGATTATTAAGTTTAAGCCTAACTCGGACTCTCTCAAGCCCTTATCAATTCGCGACTTAAGGGTTTAGGTTCTTAACATGCAAATCATTTCAATCAATAGTCACCACTAATCTATTTTTTGTGGGTCAATTAGAAACCCAAGTAAAGTATTACTTTACTCCTATGAACCTGAGATTATGGATTCAAGAACTTGATTATGCTAGATTACTCTAATGCCATTTCGGTACCTTTCTCTTTTATTAAAAAAAACGTTTGCATGCAGCCTGGATTGATTTTAAACATATGTATTAACATGTAAGGTAATCATGCGGGTGCACAACCATTAATGAAACACCCAATAAAGCAAAGTAATAAGTAAATTACAAGATAGGGAGGAAAACTTACCTCGAAATAACGAAGCATATGCAATGTTAGTTAGAAAATCACATAATCATCATAAATATGATTTCTAATTAACATGCAATTCCATTCAAATCTTTTTTTTTAGGGTTTTCTTTTATTTGAATGAGAACTAACCTATATGCAATGCATGTAATGCAATTACTCTAATGTGATGACATAGAAAGCATGCATATTCTAACATGACACGCAATTTCATGATCCTAACATATAATCATTAAATAATATGCAAGCAATGACGCGTCATACATGATGACACGACAAGTTAGGAATGACGTGGCAAGTGATAAGGTGACATGCGACATAGCATATGTGAATGACATAGCGAGAAAGACATGCAATGTGACACGTAGCAATGACATGGCAGGATGATGCAAGCACCGTGCAATTAATCTATATGACATGCACATGTTTATCTTTATTATTTTTTTATATTTTTATGAAATTCGAAATTAATTAAATTCCCTAATATTAACATGCAATCTATCCTAAAAATAATCTACTTCAATTGTATCTATTTCTTTTGGATTTTTTTTAAGAAAAACAAGATCAATTCAAATCAAACAAAGATAGAAAGAAATAACAATCAAATCAACATGACACCATATCACACAAGAAATATTACCGATATCCGTTTAAATTCAGAAATGATAGATTGACGAATCGTATTCCGGACATAAGATCGTATTGGCCAATTTTTCCACACAATCGCAAATCGTATCTCGGGCGAGAGATCAAATTGACGATTTTCCGTCTAATTGCGAATCATATCTCGGGCGAGAGATTGGATTAGAAATCATAGCACGTTATGAAATTAGGAAATAATTCTTAATTTAAAGGTTATCATGGAATTTTCATGGATAGGGTAATATTGTTCAAAGGTCCAAACAAGGTTCCGACTTCACCCATTAGGCAACAAAATATATGAAAATCAAATTAATGAAAATTCTTACCTAATTCTCGATATCACCTGGATAGCGTTTTTTAAATTCCAACTTAATTGGACGGCTCGGATTGCTGTGGCCGACAATGGTGTTCACGGTGGACTTGGCTACGTGGTGTCTCGGCCAAAACTTGCAGCGAAGTGGTGGCATGGCAATGCTTTGGAGTTCTCGTAAAACCTGCGAAACAGAGTCCAAGTTTGGTGAAGAAACGGAGTAACGCAACACCGATCGGCGGGATTTCGTCGGGATTGGTAAGTTTGTTGGGACCGCTTGCGGAAGTTGCTGGTCTTGGCATTGTCACGGTGGCTTGGGCTCTCGATCAGCATTGGTGCCGGAAGTACTCGCTGGGACATTGAGACGTAATGATATTTGAACAAACCGTGCGTGGCAGCTTGTGGTGCAGCAAGGTGAGGTATTGAGAGCATAGAAGCAAAGCTTCACTTGAATCCAGACTTCGCGTGCATGAAGTTAATTACGGGTGCTGATGAAGAACTGGTGTCAATTTCTTCTCTCTGGTGCTATCTCTTTTTGAAAAGCTGCGGCCCCACTCTCCTGTCTTTTCTCCGCACCTCCTCTCTCTCTCTCTCTCTCTCTCTCTCTCTCTCTATGCTCTCACTCAGGATTTTTGGCCGTGTATTCTCAATTGTGTGGCCTCCTCACCCTTGTCTTATGAAAGAGCCCCTCTATTTATACTCTCTTTTCTTATATCAGCCAATATTCTAGAGATATCACAGGTTCCTTCTTTCCTTTTGCTTCTTTCCCTATCGGACCGTGCATATATACACGCCCAAATACTCCCCTCATGGCCGAATCTCTTTCTTCTTTTCCTTCAATATTGACCGAATTTTCCCAAAATCCACAGAATTGATATAACCATGTACGCACATATATCCCAAAGATTATGTCTGAATTTTTATCGGCCATGTGATAGCTAAATCTTCATAACATAATATCTTTATTGTCTCGAATTTTCATCAAATTTTCCTAACTTGACGCACGTGATTTTAGCCACCGCAGGCTTAGTCCCTTTAAGCTCAAACCATTCACTCGAGTCTATTCGCAATTGGTCCAATGCAAATGCAATTATATGGGCTTAATTACTTGTGCAAATGCTCTTAATATCTATATATGCGATTTGTTTTTACTAGGGGTCGAGGGTCAATCCCTAATGTTCTATTTAATAAATGAGTAACTTGATCGCCAAAATTTAGATGTCAATAAGAATTAACTCTTACTTTGACATGAAACCCCACTTTAAAAGGTACAGAAGAATGTATGTACGACGACGCTCCATAGAGGGAGAGGGCCAAGCAAGGGGAACGATGGGGTAGGAGAAAAGGAGGTTTGGGCTCTCAAGCGATTTGTCGATCTTTGAGGTCCCGACCTCCACTATGAGAACTAACCTTTTCTTTTGGCTTAATACTACAAAAAAAATCCACAATTGATACATATGTGACAAATTTACCATAAACTATTTTTTTATCACAAAAAACCCCCAAACTGGTACACTTGTAATAATTTTATCCTAAACTATTTTTTTACTACCAAAAACCCTACACTGGTACACCTGTGATAATTTTACCCCGAACTAATTTTTTGACTATCAAAAACTCCAAAATGGTACACCTATGACAAATTTACCCTCTATTAGTTTTCGTTAAATTTTACTGTCAAACTGTTAATTTCAATGACACGTGGTAGTTAATAGGTGTACCGGTTTTGTGACATTCCGAATTTCGACCCATTTTTGGGATTTATAAAATGTATAGTTCGTCAGTGTGCTTATAGTAAAATCTTGCCCGGGAACTAATCACTCACGGTTATTGTTTTTAAAATTGAGATTTCGCTAGAATCGCACTCGATCGAATTTAGCTGTTATTTAAAGCCTAAACTTTGGTGTCGAATTTCTTGAAGTTCCGGGACGAATTTAATTGGACGGTGTCAATATTATTGTGGCCCACTTTGATATTGCACAAGATAAATGAAAAGTGAAATTTTGATAGGGTGCGAATTTGGACTAGTAGACCTTCCTTGCAATGTGTTTTAATTAATATCTTTTGACCCTTTTTTCATATTATTAATCAGGATTTTTTTGGATCATCGGATCTTTTTCGGATTTAAACCGTGACCGTTAGATCGCGATTATTACGTTTTGACTTTTTCCTCTTTTTCTCTCTCTTTCTCTCTCTCTTCTCCCACTTTCCCGCCGGCTTCCCCCCCCATGCGTGTCTGACTCCCCCACCAACCCCACCTATCTCTCTCTCTCTCTCTCTTCTTTTTCTTTTCTTTTTTTTTTCTCCTTTTCTTCTTCTTCCTTCTCTTCCCCTTTTTCCTCCCAACGCCGTTGCTGCTGGCTTCTGGTTTTGCTCCTGTTGCTGCCCACGCCTTGCCGGCGACCAGCCCAGCCACCGCCACCCCTGTCACTGGCCGTTCTAGCCAAGCGCGATCCGCGCCTCTCGCCAGACCAGTCGCCGTCACCCCTCAGCCTCCGTCTCCACCATCCACAGCCGCCCCTCCTCTCCCTTTTCTTCCCTGATTCACGTGGCCGTTGGTTGTACCGGAGCCGTGACCGACTAGACCCGTCGGGGTACCGCCATCCAAGCCGCCCAGCCGCCGGGAACAACCCCAGGCCGCGCCAGAGTAGCCCCACAACGACCGTCTCCCTCGCCGCGCTCGTTCGCCGTCGTCCGCCAGTCGCCAAGCTCAAGCCGGAAACCACCGCGAACCGCCCTCACCGCCGCCATCGTCCTCGCGCCGTCGCCGGCGTTAGCCGAGTAAATTAACCCCTAATTCCACGTTTAGAATGTTATACTTGCTTATGGTAGTTTAAATTATGTTTAGATTAATTTGTTAATTATTTAGTTAATTGAGATTAGTGATAGGTTATCGGTTTGTGCGATAGGTTATCGTGATTGTAGTATAAGTTATCAATTATATTATTATTGTTATCAAATTATTAAATAAACATATTTTCGAAATTAAATAGTATTTTATTACTAAATGAATTAATTTCGAATTAAATATTATTATTTTATTATTAAATAATTAATTTTCGAAAATTAAATAATTATTAATTTCGGAAAATTTTCTAGTGTCAATTGTGATGTCAACGTTGGTTTTTGTCGTATAAATTGGTGTTTTAGAAAAATTATTTGAATGATATTGGTTCGAGGAAATATTTTTTGAATTTTGAAAAATAAATCATTTTTGGATATTATTAAATAATTAAATTCCGAATTTATTCATTGTTATTTCGGAAAATTTATAATTTCAAATTTCTAACTTGAATGTTGGCAATTTTACCGCGAATTGTCATGTTAAATTGATTTTATGGCAAATTGTTTGATCGAAAGTTTCTGTGGAAAATTTATGAGACTTTTGGAATTAAATTATTTTATTCTATTATGCCAAGTAATGTTAGCGATGCTCGGTGGTTGATATTCGTGTTTGATATCGAAGCTTGTGAGAATTGATTGACTGTTTGCATGTGTGGCCACTTGGTATTATTGTATGACATTGAGGAGAGCACGATTCATGTATGCGTGGGCTAATTGAGAAGATAATAATTGGCCGGAATGCTTATGTGCTCGTGTGGTCACACGTTGGAGCTGTTTTGCTGTGTATCGCTTGACGATGCCCGATTTATCGGATGCTTGGGGATAATCTGGAGTGCCGATACCTCGGATGCCTTGTCGCGGCCCGAGGCCGGACTTGATGCTTCTTACGGGATACCATCTTACTGTGTATTGTTTGATATTGCCGTATTGGAATGCCGTCATTCTATGTATCGTTTGACATAGCTGTGCCCGACGGGGCCGGGCGGAGCCCGGTTTTTACCGATAGACCGCCATATTGCTGCGTATCGCTTGATGTGTGGTGGCCCCGAGGGGGCGTAATAATTGAAATACGTGTTATGCATAGTGCTTGATTATGGGGTAGAAACTGTTAGGCGTGGTATGGGACGTGCCCAAGCGGGTTTTGCCTTATAATCGAGACACGTGCGACTGTGTTGCATTAATGCATGCAAAATCTCGTTAAATGCTTCGAGTATGTGACATATGCATTTCATCAACGTATGTACCAAGGCGAGGTAAAGATGCCTGTGATTGTTTAATAATGTGATGTTGATGTTGTGTTGCCTGATTAGGGACCCCCGTGCGAGTTGGCCTCCTAAGCGGGGCTTAGGCCGTTAACTTATTGAGACTTTCGTCTTATTTGTTATTGTTAACCCCTTTTTCATATCCTTAGCGTGTTGACGCACCCAGTTTGATTCAGGTCGTTTGGAAGCTGATTTTTGGAGATCGATCTATTGGTGGAGTAGTTTAACCCACAGCCTGTTACCTTCTGCTGGCCTTTTTGTGGTAGTGCCCGAAGCGGGCTTGTAAGAACATTCTCAAGGGTTAATCAAGTGAGAAGTAAAATACTGTCGTGTTTATTTCCTAACTATCCCTGTTTATTGTTGTTGTCCGGAGATTGTTATGTTCGCTTCCTCATGCGTATTAAAAGATAAAAAGAAAAGGGTCGGCGATGAGTCCTGGGTTGTCGCATCTTAACGACCGAAGCGGGGTGTCGCGCGTCCATAGGGTTCGGGGCGTGACAGGTTTGGAGTTTTACCCCTCTATTTGTCACAAGATTACCAATTTATGATTTTTCATGATATTAATCCAATTAATGGATACCAACGGAGGGTAAATTTGTCACAAATGTACTAATTTGGGGTTTTTAGTAGTCAAAAAATTAATTTGAGATAAAATTATCACAGGTATACCAGTTTGAGGTTTTTCGTGATTAAAAAAATAGTTCGAGGTAAATTTTATCACAGGTGTACCAGTTTAAGGGTTTTTTGTGATAAAAAAATAATTCGGGATAAAATTGTCACAGATATATCAGTTTGGAAATTTTCGTGGTATTAGCCATTTTCTTTTAGGGTTAATATTACAAAAAATCTCAAACTAATACACCTGTAATAATTTACCCTAAACTAATATTTTAACCAATAAAAACTCCAAACCGGTACACCTGTGATAAATTTACTCTCAGTTTATTTCCGTTAAATTTTACTGTCAAATTTCTTTGTTAAATGACACACGACAGTTGATTGATGTGCTCGTTTTATATTTTACCCTCCGTTTGTTACAAGTGTAACAGCTTATGATTTTTTTTATATTAATTCAACTTAACGGAAACTAACAAAGGGTAAATTTGTCACAAATATATTAATTTGAGGTTTTTAGTGGTCAAAATATTAGTTTGAGATAAATTTATCATATATGTACCGGTTTAGAATTTTTTATGATCAAAAAATTAATTTAAAGTGAAATTATTATACATATATCAGGGTTTTTATGGTATTAACCTTTCTGTTTTTTTGAACGTGTATGAGAACCGACATGAGCTGGCGGAAAAGCAGCGAGAGGTGATGGTAAAGCAATTTAGCTGGCGGTGAAGAGATGATAGAGCTCTGCGTCTCCATCTGTGCGGGGAAGCTTCGCGTCGTCTCAGACCGCGTCCCCTCACTATTTATGTGCATGATGCGGGTTGGTAATGTCACTGTTTGTCCTCTTCTTTTTGAAAACGTTTTGTTATATTGGAAGCCAACTGTCCTCAGCTGAGTTGGTGTCGAGGTTTGACTCTCACACGTTTTCCCCTTCTCCCTCTTTGGCACCAAGCTATAAAATACCAGATGCACCTCTCTCCCATTTCATCAAGCAACTCAAACACCCACCTCTCTCTCTCTCTCTCCCTCCCTCAGTCTCTCCTCTTCAGTCCTCACTCTCTTATCATCTCGTTGGAATTTGCGTCTCCTCAACAACAACAGCAGCGGCAGCAACAAACAGACCACTCCCCCATATGGCCTCTCCTTCTGCTCCCTCACTTTGCATCGCCACGCTGCTTCTCGTGATCGGTTCTTGGGCAACATCTGCTTCCGCCCGCAACTTCTATCAAGACTTCGACATAACCTGGGGAGATGGCCGAGCTCAGATCCTCAACAATGGCGACCTCCTCACTCTCTCCCTCGACAAGGCCTCCGGCTCGGGCTTCCAGTCCAAGAACGAGTACTTGTTCGGCAAGATCGACATGCAGCTCAAGCTCGTTCCCGGCAACTCCGCAGGCACTGTCACCGCATACTATGTAAGTCTCCTTCTTATTCAGTTTCTGCCCCTTTATCGTCAAGCTTCCTTCTTTTTGTCACGATCACATTTTTAATCTTTGCTATGTTGTAATTCTACAGTTATCTTCCAAAGGGTCGACGTGGGACGAGATAGACTTTGAGTTCCTGGGGAACTTGAGCGGCGATCCCTACATTCTTCACACCAACGTGTTCAGCCAAGGCAAGGGCAACCGAGAGCAGCAATTCTATCTCTGGTTTGACCCAACTGCTGATTTCCACACCTACTCCATCCTCTGGAATCCACAACGCATCATGTAAGAATCAAAACGCTCAAACTGCGATCTTACTTGCATTTACATGGCACTGCACTTTTCTCTGCGGCATTTACTCAAAAAAACCCTTGTGTACGCCCATTGCAGATTCTCAGTGGACGGAACTCCGATCAGAGAGTTCAAGAATGCAGAGTCCATCGGTGTTCCCTTCCCCAAGGCCCAGCGTATGAGGATATACTCAAGCCTCTGGAACGCCGACGATTGGGCGACCAGAGGTGGGCTCGTGAAGACGGACTGGACACAAGCACCCTTCACTGCATCCTATAGGAACTTCAACGCCGATAACGCCTGCGTTTGGTCATCTGGGTCATCATCTTGCACTTCAAGCACTTCATCTTCATCTTCTTCGGATGGGAATGCATGGCTATCAGAAGAGCTCGACTCGACAAGCCAAGAGAGGCTCAAGTGGGTGCAAAGCAACTACATGATCTACAACTACTGCACGGACGCCAAAAGATTCCCCCAAGGCCTCCCTCCTGAGTGCACCATGTCCTAGACGACACGAGACATAGGATTTGTAGAAAATTCTCTTTTTGTTTTCTTTTTTTGAGCCAATTCTATTCATTTGTGAATCTCTATATGTGGCCGAGGAGCAATTGATATTTTTTTATTCTTTGACATTTGAAAAATTCCTATCTTTACTCAATGAAACAGAAATTCATCTTGGATTCCATAGCGTTACTGTGATTCTTGGTACATAAGTTTTCGCATGACTCTAAAGTCTAGGTCTAAATTCTAATTATCTATATAACAGATATTTCGGCAATGCTGTTTCCATGGCCTATAAGGTTCCTTCCACGGCTAATTTAGTAAAGTGGCAAAACTGCCATCAATTGAAAATGAACATATTCAAGATGAAAATACGTTAATAATATCTCTCACTAAAACGAATTTGCACAATAAGTTTGGGGATGAAACTTTTCTTACTCCTTGGAATTTGCGCCACGCACAACATCACTGCCGGTACAACAATTGTACCAGATACACTAGATTCATCCATGTTCTTTCCTGAACAATTTGAACTACCAATTTGATTCACTTTTCCGAAACGCCTGCTCTTTTGTCATTCCTATATTCGAGTAATTATTTTAAGATACACAAGTCACATGATACAATTGCAGTTGAGATTGATACAATGCTCGAGGTTAAAAAGTTATAGTCTCAATACCTACCAAATGAATGTAGACACTAGGTTCAGAATATTTGGTAAAGTTGGATTAAACTATAGTCATATTTGCTATAAATTGTTATGAGTTATATGTTCAAGAATACATGTTTTAAAACTGTAACACCTTAAAGAGGGGAAGCAATTTCAGGAAATTATAGCAGCCTTAAGGGTGCTATAGTGAGATTGAAAGATAATCAAAGTGGAATCTTGTATGTTTCAAGATTCATCTCATACTCTTTTTTCATGACATATTCCGAGTTGATTATGCATATGAAACAAAGGAAATTTACAACCAATTGCATTATTCAGTATCCCTCTCGATCCCAGCTACCATGAGTTTTATTAGAAGCATCCACCCAACTGCAAAGCAAAAGATCGTAACAACATGTTTCACACGATATGGAGTGTGAGATAGGTTGCAACCATCATCTGTGCCGAGATAAGAACTAAAGACATTATTACATTTTATATGGTAATAAGAAGGATGTCGGAAACTATTCATGCTCGCAAAATGTTTCCAATTTGTGAATTGAGAGCTCATATTGCAACAGTAGCAGCAGAGATGATGGTTGATAGCTCATTAACCATACGGATCCTTAAAATCCTTACGCACCACTGATATATGTGCTCAGCAAGATCCATTTAAATTGACAAGAAAAAGTCCAAGTTGTACAACGTAACTGATTGCCTTCCGTTATGCATATCCACTCAAATTGTCAAGCAAAAGAATTACCTCTGAGTTTGCCACGAAAGGCCACTTTAAGAGGTACAGAAGTACCAAAGCTTTCTGAGCACAATTAGAAGGCTCGTACTTAAATGAAATTTTTATTGTGCTCTTTTGCATACCAGAATAAGTTCAATTTCCTTATCCGAGACAGGACTACGTTTTGGCCGGAGTGAAGCTTGGCCTCCCACCGCCATGATTTTTGGAGGAACTGGGACATTGGACCTCGAAGCAGACGTCTTTGAAACATTTCGATGCTCGGAGCAGCTTGGTTCTGGGATGCATATCTTGCTTAAGGCAAGAGCTAGCCTCTAAAAAATTTGATCGACCAGAGCCACCACAAATTTTGTCCGAAAGTCAGGTGGTGATGTTTTCTTCTTCCAACTTTTACTTTGCGCTTTTGGCTTTCGTTTTGCATGAATTTTTTTAGATGGTGCTCATTTTATAATATCTATGCCTAAGATACTTGAAGATGATCATAAATGTGACCAAAGATTTATCGTTTTCTATCATTTTTCTTCAAATGATAAAAATTGAACTGTATTTGATTTTGGACAATCGATTCCCTTGATCTCTATGTATGCAATAGTGTACGGGAAGAATGTACTTACAACAATGCTCCTAAGAGGGAAAGGGCCAAGCAAGGGGAACAATTAGGGATGAGCATAGTTCCATTGTAGAATCTGGAATTAGACTTGTGGGAACCTGTCCAGTTTCAAGGTATATAGAATAGGTTACAAGTTCCAAAAATTGAGGAATCTATTTCGACAAGTAAGTTTCAAGTTCTATGTAGATAGAACCTAGAATAAGTTTTTGTGTTTTTCTTGACATGTGTCTTTGCGCAATTCCGCAATATTCCATGGCTTCTGATGATGAGCGTATAACCATTAAGTCTAAGCTTCCATTTTATATTTAAGACTTTTACTTTATTAATATATCATATTTTTCGTGTGTTCTAAATCTAAATTGTGATCAGTGCATTGTAATAGGAAGCGGTGGTCATTAAAAGTGATGATTCATTACAATCGTTCAATTAATAATACAAGTGAAACTGGATAAACTTTAGAACCGACTTTGAAATTTGTGATAGAGTAGGTTCTAAGTTCTAGGTTATGCATAATAGGTTACAGATTTCAAAAAATGAAGAATATATTTCAACGGGTAGATTTCACCTTTAGGTTTCAGGTGAAATCTATATGTGACCTATAACCTCTCACTTCTAAGAACTACGGGTAAGAGAGATGGAGGTCTGGGCTCTCAAGGGATTTGTCGATCTTTGAGGTCCCGACATTGCCTCCACTATGAGGACCGACATTTTCTTTTTGAACGTGTATGAGAACCGACATTAGCGGGCGGAAAAGCAGCGAGAGGTCATGGTAAAGCATTTAGCTGGCGGTGAAGAGATGATGGAGCTCGTCTCTATGTAGGTGGGTGTGTGCGGAAGCTTCGTGTCGTCTCAAAATCCAAAACCGCGTCCCTCATAATTTCTGGTCATGATGTGGGTCGGTAATGTCACTGTTTGTCCTCTTCTTTTTGAAAACTTTTTTTATATCGGAAGCCAACTGTCCACGGCTGAGTTGGCGTCGAGGTTTGACTCCCACTAAACCCTTCTTTGCCTCTCCTCTTCCCTCACACGTCTTCCCCTTCTCCGTCTTTGGCACGAAGCTATAAATACCGTCTGCATATCTCTCCCAATTCATCAAGCAACGCAAACACCCACATCTCTCTCTCTCCCTCAGCGTCTTCTCTTCAGTCCTCATTCTCATATCATCTCGTTGGAATTTGCGTCTCTTCAGCAGCTACAGCAGCAGCAGTAGCAAACAGAACACGCCCAATATGGCCTCTCCTTCTGCTTCTTCGCTTTGCATCACCACGCTACTGCTCGTGGTCGTTTCTTGGGCAACATCTGCCTCCGCCCGCAACTTCTATCAAGACTTCGACATAACCTGGGGAGATGGCCGAGCTCAGATCCTCAACAATGGCGACCTCCTCACTCTCTCCCTCGACAAGGCCTCCGGCTCGGGCTTCCAGTCCAAGAACGAGTACTTGTTCGGCAAGATCGACATGCAGCTCAAGCTCGTTCCCGGCAACTCCGCAGGCACTGTCACCGCGTACTATGTAAGTCTCCTTCTTAATCAGTTTCTGCCTCTTGATCTTCAAGATTCGTTCTTTTTTTCAAGATCACATTTCTAATCTTTGCTATGTTGTAATTCTACAGTTATCTTCCAAAGGGTCGACGTGGGACGAAATAGACTTCGAGTTCTTGGGGAACTTGAGCGGCGATCCCTACATTCTTCACACCAACGTGTTCAGCCAAGGCAAGGGCAACCGAGAGCAGCAATTCTATCTCTGGTTCGACCCAACTGCTGATTTCCACACCTACTCCATCCTCTGGAATCCACAGCGCATCATGTAAGACTCGAAACATTCAAACTGCGATCTTACTTGCATTTACGATGCACTGCACTTTTCTCTGCGGCATTTACTCAAAATCTCTCGTCTGCGACCATTGCAGATTCTCAGTAGACGGGACTCCCATCAGAGAGTTCAAGAACGCAGGGTCCATTGGTGTTCCCTTCCCCAAGGCCCAGCCAATGAGGATATACTCGAGCCTCTGGAACGCGGACGACTGGGCGACCAGAGGCGGGCTCGTGAAGACGGACTGGACACAAGCGCCCTTCACTGCTTCCTACAGGAACTTCAACGCCGATAACGCCTGTGTTTGGTCATCTGGCTCATCATCTTGCACTTCTAGCGCTTCATCTTCGTCTTCTTCGGATGGGAATGCATGGCTATCAGAAGAGCTCGACTCGACAAGCCAAGAGAGGCTCAAGTGGGTGCAGAGCAACTACATGATCTACAACTACTGCACGGACGCCAAAAGATTCCCCCAAGACCTCCCTCCAGAGTGCACCGAGTCCTAGACGACACGAGACACAGGCTTTGTAGAAAATTTTCTTTTTCTTTTTTCGAGCCAATTCTATTCGTTTGTGAATCTCTATATGTGGCCGAGGAGCAATTGATATTCTTTTATTCTTTGACATTTGAAACATTCCTATCTTCACTCAATGAAACAGAAATTCATCTTGGATTCCATACCATTGCTGTGATTCTCGGTGCAAATGTTTTCGCATGACCCTAAAGTCTAGGTCCAAATTCTAGTAATCTACACAACAAATATCTCGGTACTGCTATTTCCACGGCCTATAAGATTCCTTCCACGGCTAATTTAGAAAAGCGACAGAACTACCATCAAATGAAAATGAACATATCCAACATGAAAATACATTAATATATCTCACTACAACGAATTTGCAAAATTAATTCCGGGATGAAACTTTTCTTGCTCCTTCGATTTTGCGCCGCCTGCGACACCACCACTGGTAGAACAATTACATTGTACCAGATACATTAGATTCATCCATGTTCTTTCCTAAACAATTTGAACTACCGAGTAATGGTTATGTACTTGGCTCTGACATGAACCTAATCATGAGTTGGGCAAGCAGTTACTGCGTCTTTGAATTTATATGATTCTTGTGAGGAAATTGTTTCGTGCGTTTGATTCACTTCTCCAATACGTTTTCTCTTTTGCCATTCCTAAATTCGAGTAACTTGTGTTAAGACACACAAGTCACACGATACATATGCAGTTGAGATAATCTCAATACTCACAAAATGAATGTAGACAGTAGGTTCAAAAAATTTGGTAAAGTTGGATTAATCTGTAGTAGTACTGTGCTGTAAAATATTATATGTTTGAAAACACATGTTTTAAAACTATGATATCGTAAAGCTGGGTGAAGAGATTTCAGGAAATTATAGTAGCCTTAAGGGTACTATAAGGTGATTGCCAAATACCTTTAAATACTGAAATACATTTCTTCACTGCCGCTACTACGGAAAAACTATAACAAATATAACATTTTAGTATTTTGCATCTAGTGATATCGAAAGATAATCAAAGTGGCATCTTGTCTCTTTCAAGTTTCATCCCCAACTCTTTATTCAAAACATATTCAGAGTTAATTATGCATACAAATACGAAGGAAATTTAGAATGAGTTGCCATATTCAGAGTTTTATTAGAAGCATCCACCTAACTGCAAAGCAAACGATCATAGCAACAAGTCCTTCACACGATATGCAACGTGAGATAGGCTACAACCATATTTGCGTCAAGATAGAACTGAAAATATTATTAAATTTTACATTGTAATGAAGAAGCATGTCAGAAAAGATTCGTGTTCGCAAAATGTTTTCAATTATAGCTCATATTGCAACAGTAGCAGTAGAGTACATCAACCATACAGATCCTTTAAAACCTTATGCGCTACTGATATATGTGCTCAGCAATATCCATTTAAATTGATAAGAAAAAGTCCAAGTTGTACAATTTAACTGATTTGTTTCCATTATGCATATTCACTCGAATTGTCAAGCATTAGAATTGTCGCGACCTAACCTCAGGGTGCATCACTTAGGGGTTCGGCTAATGGATTATTAAGTTTAAACCCAACTCGGACTCTCTCAAGCCCTTACCAATTCACGACTTAGGGGTTTAGGTTCTTAACATGCAAATCATTTCAATCAATAGTCGCCACTAATCTATTTTTTGTGGGTCAATTAGAAACCCAAGTAAAGTATTACTTTACTCCTACGAACCTGAAATTATGGATTCGAGAACTTGATTACGCTAGATTACTCTAATGCCCTTTCGGTACCTTTCTCTTTTATTAAAAAACAAAACGTTTGCAGGCAGCCTGGATTGATTTTAAACATATGTATTAACATGTGAGGTAATCATGCAGGTGCACAACCATTAATGAAACACCCAATAAAGCAAATTAATAAGTAAATTACAAGATAGGGAGGAAAACTTACCTCGAAATAACGAAGCATATGCAATGTTAGTTAGAAAATCACATAATCATCATAAATATGAATTCTAATTAACATGCAATTCCATTCAAATCGTTTTTTTTAGGGTTTTCTTTTATTTGAATGAGAACTAACCAATATGCAATGCATGTAATGCAATTACTCTAATGCGATGACATACAAAGCATGCACATTCTAACGTGACACACAATTTCATGATCCTAACATATAATCATTAAATGATATGCAAGCAATGACACGTCATACATGATGACACAGCAAGTTAGGAATGACGTGGCAAGTGATAAGATGACATGCGACATAGCATATGTGAATGACATAGCGAGAAGACATGCAATGTGACACCTAGCAATGACATGGCAGTGATGATGCAAGCACTGTGCAATTAATCTATATGACATGCACATGTTTATCTTTTTTTTTTTTATATTTTTATGAAATTCGAAATTAATTAAATTCCCTAATATTAACATGCAATCTATCCTAAAAATAATCTACTTCAATTGTATCTATATCTTTTGGATTTTTTTTAAAGAAAAACAAGATCAATTCAAATCAAACAAAGATAGAAAGAAATAACAATCAAATCAACATGACACCATATCACACAAGAAATATTACCGATATCCGTTTAAATTCAGAAATGAGAGATTGATGAATCGTATTCCGAGCATAAGATCGTATTGGCCAATTTTTCCACACAATCGCAAATCGTATCTCAAGCGGGAGATCAAATTGACGATTTTCCGTCAAATCGCGAATCATATCTCGGGGGAGAGATCGGATTAGAAATCATAGCACGTTATGAAATTAGGAAATAATTCTTAATTTAAAGGTTATCATGGAGTTTTCATGGATAGGGTAATATTATTCAAAGGTCCAAACAAGGTTCCAACTTCACCCATTAGGCAACAAAATATATGAAAATCAAATTAATGAAAATTCTTACCTAATTCGCGATATCACCTGGATAGCGTTTTTTAAATTCCAACTTAATTGGACGGCTCGGATTGCTGTGGCCGACAATGGTGTTCATGTGGACTTGGCTATGTGGTGTCTCGGCCAAAACTTGCGGCGATGTGGTGGCATGGCAGTGCTTTGGAGTTCTCGTAAAACCTGCGAAACAGAGTCCAAGTTTGGTGAAGAAACGGAGTAACGCAACACCGATCGGCGGGATTTCGTCAGGATTGGTAAGTTTGTTGGGACCGCTTGCGGAAGTTGCTGGTCTTGGCATTGTCACGGTGGCTTGGGCTCTCAGTCGGCTGCTTGGTGCCGGAAGTACTCGCTGGGACATTGAGACGTAATGATATTTGAACAGACCGTGCGTGGCAGCTTGTGGTGCAGCAAGGTGAGGTGTTGAGAGCATAGAAGCAAAGCTTCACTTGAATCCAGACTTCGCGTGCATGAAGTTAATTACGGGTGCTGATAAAGAACTGGTGTGAATTTCTTCTCTCTGGTGCTATCTCTTTTTGAAAAGCTGCAGCCCCACTCTCCTGTCTTTTCTCCTCTGGGACGTGCCGCACCTCCTCTCTCTCTCTCTCTCTTTATGCTCTCACTCAGGATTTTTGGCCGTGCATTCTCAATTGTGTGGCCTCCTCCCCCTTGTCTTGTGAAAGAGCCCCTCTATTTATACTCTCTTTTCTTATATCAGCCAATATTCTAGAGATATCACAGGTTCCTTCTTTCCTTTTGCTTCTTTCCCTATCTGACCGTGCATATATACACGCCCAAATACTCCCCTCATGGCCGAATCTCTTTCTTCTTTTCCTTCAATATTGACCGAATTTTCCCAAAATCCACAGAATTGATATAACCATGTACGCACATATATCCCAAAGATTATGTCTGAATTTTTATCGGCCATGTGATAGCTAAATCTTCATAATATAATATCTTTATTGTCTCGAATTTTCATCGAATTTTCCTAACTTGACGCACGTGATTTTAGCCACCGCAGGCTTAGTCCCTTTAAGCTCAAACTATTCACTCGGGTCTATTCGCAATTGGTCCAATGCAAATGCAATTATATGGGCTTAATTACTGATGCAAATACTCTTAATATCTATATGCAATTTGTTTTTGCTAGATGTCGGGGATCGATCCCTAATTTTTTATTTAATAAATGAGTAACTTGATTGCCAAAATTTAGGTGTCAATAAGAATTAACTCTTACTTTGACATGAAACCCCACTTTAAAAGGTACAGAAGAATGTACATACGACGACGCTCCATAGAGGGAGAGGGCCAAGCAAGGGGAACGACGGGGTAGGAGAAAAGGAGGTTTGGACTCTCAAGCAATTTGTCCATCTTTGAGGTCCCGACCTCCACTATGAGAACTGACTTTTTCTTTTGCCTTAATACTCCAAAAAATCCAAAATTAATATATATGTGACAAATTTACCACAAACTATTTTTTTATCACAAAAAATCTCAAACCGGTACACTTGTGATAATTTTATTCAAAACTATTTTTTTACTACCGAAAACCACACACTGGTACACCTGTGATAATTTTACCCCGAACTAATTTTGTTGACTATCAAAAAACTCTAAAATGATACACCTATGACAAATTTATCCTCCATTAATTTTCGTTAAATTTTACTATCAAATTGCTAATTTTAATGACACGTGATAGTTGATAGGTGTACCGATTTGGGATTTTACCCCTATATTTGTCACAAGTTTACCAATTTATGATTTTTCATGATATTAATCCAATTAATGAATATCAACGAAGAGTAAATTTATTACAAATGTACTAGTTTGGGGTTTTTAGTGGTCAAAAAATTAATTCGGGATAAAATTATCACGGGTATACCTGTTTAAGGTTTTTCGTGGTCAAAAAAATAATTCGAGGTAAATTTATCACAGATGTACCAGTTTGAGGGTTTTTTGTGATAAAAAAATAGTTCGGAATAAAATTGTTACAGATATATTAGTTTGAGATTTTTTGTGGTATTAACCATTTTCTTTTAGGGTTAATATCACAAAAAATCTCAAACTAATATACCTGTAATAATTTATCCTAACCTAATATTTTGACCAATAAAAATCTCAAACCAGTACACCTGTAACAAATTTACTCTCAGTTTGTTTCCGTTAAATTTTACTGTCAAATTTCTTTGTTAAATGACACAAGACAGTTGATTGATGTGCCCGTTTTATATTTTACCCTCCGTTTGTCACAGGTGTAATAGCTTATGATTTTTTTTATATTAATTCAACTTAACGGAAACTAACAGAGGATAAATTTGTCATAAATATACCAATTTGAGGTTTTTAGTGGTCAAAATATTAGTTTGAGATAAATTTATCATATATGCACTGATTTAGAATTTTTTATGATCAAAAAATTAATTTAGGGTGAAATTATTATACATATATCAGGGTTTTTATGGTATTAACCTTTCTGTTATCTAGAACGTGTATGAGAACCGACATTAGCTGGCGGCAAAGCAGCGAGAGGTGATGGTAAAGCAATTTAGCTGGCGGTGAAGAGATGATAGAGCTCTGCGTCTCTATCTGTGCGGGGAAGCTTCGCGTCGTCTCAGACCGCGTCCCCTCATTATTTTTGTGCATGATGCGGGTTGGTAATGTCACTGTTTGTCCTCTTCTTTTTGAAAACGTTTTGTTATATTGGAAGCCAACTGTCCTCAGCTGAGTTGGTGTCGAGGTTTGACTCTCACACGTTTTCCCCTTCTCCCTCTTTGGCACCAAGCTATAAAATACCAGATGCACATCTCTCCCATTTCATCAAGCAACGCAAACACCCACCTCTCTCTCTCTCTCTCTCTCTCTCTCTCTCTCCCTCCCTCCCTCAGTCTCTCCTCTTCAGTCCTCACTCTCTTATCATCTCGTTGGAATTTGCGTCACCTCAACAACTACAGCAGCGGCAGCAACAAACAGACCACGCCCCCATATGGCCTCTCCTTCTGCTTCCTCACTTTGCATCGCCACGCTGCTTCTCGTGATCGTTTCTTGGGCAACATCTGCTTCCGCCCGCAACTTCTATCAAGACTTCGACATAACCTGGGGAGATGGCCGAGCTCAGATCCTCAACAATGGCGACCTCCTCACTCTCTCCCTCGACAAGGCCTCCGGCTCGGGCTTCCAGTCCAAGAACGAGTACTTGTTCGGCAAGATCGACATGCAGCTCAAGCTCGTTCCCGGCAACTCCGCAGGCACTGTCACCGCATACTATGTAAGTCTCCTTCTTAGTCAGTTTCTGCCCCATTATCGTCAAGCTTCCTTCTTTTTGTCACGATCACATTTTTAATCTTTGCTATGTTGTAATTCTACAGTTATCTTCCAAAGGGTCGACGTGGGACGAGATAGACTTTGAGTTCCTGGGGAACTTGAGCGGCGATCCCTACATTCTTCACACCAACGTGTTCAGCCAAGGCAAGGGCAACCGAGAGCAGCAATTCTATCTCTGGTTCGATCCAACTGCTGATTTCCATACCTACTCCATCCTCTGGAATCCACAACGCATCATGTAAGAATCAAAACGCTCAAACTGCGATCTTACTTGCATTTACATGGCACTGCACTTTTCTCCGCGGCATTTACTCAAAAACCCTTGTGTACGCCCATTGCAGATTCTCAGTGGACGGAACTCCGATCAGAGAGTTCAAGAATGCAGAGTCCATTGGTGTTCCCTTCCCCAAGGCCCAGCCAATGAGGATATACTCAAGCCTCTGGAACGCCGACGATTGGGCGACCAGAGGCGGGCTCGTGAAGACGGACTGGACACAAGCACCCTTCACTGCATCCTATAGGAACTTCAACGCCGATAACGCCTGCGTTTGGTCATCTGGGTCATCATCTTGCACTTCAAGCACTTCATCTTCGTCTTCTTCGGATGGGAATGCATGGCTATCAGAAGAGCTCGACTCGACAAGCCAAGAGAGGCTCAAGTGGGTGCAAAGCAACTACATGATCTACAACTACTGCACGGACGCCAAAAGATTCCCCCAAGGCCTCCCTCCTGAGTGCACCATGTCCTAGACGACACGAGACATAGGATTTGTAGAAAATTCTCTTTTTGTTTTCTTTTTTTGAGCCAATTCTATTCATTTGTGAATCTCTACACGTGGCCGAGGAGCAATTGATATTTTTTATTCTTTGACATTTGAAAAATTCCTATCTTTACTCAATGAAACAGAAATTCATCTTGGATTCCATAGCGTTACTGTGATTCTTGGTACATAAGTTTTCGCATGACTCTAAAGTCTAGGTCTAAATTCTAATTATCTATATAACAGATATTTCGGCAATGCTGTTTCCATGGCCTATAAGGTTCCTTCCACGGCTAATTTAGTAAAGTGGCAAAATTGCCACCAATTGAAAATGATCATATTCAAGATGAAAATACGTTAATAATATCTCTCACTAAAACGAATTTGCACAGTAAGTTTGGGGATGAAACTTTTCTTACTCCTTGGAATTTGCGCCACGCACAACATCACTGCCGGTACAACAATTGTACCATGTCATGCCCCAAACCCTACGGACACGCAACATCCCTCTATGGTCATTATAATGCGACGTCCCAGGACTCGTCGCCGACCTTTTTCTTTTTATCTTTTAATACGCATGCGAAAGTGAACATAATAATCTCCGAACAATAACAATAAACAGGGATAGTTAGGAAAACAAACACAATAGTATTTTACTTCTCACTTGATTAACCCCTAGGAATGCTCTTATAAGCCCGCTTCGGGCGCTACCACAAAAAGGCCAGCAAAAAGTAACAGGCTAGGGGTTAAACTACTCCACCAACAGGTCAATCCCAAAAAGCCAGCTTCCAAACACCCTGAACCAAACTGGGTGCATCAACATGCTAAGGGCCTGAAAAAGGGGTTAACAACAACAAATGAGACGAAAGTCTCAATAAGTTAACGGCCTAAGCCCCGCTTAGGAAGCTGTCTCGCACGAGGGTCCCTAATCAGGCAACGCAACATCAACAGCACATTAATAAACAATCACATGCATCCTTACCTCGCCTTGGTACATACGTTGATGAAATGCATGTGTCACATACTCGAAGCATTTAACGAGATTTTCCATGCATTAATGCAACACAGTCGCGCGTGTCTCGATTATAAGGCAAAACCCGCTTGAGTACGTCCCATACCATGCCTAGCAGTTTCTACCCCATAATCAAGCACTATGCATCACACGTATCCAGTTATTACGCCCCCTCGGAGCCACTACACATCAAGCGATCTGCAGCAAGATGGCAGTCTACCGGTATAACCGAGCTCCGTCCCGCTCCGTCGGGCACGGTTACATCAAACGATCTACAGTAAGACGGCATTCCAATACGGCAACATCAAACGATCTACAGTAAGATGGTATCCCGTAAGAAGTATCAAGTTTGGCCTCGGGCCGCGACAAGGCATCTAGGGTATCAAGACTCTAGATAATCCCCAGGCATCCGATAAATCGGGTATTGTCAAGTGATCTACAGCAAGACCCCAATAAATCAGGCATCGTCAAGCGATTTACAGCAAGATGGCTCCGATGTATGACCACACGAGCACACAAGCATTCCGGCCATTTATTATCTTTTCAATTAGCCCATGCGTTCATGAATAGTGCTTATATTGATGCCATACAATAATATCACATGGTCACACATGCAACAATCAATCAATTTTGCAAGCTTTGATGTTAAACATGTTTATCAATCGCAAAGCATCACTACCAAACTTGGCATATCCATAAAAATAGTTTAATTCCAAAAAAATCACATAAGTTTTCCTTAAAAACTTTCGATCAAAACATATTGTCACGTAAACAATTTAATACGACAATTCACGGCATATACGCCAATGTTCAAACTAGAATTCATAATTTAAAATTATAATTTTTCGAAAATAATAATAAATAAATTCGGAATTTAATTATTTAATAATATCCGTAATAATTTCTTTTCAAAGAATTCGAAATATTTTCTCGAATTAAAATCGCTCAAATAATTTTCTAAAAACGACAATTTATACGGCGAAAACCAACATTGGCATCACAATTGACGCTAGAAAATTTTCCAAAAATAATAATATTTAATTTTCGGAATTAATTATTTAATAATGAAATAATAATATTTAATTCGAAATTAATTGATTAACTAATAAAATAATATGTAAAATTCCGAAAATAAATAATTTAATAATAATAATAATCAATAATAATAAACTAATCAATAACTTAAATGCTAAACACAATTAACTAATCACTAACCCGCAATTAATATAAATTAAACATAAATTCAATTACTCTAAGCAAGTTTAACACCCTAAACATGAAATTAGGGGCGGAGCTGGTCCGGCGAGGGGCAGAGGAAAACCAGAAGCAAGTCACGGCGTCGGGGGGGAAAGAGGGAGGAAGAAGAAGAGAAGAAAAAGAAGAAAAGGAGAAAAAGAAAAAAGAAAAAGGAGAAAAGGAAGAGAGAGAGAGTGAGAGAGTTGATGGGGGAGTAGGTAGGGGGAGTGATCAGACACGCAAACGGGAACCGGCGGAAAAGAGGGGGAGGAGAGAGAGAGAGAGAGAGGGGTTTAATCGCGATCCAACGGTCACGATTTAAATCCGAAAACGATTCGATGGTCCTCGAAAAAAATCTAATTAATAATTTTAGGATTTGACCAAAATTGTGTTAATAAAAACACACTGCGAGGGTGGTCTATCAGTTATTCCGGTCAAAAATTCACTTTTCACTTATTCTGGGTAATATTGAGATTGGCCACACTAATATCGACACCGTCCAATTAAATTCTTCCCGAAACCCCGAGAAATTCGACACCAAAATTTGGGCTCTAAATAACGGTCAAATTCGATCGAATGTGATTCTAACGAAATCTCAATTTTAAAAACGATAACCGGGAGTGATCAGTTCCCGGGCGAGATTTTACTATAAACACACTGACGAATTACACGTTTTATAAATCCCAAAAATAGGCCGAAATTCGAAATGTCACATACCAGATACACTAGATTCATCCATGTTCTTTCCTCAACAATTTGAACTACCAATTTGATTCACTTTTCCGAAACGCCTGCTCTTTTGTCATTCCTATATTCGAGTAATTTGTGTTAAGATACACAAGTTGCATGATACAATTGCAGTTGAGATTGATACAATGCTCGAGGTTAAAAAGTTATAGTCTCAATACCTACCAAATGAATGTAGACACTAGGTTCAGAATATTTGGTAAAGTTGGATTAAACTATAGTCATATTTGCTATAAATTGTTATGAGTTATATGTTCAAGAATACATGTTTTAAAACTGTAACACCTTAAAGAGGGGAAGCAATTTCAGGAAATTATAGCAGCCTTAAGGGTGCTATAGTGAGATTGAAAGATAATCAAAGTGGAATCTTGTATGTTTCAAGATTCATCTCATACTCTTTTTTCATGACATATTCCGAGTTGATTATGCATATGAAAACAAAGGAAATTTACAACCAATTGCATTATTCAGTATCCCTCTCGATCCCAGCTACCATGAGTTTTATTAGAAGCATCCACCCAACTGCAAAGCAAAAGATCGTAACAACATGTTTCACACAATATGGAGTGTGAGACAGCTTGCAACCATCATCTGTGCCGAGATAAGAACTAAAGACATTATTAAATTTTATATGGTAATAAGAAGGATGTCGGAAACTATTCATGCTCGCAAAATGTTTCCAATTTGTGAATTGATAGCTCATATTGCAACATTAGCAGCAGAGATGAAGGTTGATAGCTCATTAACCGTACGGATCCTTAAAATCCTTACGCACCACTGATATATGTGCTCAGCAAGATCCATTTAAATTGACAAGAAAAAGTCCAAGTTGTACAACTTAACTGATTGCCTTCCGTTATGCATATCCACTCAAATTGTCAAGCAAAAGAATTACCTCTGAGTTTGCCACGAAACCCCACTTTAAGAGGTACAGAAGTACCAAAGCTTTCTGAGCACAATTAGAACGCTCGTACTTAAATGAAATTTTTATTGTGCTCTTTTGCATACCAGAGTAAGTTCAATTTCCTTATCCGAGACAGGACTACGTTTTGGCCGGAGTGAAGCTTGGCCTCCCACCGCCATGATTTTCGGAGGAACTGGGACATTGGACCTCGAAGCAGACGTCTTTGAAACATTTCGATGCTCGGAGCAGCTTGGTTCTGGGATGCATATCTTGTTTAAGGCAAGAGCTAGCCCCTAAAAAATTTGATCGACCAGAGCCACTACAAATTTTGTCCGAAAGTCAGGTGGTGATGTTTTCTTCTTCCAACTTTTACTTTGCGCTTCTGGCTTTCGTTTTGCATGAATTTTTTTAGATGGTGCTCATTTTATAATATCTATGCCTAAGATACTTGAAGATGATCATAAATGTGACCAAAGATTTATCGTTTTCTATCATTTTTCTTTAAATGATAAAAATTGAACTGTATTTGATTTTGGACGATCCATTGCCTTGATCTCTATGTATGCGATAGTGTACGGGAAGAATGTACGTACAACAATGCTCCTAAGAGGGAAAGGGCCAAGCAAGGGGAACAATTAGGGATGAGCATAGTTCCAGGGTAGAATCTGGAATTAGACTTGTGGGAACCTGTCTAGTTTCAAGGTATATAGAGTAGGTTACAAGTTCCAAAAATTGAGAAATCTATTTTGACAAGTAAGTTTCAAGTTCTATGTAGATAGAACCTGGAATAAGTTTTTGTGTTTTTCTTGGCATGTGTCTTTGCGCAATTCCGCAGTATTCCATGGCTTCTGATGATGAGTGTATAACCATTAAGTCTAAGCTTCCATTTTATATTTAAGACTTTTACTTTATTAATATATCATATTCTTCGTATGTTCTAAATCTAAATTGTGATCAGTGCATTGTAATAGGAAGCGGTAGTCATTAAAAGTGATGATTCATTACAATCGCTCAATTAGTAATACAAGTGAAGCTGGATAAACCTTAGAACCGACTTTGAAATTGGTGACAGAGTAGGTTCTAGGTTCTAGGTTATGCATGATAGGTTACAGATTTCAAAAAATGAAGAATATATTTCAACAGGTAGATTTCACCTTTAGGTTCCAGGTGAAATCTATATGTGACCGATAACCTCTCACTTCTAAGAACTACGGGTAAGAGAGATGGAGGTCTGGGCTCTCAAGGGATTTGTCGATCTTTGAGGACCCGACGTTACCTCCACTATGAGGACCGACATTTTCTTTTTGAACGTGTATGAGAACCGACATTAGCGGGCGGAAAAGCAGCGAGAGGTCATGGTAAAGCATTTAGCTGGCGGTGAAGAGATGATGGAGCTCGTCTCTATGTAGGTGGGTGTGTGCGGAAGCTTCGTGTCGTCTCAAAATCCAAAACCGCGTCCCTCATAATTTCTGGTCATGATGTGGGTCGGTAATGCCACTGTTTGTCCTCTTCTTTTTGAAAACTTTTTTTATATTGGAAGCCAACTGTCCACGGCTGAGTTGGGGTCGAGGTTTGACTCCCACTAAACCCTTCTTTGTCTCTCCTCTTCCCTCACACGTCTTCCCCTTCTCCGTTTTTGGCACGAAGCTATAAATACCGTCTGCATATCTCTCCCAATTCATCAAGCAACGCTCACCCACATCTCTCTCTCTCCCTCAGCGTCTCTTCTTCAGTCCTCATTCTCATATCATCTCGTTGGAATTTGCGTCTCTTCAGCAACTACAGCAGCAGCAGTAGCAAACAGAACACGCCCAATATGGCCTCTCCTTCTGCTTCTTCGCTTTGCATCACCACGCTACTGCTCGTGGTCGTTTCTTGGGCAACATCTGCCTCCGCCCGCAACTTCTATCATGACTTCGACATAACCTGGGGAGATGGCCGAGCTCAGATCCTCAACAACGGCGACCTCCTCACTCTCTCCCTCGACAAGGCATCTGGCTCCGGCTTCCAGTCCAAGAACGAGTACTTGTTCGGCAAGATCGACATGCAGCTCAAGCTCGTTCCCGGCAACTCCGCAGGCACTGTCACCGCATACTATGTAAGTCTCCATCTTATTCAGTCCGTGCCCCTTTAATCTTCAAGCTTCGTTCTTTTCTTCACGATCAGATTTTAATCCTTGCTGTGTTGTAATTCTACAGTTATCTTCCAAAGGGTCGACGTGGGACGAAATAGACTTCGAGTTCTTGGGGAACTTGAGCGGCGATCCCTATATTCTTCACACCAACGTGTTCAGCCAAGGCAAGGGCAACCGAGAGCAGCAATTCTATCTCTGGTTCGACCCAACTGCTGATTTCCACACCTACTCCATCCTCTGGAATCCACAGCGCATCATGTAAGACTCGAAACATTCAAACTGCGATCTTACTTGCATTTACGATGCACTGCACTTTTCTCTGCGGCATTTACTTAAAATCTCTTGTCTGCGATCATTGCAGATTCTCAGTGGACGGGACTCCCATCAGAGAGTTCAAGAACGCAGAGTCCATCGGTGTTCCCTTCCCCAAGGCCCAGCCAATGAGGATATACTCGAGCCTCTGGAACGCGGACGACTGGGCGACCAGAGGCGGGCTCGTGAAGACGGACTGGACACAAGCGCCCTTCACTGCTTCCTACAGGAACTTCAACGCCGATAACGCCTGTGTTTGGTCATCTGGCTCATCATCTTGCACTTCAAGCGCTTCATCTTCTTCGGATGGGAATGCATGGCTATCAGAAGAGCTCGACTCCACAAGCCAAGAGAGGCTCAAGTGGGTGCAGAGCAACTACATGATCTACAACTACTGCACGGACGCCAAAAGATTCCCCCAAGGCCTCCCTCCAGAGTGCACCGAGTCCTAGACGACACGAGATAGAGGCTTTGTAGAAAATTTTCTTTTTTCTTTTTTTGAGTCAATTCTATTCGTTTGTGAATCTCTATATGTGGCCGAGGAGCAATTGATATTCTTTTATTCTTTGACATTTGAAACATTCCTATCTTCACTCAATGAAACAGAAATTCATCTTGGATTCTATACCATTGCCGTGATTCTCGGTGCAAATGTTTTCGCATGACCCTAAAGTCTAGGTCCAATTCTAGTAATCTACACAACAAATATCTCGGTACTGCTATTTCCACGACCTATAAGGTTCCTTCCACGGCTAATTTAGAAAAGCGACAGAACTACCATCAACTGAAAATAAACATATTCAACATGAAAATGCGTTAATATATCTCACTACAACGAATTTGCACAATTAGTTCGGGGATGAAACATGTTTTGCGCCTTGGATTTTGCGCCGTGCGCAACATCACCACTAGTACAACAATTGTACCGGTACAACATTAGATTCATCCACATTCTTTCCTTAACAATTTGAATTACCTATTTGATTCACTTTTCCGATAGGTCTGCTCTTTTGTCATTCCTATATTCGAGTAATTTGTGTTAAGATACACAAGTCACATGATACAACTGCAGTTGAGATTGATACAATGCTCGAGGTTAAAAAGTTATAGTCTCAATGCTTACCAAATGAATGTAGACACTAGGTTCATAATATTTGGTAAAGTTGGATTAACTTGTAGTAATATTGTGCTGTAAAAAATTATTAAGTTATATGTTCGATAATATATGTTGTAAAACTATAACATCTTAAAATTGGGTGAAGCGATTTCGGGAAATTACAGTAGCCTCGAGGGTACTATAAGAGAGAAAAGTACCAAAAAAGTCATAAATATATTGCATTGGTATCAATTTAGTCTTACACATTTCAATTGAACCAATTTAATTCTAAACATTTTCATATTGGTACCTATTCAGTCCATCGTGCCAATTTAAACTAGAAATCACTAACGTGGACACCGGGAGCCTTATGTGGCACCATAGGCGGACAGTTGGCACTAACATAGAATTTTTTAATAATTTTTTTTGAATTTTTAATGGTTTTTTTCCTTTTTTTTACTTTCTTTTTTTTAAGGTCCACCCTCGTGGCTCGTGGCCTAGGGGAGGGCAAGCCCTCGACCATGGCCGGTCGCTGGCCATGTCCAAGCACTGGCCACAGGCAAAGGAGAAGGAAGGAAAAAAAAAGGAAAAATATGAAAATTTTTCAAAAAAATTATTTAAAAATTCCACGTCAGCGCCGGCCATGCCACGTAAGACGACCTACATAATTTCTAGCCTAAATTGATTGAATGGACTGAATTGGCACCAATGTGAAAAGGTTTAGAATTAAATTGATATCAATGAAATATATTTAGGGCTTTTTTGGTACTGTTCCTTGGTATAAGGTGATTGCCAAATACCTATATTCACTGGCAAAACTACTACGGAAAAACTCTAGCAAATATAACATTTTAGAAATTTGCATCTAGTGAGATCGAAAGATAATCAAAGTGGCATCTTGTCTCTTTCAAGTTTCCTCCGAAACTCTTTGTTCAAAACATATTCAGAGTTAATTGTGCATATATGTAATATTTGTGACTTAGTGGTGGGACCCACAAAAAAAAAGCATTGAAAAGTCAACAAAAGCTAACAAAAGCTACAGTGGACAGTCGGCTAATTTTAAAAGGAGACCGTGAGCTCCTTAGCTAAGAACAGAAACATAAAAGGGGAGAGGAAAAAGGGGAAAGAAGAAGAAGAAAAAGAAATAAGATGAGGGTTTCACGTGGGCTCGTCACGAGACCTTACTAAGCCGATTCGATTTCGTGTTGCAACACTTGATAAGTATTCATGTTCCTCGCTCATCCAAACGAAGAAATTTTTGGAGTTATAGGTTAAATTCGGAATTATTTGATATTTGAGCCGAGAAGTTTGATTTTTGAATTGTTGAGCTATAAAAATTCATGGAAATAGACCACCCGCCTAGGTGGCGCTGCTTTAAGCCGCGCACTCTTCCTCTCGTAAAAGGTTGAGTGTTTGAATCCCGGGCGCCGTAGGGTGACTTAACCGGTGGCACGTGTGTGGTGGCTAGTACGTGTCGCCCCCAGGGTTTACTTCCCGGCTGTCGGCCGTGCGGGAGTTCCCTGGGTTACAAAAAAAAAAATTCATGGAAATAGTGTTTATGGCGTTATAGAGCCATGGGGTTCGACGGGAGCTGTTTTGAATCAATGGTTTGGCCAGAGTGAGAATTTTAGGATTTTGCGCGCAAATTCGCATTGCGAACAGTTTGTATAATCACTTTGGGTGTGCAATTGGTTAGCGCGTACGAGTTGTTTTGCTAGTGTTTAAGCTTGCTATATCCGTTTTGTAATTGTCGTAGTATTTAATTTGATTTTGACGTCGATTCTCATTTAATTGTTCGGATTACAATATTGTCGGCTCGTTTAGCTACGTGTTATTGGTTTCCGATATTCCCAAGTGAGTGGTGCTGATATCTTTTTTGATTTTGTAAAACCCATGTACTGACGGGATTGTTCGATAAACCTTTCAGGTTATACATACTATTTTGTGCATTAGATTTATGAGATAACTCTTGAAGGGTTATATGTTTTGGTTTGTGAAATCATTTGTGATATGAATTGATAAAGAGGCTAAATGCTACACGATAACATAAATTCATGGGAGCCACTTCTAGAGCCTTGTTGTCAAGGACTAAATGCTGCACGATGACTCGGGTCTCGTGAGAGCGACCTATAGGGCCTTGTACTATTAATATGTGTAGTAAAAGAAAAAGTGCTACACGATAACGTAAATTCATGGGAGCCACCTCTAGAGCTTTGAGTTGAATATTGAGTATGGAACAGACCATTGGCACATAATTTGACGAGTTTGATTATTGAACTGGACCAGCAATATTGGTTTTGATATTATGGATGAATGGGTATTCATGTTATGAATATAGTTATATTGAAGTGGTATATAACTCATTTTACTCTTGTAAGTTATTATATTCTTATTGACATAAATGAATTATGTCCTTGTGTATAGTGGAAGCTCGATATGTTTATAAGATATGTACTACTTACTGAGCTGTGCTTGCTCACCACTCTTTTTCCTAATCTTTTTAGGTTCTTCGACTAGCGGCTGTTAGTACAAGAGCACTATCACCAGGACTTTTGGGAGTTAGATTTTGGGTATAGTTTGCTTGGGAGTTGTATGTAGGGTTGTTGATAGTTCATCGGGTTGGTTGAGTTCTTGATGTACATGTTCTTTTGGTGGATTATAGAAACTTTGATGTTGTAACTAACCTATTAATTTATCCGATATATATGTGGTTTAAGATATATATGTTGATAACAGGTTGTTGGTTATTTTTAAGGCTTCGTTCTTCATGTGGGAGAACGACCTTGTCATTTCCCTTCTTAGTTATTTTCGGGGTATGACAATATAAATACAAAGGAAATTTACAATGAGATGCCTTATTGTTGACATCCAAAGATAACTCTCACGGACCATGGCAAACTAGTAAAACTCGGAAGTGCTATCAAGAGTCGGTCCATGGGTCAAAAGAGGCCATAAATAAGGACGGTTGTAGTTACCAACAATTCGGCATGAGCCTTATTTCAAGAAATAGAACCAAATTTTCAGGGTGTGACGAGGATCCGCAATCAACCAATAAAACAACATATCTTCAATTTCACAAGTTATCTTTGTACTTGCATTTACCTTCACTCTTTTAACGGTATTCGTTGTATACTTTATCCTTAGTTTTTGCTTAGTTAAAACCGAATTCTTCCTTTCCAAATCACCACAGAACTTGATTCACATAAAAAGCCGAAGAGCCAACTTCGGTGAAAGATATTTTATCGAAAACCATTTTCAGCGAATCACTTATTCAGTGTCCCTCTCGATCCCAGCTACTCTAAGTTTTAGTGAAGCATTCTCCTATTTGCAAAGCACAAGATCATAGCAGCAAGTCCTTCATATGATATGTAGTGTGAGATAGGTCGCAGCCATATCTGTGCTAAGATAGAACTAAAGACGTTAACTTTACATTGTAATGAAGAAGCATATCAGAAACGATTCATGCTTACAAAATGTTTCCAATTATAGCTCATTTTGCAACAGTAGCAGCATAGTACATTAACCATACCGATCCTCAAAATCCTTACACGCTACTGATATATGTGCTCAGCAAGATCCGTTTAAATTGACAAGAAAAAGTCTCAAGTTGTACAATTTAACTTATTGATTTCCATTATGCATATTCACTAGAATTGTCGAGCATTAGAATTAACTCTTAGATCGCCATAAAACCCCACTTTAAGAGGTACAGAAGAATGTACATACGACACCGCTCCTCAGAGGGAGAGGGCCAAGCAAAAGGAACGACGGGGTAGGAGAGATGGAGGTTTGGGCTCTCAAGCGATTTGTCGATCTTTAAGGTCCCTACATTACTTCCACTATGAGAACCGACATTAGCTGGCGTAAAAGCAGCGAGAGCTGATGGTAAGGCAATTTAGCTGGCGGTGAACAGATGATAGAGCTCGTCTTCTGTGCGTGTGTGTGGGGAAGCTTCGCGTCGTCCTAGACCGCGTCCCCTCATAATTTCTGTGCATGATGTGGGTTGGTAATGTCGCTCTTTGTCCTCTTCTTTTTGAAAACATTTTTTTATATCGGAATCCAACTGTCCACAGCTGAGTTGTTGTCGAGGTTTGACTCCCACCAATCCTTCTTTGCCTCTCCTCTTCCCTCACACGTTTTCCCCTTCTCGTTCTTTGGCACCGAGCTATAAATACCGTCTGCACATCTCTCCCATTTCAACAAGCAACGCAAACACCCACGTCTCTCTCTCTCCCTCCCTCAGTGTCTCCTCTTCAGCCATCACTCTCACATCATCTCGTTGGAATTTGCGTCTCTCCAGCAACTACAGCAGCAGCAGCAGCTAACAGAACATGCCCGATATGGCCTTTCCTTCTGGTTCTTCGCTTTGCATCACCACGCTGCTTCTCGTGGTCGTTTCTTGGGTAACATCTGCCTCCGCCCGCAACTTCTATCAAGACTTCGACATAACCTGGGGAGATGGCCGAGCTCAGATCCTCAACAACGGCGACCTCCTCACTCTCTCCCTCGACAAGGCATCCGGCTCCGGCTTCCAGTCCAAGAACGAGTACTTGTTCGGCAAGATCGACATGCAGCTCAAGCTCGTTCCCGGCAACTCCGCAGGCACTGTCACCGCATACTATGTAAGTCTCCATCTTATTCAGTCCGTGCCCCTTTAATCTTCAAGCTTCGTTCTTTTCTTCACGATCAGATTTTAATCCTTGCTGTGTTGTAATTCTACAGTTATCTTCCAAAGGGTCGACGTGGGACGAAATAGACTTCGAGTTCTTGGGGAACTTGAGCGGCGATCCCTATATTCTTCACACCAACGTGTTCAGCCAAGGCAAGGGCAACCGAGAGCAGCAATTCTATCTCTGGTTCGACCCAACTGCTGATTTCCACACCTACTCCATCCTCTGGAATCCACAGCGCATCATGTAAGACTCGAAACATTCAAACTGCGATCTTACTTGCATTTACGATGCACTGCACTTTTCTCTGCGGCATTTACTTAAAATCTCTTGTCTGCGATCATTGCAGATTCTCAGTGGACGGGACTCCCATCAGAGAGTTCAAGAACGCAGAGTCCATCGGTGTTCCCTTCCCCAAGGCCCAGCCAATGAGGATATACTCGAGCCTCTGGAACGCGGACGACTGGGCGACCAGAGGCGGGCTCGTGAAGACGGACTGGACACAAGCGCCCTTCACTGCTTCCTACAGGAACTTCAACGCCGATAACGCCTGTGTTTGGTCATCTGGGTCGTCATCTTGCACTTCAAGCACTTCAACTTCTTCGTATGGGAATGCATGGCTATCAGAAGAGCTCGACTCCACAAGCCAAGAGAGGCTCAAGTGGGTGCAAAGCAACTACTTGATTTACAACTACTGCACGGACGCCAAAAGATTTCCCCAAGGCCTCCCTCCTGAGTGCACCATGTCCTAGACGACGCAGGACATAGGATTTGTAGAAAATTCTCTTTTCGTTTTTTTCCTTCCAATTCTATTCATTTGTTAATCTCTATATGTGGCCGCGAAGCAATTGATATTCTTTTATTCTTTGACATTTGAAACATTTCTATCTTCACTCAATGAAACATAAAATCACCTTGGATTCCATAGCATTGCTGTGACTCTCAGTGCCCATGTTCATACATGACCTTGTAGTGTAGGTTCAAAGTCTCGTAATGTCACATTACGACAAAGGCATTCTACCAGATACACAAGATTCATCAATGTTCTTTCGTGAACAATTTGAACCATCAAGTAATGGTTTACGTACTTGGCTCTGATATGAACTGTATCATGAGTTGGGCATGCAATCACCGCAATCTTGAATTTAAATGACTTGACCGTTGAGGTGATTGCCATACACCTTTAAAAAGTGCAACACCATTCTTTACAGCAGAAACGGTTGCGAAAAAATTATACCAAACAGATTCTCACCATTCAGCATATAGTGAGTTAAAAGATGATCGACCAAACAACGATGGTGTTAAATCAGAAATAATAAGTGGCTGAACTTCGTCACATCGTCTCTCTCCCCAAATCATGCAGATATCAAGGCACTTAGACAGACAACCAAAGCTTTAGGCCACTCATGCAATGAAAATCTTAAACACGGAGCACTTGTGATATTTTTCAGAACATAGTCCTGGCTGATTAGTATATAGATACAAAGGAAATTTACAATCAGTTGCCTTATCCGGTCAACGAATCGATAGGCATTTAAACATAGAACAAGAAGGAGAAACCGCTTTGTCTGAAAGGTAACTCAGTGATGCAGCCTGATATAGGCTACTCGAACGTTAGGATCGGGAGAGTGATTTGCACACGTAGAGCAGGACGAACAGTAATTACAGTCCTGCGCAAGCTCGGGAAAATGGATGTAACTTCGTCGATACAGATCGGAATGACCTGATTCCAAAGCCAAATGAACAAGGACTTCTGGATTAACAATTTCTCTGTTTTGAGTTTTCTCAAATAAGCACTATAGGAAGGACGAAATCGGGGTGGAAGTGGACAGATGTAAAGGGACAGAACAGAGGAAAAGATAGAACTTCGTTGGTTGCTCTTCCAGGCCTCCAAGGAAGTGGATAGGGCACCGATTCTTGTAAATCGATGACTGCAACTCTTCAAGGATGCAGACTTGAAAACCTCCGACTCTTCAAGGACGGAGTGAAAACTCTTCTAGGTTTTCAAGGGTATGAACTCTTCAAGGTTCAAGATAATTGCTTAATGCAAAATTTTCATTAATCAAATTAAATCTGTTGAATACATAAAGTAGATGGACTTATATAGCCAAAGAAAAAACAAATGAAAAGACTCAAGCAAATGAATAGACTAAAGAGCATTAAAGACCCTAGAAAGCATAAAACATTAAAGAACTTCGAAACTAGAAACTAGATATATGTCCAATGTCTTCTTGATCATCCCAAAGTATCTTTTAAGCTTCCAATGTATAGGGAAAGACAAGGACTTTATTGTGGCATGGACTTCATGGATGAGATCGTCCCTTCGATATCTCCTTGACTGGTCGAGCAACTTGTCGATCTCGGATGCGGGCTGATCTCCTTGGTAGTGAGCTCGTCTTCAATGCGGGCGGCATCAACAATCTGGCCTGCATCATCCTCCCCCTTCTTTAAAAAGAGTCCCGAATTCATGTCATCATCAGAGGAATCACCAGCATAAGGTGTTAAATGTCGAACGTTGAAAACATCATGTGTTTTCATATGAGAAGGAAGCCTTAAGCGATATGCATTGGGATTGATGCACTCAAGAACTTCAAGAGGACCAAGCTTTCGACTTGTTATAGCTTCCAACAGGATGACGCTCACGGTGGTAAGTAAGCCCAAACAAAATCTCCTGGTTGAAGATAACTTCGCCGCCCGCTTATCGATGTCCTTTTTATAGGATTCTGTCTTGCTTTCTAACCTTTGGCGCACATCTTCATGAATTTCTCTTATCGAGAAACAATATCTTCAATATTGCCACTCGACTTTTCAGCAAAAAGGAATGGGTGCAAGTCGGCTGTTGTCCATACACGATCATGAAAGGACTATACCCAGTCAGACGGTTTATAGCACAATTATATGCAAATTGATTCGAGATTTTCATCAATCGGTGTCCTCAATAGATTTCCCAAGGTTCGATTGACGACTTCAGTTTGCCCATCGGTTTGGGGATGAAACACAGTACTATATTGCAGTTTGGTACCGACATTCTTCCACAATTGTCGCCAAAAATGACTAAGAAACTTTGTATCCCGATCAGAAGTAATAGTCTTGAATGCCATGCAATTTATAGACTTCTTTAAAGAATAATTCAGCAATTAATGAGAAGCATCCATAGTTTTCTTGACAAGGAATAAAATGTGCCATTTTTGAGAATCGATCTACAACAACAAAGATGGAATCCATACCTTTGAGAGTGCGAGGTAGTCCAAGAACAAAGTCCATAGAAATATCTTCCCAAGGTGCTTGAGAGATTGGTAAGGGCAAATAAAGGCCAGCATTAGTAGCATGCCCTTTTCCGGTTTCGTCGACACCTCATCACATGTCGATGTATGTCTCGTTTCAAATGAGGCCAAAAGTACTTGGCTGAAACAAGTTGCACGGTCTTGTCACGCCCAAAATGTCCGACGATGAACTTCATCGATCACCCTTTGTCGAAGTGAACAATCAGGTACACATAAACGGTTCCCTTTGAAAAGAAACCTATCACACTTGAAATCAACAAGTTTCTTTTCTTTTTGCTTCGGGCAAAATTTTGGAAAAGTAAGGATCTTCATGATACAACTCTTGGAATGATTCGAATCCAAGAACTGTTGATCGCATTGTGTGGAGTAAGCTCTTCTTTCTACTAAGAGCATCAACAACCTGATTTTGAACTCCAGCTTTATGTTTAATGATGAAAGTGAACTCCTGAACATATTCAGCCCATTTTGCACGCCTGGAGTTAAGCTTTTGTTGCCCTGAAATATACTTGAGAGCTTTCGTGATCGATTGTACAAAACAAACTCTCGATGAATAAGATATTGTCTCCAAAAATAGTGCATAGAACTCCAGATCATAAGTGCTATAACGAAGTTTAGCACTATTCAATTTTAAGCTAAAGAAGGCAATGGGTACCTCCTTGACTCGAGAACTCCTCCAATACCCATTACCGGCGCGATCGCAATGTACTTCAAAAACAACATCAAAATTAGGTAATGCGAGTACCGGGGCCGTGCTCAACTTTTCTTTGAGCTGCTCAAAACTTTTCTGAGCTGCACACGTCCACTCGAAGACTCCTTTCTTCATGCAAGAAGTAAGTGGGGCCGCAATGGTGCTGAAGTGTGCAATAAATCGTCGATAGAAAGAAGCGAGGCCATGAAAGCTTCGTACCTCATGCACATTTGATGGAGTCGGCCATTCTCGAATCACCTTGATCTTGGCATCATCCACTGAAATGCCCTTTGCTGAAATATGAAATCCCAAGAAAAGGATTTGCGGTACCATGAAATAGCACTTCTCAAGAGCTACGTACAAGCGCTCCTGTCTCAAAACGTGAAGTACTTCTTGGAGATGTTGTAGGTGCTCGTTAGTAGACTTGCTAAAAATAAGAATATCATCGAAATAGACCACAATAAATTTTCCTAAAAAGGGTTTTAGAATTTGGGTCATGAACCTCATGAATGTCGACGGTGCATTCGACAATCCGAATGGCATGACTAGCCACTCATACAGCCCATCTTTCGTTTTGAATGCTGTCTTCCATTCATCTCCAAGCTTGATTCTGATTTGATGATATCCACTTTTCAAATCTAGCTTCGAAAAGATGATTGCACCATAGAGTTGATCCAAGAGGTCATCAAGGCGAGGAATAGGGAATCGATACTTAACAGTAATTTTGTTGATCGCCCTACTATCGACACACATCCTCCAAGTACCATTTTTCTTAGGTACTAAGAGAGCTGGAACGGCACATGGACTAAGGCTTTCTCGAATAAAGCCCTTAGTCAAGAGTTCGACAACCTGTCGATGCAATTCTTCATGCTCCGTCGGACTCATCCGATAATGAGCCAAATTTGGTAGGGAAGCACCCGGGCATCAAATCGATTTGATGTTGAATGTCTCTCATAGGAGGGAGACCTGCAGGTAAGTCCATCGGGAAAACATCCTTGAATTCTTCCAAAAGTGGCCGAACTTCAAGAGGTATGGAAGAGGCAATTTCACCTGCTTTGTGAAGTAAAACATATACAATACGAACCCCTTTTAAAGCACCTTTCATATCCTTCATCGAAAGCAATGTAGGAGATGAAAATTTTTTGACAACAGGAGTTTTCAAAAGCTCCTTACTAGGTGCTAATATAATCTTCTTCCCTCCAAATTCAAAAGAATACGTATTTCGATAACCATCATGAGTAGTCCGCCTATCGAATTGCCATGGTCGCCCAAGAATAACATGACTGGCATCCATCGGTAGAACATCGCACCATATCTTGTCGAAATAAACAGAACCGATGGATAGATTAACAAGGCAGCGTTTGGAAACGGTTACCTCGGTGCCTTTCGATAGCCACGACATCTTGTAAGGTGTGGGGTGCGCCTTTAACTCAACTTTAGTTTGTTCGCTGCCATTTCAGAAATTATATTCTCACAGCATCCAGAGTCAATAATCAATTGACATACCTTCCCCTTAATCGTGCAAGCGGAATGAAAAATGTTGGTACGCAGCCACCCATCTCCGGTCTCATCACGAGGAACTAGAAAGATTTTTCTCACCATCAGAAATTCACCAGAATCAGCATGCACTACTTGCTCATCACCTGCGGACTCTTCGACATCATTCACCTCTTCTTCGAGCGGATCCTCCACATGTTCATCAGAATCGTTATCCACTAGGAAGGCTTTGCCGGCTTGTCGATTCTTGTTCTTTTGGCAATTGCTAGCACGATGTCCCAACTCACCACAAGCATAGCAACGAATATCGGACGTAGTTGGTTGCTTCAAAATGTTGGGCTGATTAGGAAACTTACTAGCGGTTTGCGTCGTAGCCTCAAAGCAACTTTGGTGGTGCTTTGGGGTACTCCTAGCGGGTCGATTGGTCATGATAGAGGATTGTTGCCTCCTTGAGCGAGAACGCTCCACCTTGAGTGCCCGTTGGTGTGCATCTCCTAAGTCCCAAATGTCAAGAACTTCCAGGGCATCTTGAATATGAAGTTGAAGGCCATTCAAGTACTTGCTCACAAGCATCTCCTCCGGATCTTGAATGTTGTTGCGAATCACCAACTCATTGAATTCGTTGGTGTATTGGTCCACCGTTCGCGTACCTTGTCTCAGATTTTGGTACCGTTGATAGAGCTCTCTCTTGTATCCCTTTGGTAGGAAATATTTTCGGATCTTGTCTTCCATCTTCCTCCACGAGGTAATTGGCGGTTTGCCAACGGATTGGCGAGTTTGCTTCTCGCGCCTCCACCAAGCGATGGCTTTACCTCTGAATCTCATGGCGATGATCCCGACTCGACGATCCTCCGGAACATTTCAATGTTCAAACACTTCATTAACAAGTGTTAGCCAGTCAATAATTTCTTCAGGAGAATCATTACCTGAAAATTCTGGGATATCCTTTTTAACTTCTTTTTCCCACTCCGGTTCACGAATGTTTTGCTCGTGACGTCGAACATTCCTCCGATTGCGAAATGGTCGAGCATTCTCTGAAGATGAAGAGTCACCATTGGAACCTTCAGTCCTGGAACGAGGTGGTGGATTGTTTCTTTCCGCCCTCAGACGCTCAACTTCTTGCGTCAACTCATCAATTTGTTGTTGCATATGTTGCTGCAAATTGTCAGCGAGCATATGCACTTCATTCAGTGGGATGGTTCTGCCTCCACGACGTCTAGCTTGTCTTGGCGGCATGGTTCTCTCCTCCAAAGCTCTGATACCAAATGATGCAGCCTGATATAGGCTACTCGAACGTTAGGATCGGGAGAGTGATTTGCACACGTAGAGCAGGACGAACAGTAATTACAGTCCTGCGCAAGCTCGGGAAAATGGATGTAACTTCGTCGATACAGATCGGAATGACCTGATTCCAAAGCCAAATGAACAAGGACTTCTGGATTAACAATTTCTCTGTTTTGAGTTTTCTCAAATAAGCACTATAGGAAGGACGAAATCGGGGTGGAAGTGGACAGATGTAAAGGGACAGAACAGAGGAAAAGATAGAACTTCGTTGGTTGCTCTTCCAGGCCTCCAAGGAAGTGGATAGGGCACCGATTCTTGTAAATCGATGACTGCAACTCTTCAAGGATGCAGACTTGAAAACCTCCGACTCTTCAAGGACGGAGTGAAAACTCTTCTAGGTTTTCAAGGGTATGAACTCTTCAAGGTTCAAGATAATTGCTTAATGCAAAATTTTCATTAATCAAATTCGTCTGTCGAATACATAAAGTAGATGGACTTATATAGCCAAAAAAAAAAACAAATGAAAAGACTCAAGCAAATGAATAGACTAAAGAGCATTAAAGACCCTAGAAAGCATAAAACATTAAAGAACTTCGAAACTAGAAACTAGATATATGTCCAATGTCTTCTTGATCATCCCAAAGTATCTTTTAAGCTTCCAATGTATAGGGAAAGACAAGGACTTTATTGTGGCATGGACTTGCGGATGAGACTCTTGGTCTTCGAATTGCGTCCCTTCGATATCTCCTTGACTGGTCGAGCAACTTGTCGATCTCGGATGCGGGCTGATCTCCTTGGTCGAGTGAGCTCGTCTTCAATGCGGGCGGCATCAACAATCTGGCCTGCATCACTCAGTCTCCCTCCTTGATACCAGTATCTCTGACTACAATTAGAAGCATCCACCTAACTGCAAAGCACAAGATCATAGCAACAAGTCCTTAACGCGATATAAAGTGAAATACATTGCAACCATGAGCTGCTCCGAGATATGAGCTGAAGGCATTATTAAACTTTACACGGTAATAAAGAAGCATATCAGAAAGAGATTCATGCTCGCAGTATGTTTCCAATCTATAAATCAATAGATTGTATTGCAACAATCAAACTATATTAACCATACGGATCCTTTATACCTCCAATACCTTTGCTCAGTGAGATCCATTTAGATGCAATGAAGAAGAATTTAACGAGAAAAAGTCCAAGTTGGACAATACATAAACTCATTGATTCCATAATGCGTATTCACTCAAATTGTCAAGCAATAGAGTAAATTTTCAGTTTGCTTTGAAAGCCCACTGTAAGAGGTACAAAATACCGAAGCTTTCTGAGCACGATAAGAACTCTCAGACTTTAATGAGATGATTCCTGTGCACTTTTGCTTACCAGAATAGCTTCAATTTCCTTATCCGAGACAAGACTACGTTTTGGCTAGAGTGAAGCTTGCTCTCCCACCGCCATGTTGCTTGGAGGTGCTGGGACATCCGACCTCGAAGCAGATATGATTGAAATGTTTTCGGTACTTGGAGCAGCTTGAGTCTGGGATGCATATCCTATGTGATGGAATAAAGTAGTTGACTAATTAAAAAGGCTCTTCATATCATTCTTGAAAAATAATGTTTTTTTTTTGTAAGATAAGTGGTATTACTTTTCAACACGCAATGTACAAGAGAGAACCGAACACAAAAACCTCGAGCCTGAGGAGACGAGTTGTCCCCAAAGGAGCAAAGGTGTTACGTCTAAAAAAGGGGCAACAAGAGCGCGCTAATAGGCAAGGTTGGGACAACCAGCCATTACAAGAGGGAATAAAAAACCAAAACTATACAAGGACTAGTAAAAGATGGAGGCCGAGATAACCCATTTAACTCGTAGTCTTTTGTTCTGGGGATTGTCTTCCACCATTTTGAGGGAAAGCCCTTTGTCTCTTACGGCCTTGAAGAGGTGTGTACGCATGGCAGGCAAAAATAAGGACTGATTCCTAAACAGAATGTGATTCCTTTCTGTCCATATTAGGTGGCATAGAGCCGCAAAGGAAAATCGGGCTATCCGATGATGGAAGGAGTGGTCGGAAGTGACCCGAGCCGACCATCGAAAATTTTCTTGGCAAGAGCCATTACGCCAAGAAAGGTTACAATTAGAAGCCCAGAAGAGAGCAAGGGAGTGGGTGATACCGCATTCAAAGAAGAGGTGGTCGGTGGAATCCGGTGGCGACAGAAGGCACAAGCACCTTCGGAGATCCTGCGGTGGCTTAAAAGTACTGCCTGAGTCGGAAGCCTGTTGAGAGAAATAATCCAGAGCAAAAAAGCTTGTCTAGGTGCTATGTGGTGATCCTAGACAAACGAGTACCAGGCGACAGGGGGGCCTCTAATCCGGATAAAATCCCAAGCTAAGGAAGTGGAGAACATGTCACTTCCCGAACCCCAACGGGCACGCGTCATCCACCTCTGGTCGATTCAAGCGACGTCCCAGGAATGTCACTGACCTCAAAACGCCATTAGAGATTTACTACCACAGCGGATATCAACAATTAAACCCGGACAATTAAAACTGGGGAGAACAATCAGAGAGAATATACAACTACTTTTATTCACAACTTATAAAATATTTACAACTTACAACCGCCAGACTTTACCACCATCACGTATACTTGCACCATGTGATATAAAACATCAATATACCAAAAAGATCAATGACCTGACTTTCTATCCCAAAAATGTTACTTTCCAAAAACCTATTAAGAACCCTTGAACTAACCCCTAACGCCCCTTGCTAGGCATCCATTCCAAGTCTGACTCCTCATTTTCTGATTCTGAACTCTCCTAAGCAAATTGCTCCTCTGAGGGCTCTGACTCTGCTCCGATCACAATCGGGTGATTAATGTCACCCGACTCAGCTGGAGCTGCGTTCCGATACTCCTCAGCCAAGAAATCGAAGAAATTATACTCAGGCACGTAATTAGGATCCATGTATTCCACATATGGTTGTGCATAACCAACCTCCTCATCGGGTTCCTTGGGGTCATCAGGTTCCTCCTCAGGTTCCGCGTCGGGCTCCACTTCAGGTTCAACCTCGTCCTCTGCTTCCTCCGATTCCTCTTCCTCCGCTTCCTCCTCAGGTATTGGTTCTAAATCTATGTCCATCGGATCATCCTCAGCTTGCAATGCTTCGGGCTCGGGCTCATACTCAGCCTCCGAAGATCCCTCAGCTGCGGCCGCTGAATGTAAACCCGATTGAGCTAAACTAGTATCCACACTAGTCAACTCTCCATCTATCAGGGGTACGGCCATCGGGTCCCAATCCCCTACTAGCTCAAAGGGAACATCAAAACCCCTGACTGGCCCAAACTCATTCCCATCATCATCCCGAAAAAACCAAGCAGTATATCGATGCTCCTCGAAAAGCGGTAAGCCTACTTCTACGAACACTGTGGTCGAGTGTCTAATCCAGGTAAAATTATCTGGCATAGGAAATTCTGCCACATCTAATTTGAAGTGCACTGGTACCCCAAAACGTACTGGTGGCGGTGGCGAAAGATTCATGGGTCCTGTCGGGGTTCTGAAATTGTTTGATTGAAAACAACTGTGAGACATTTCTCCATAAGTACACTCCTAAACCCAATCTAGGCTATCACGTATCTCCAGACTCACAAAACACACAAACATACACACATGCCATATAATCACATAGCAAGCAATTTAATACAATCCTAAGCATGCACAATTTCCATGTCATGCACTCTTTCCATTCTCACACTATTCCATCCACATTCCTTGCCAATGACCCGCGTACACGTACAAGCCTCAGGTACACTGCGACTTCTTTCCACAACACTTCTGGGCCCGCGTAAATGTACACACCTCAGGCCATGTTTCTTGCCCGCGTAAACGTACACGCCTCAGGCTTAACATCTGCCACCTACTGCACAATCTCCGTAGAAGTTCACGCCTCAGACTGACAGTCTTCTGGTAATACCGGGCATCGTCCCGCGTAAACATACACGCCTCAGGACGGCACAACTTTCCACAATCTTTCATGCCATGCCACACACCATTCCTTTCTTACTCATGCACATACTCAGCACGCTTTTACCACGATCAATTTGCCCATTACACGCGGCCCGCACGCGCATTATTTAACTCATAATTTATACTCACTAAACATTGGACATGGCAATATCAATAATTAATTTAATCTAACTCACGTGAACACCCAACAAGCATATATAATTACTCAATTGCACAACAACATACTCAATTCAATCACTAGTATTTATTTACACATAAATATGCATACAACAAGTAAATTCCCAGTTTTCTCCAACTAAATGGTGTCGGATTAATTCCGATCCTTCACGGGACTTTCTCGCCTTACTTTCTAGGTTCCAAAAATTCAACTTGCGTCTCGATCGGACCATCACAGCCTCGTGAACAGTAATCCACAGCTTGTAAACAGTGTTTCGCAGCATATGAACAGTAATTCGCAGCCCTCATTTTCTGAATTTCCAATAAATATTACTCGAATTAATTCCTAAGGCCCGCCATAAAATTTTCACTCCCTATTCATATAATTCCGCACCTAATTCCATACTGATTTTATCCGAAAATTCCCCGTCGATACCCAAAGTCCTAAATTAGGTTTAAGCGCAACTTACCCGCGTTCTAGACTTTCTCGGCTAGAACGAAAAGCGGCGGCACTTAATCGGGGACGACGGCGCCAACGTACAACTTCTGGGTGGCGGCGATCGGCTTGGAGGGCGGCGACGGCGTGGCTTGTGCGTGACCGAGGGCCTCACGGCCAAGAGAGAGAGGGAGGGAAACCGAGAGAGAAAGAGGGACGGCGGGAGGGGGTGATGGTGGTGTACGGCAGCGTGGATGGTGGCTTGAGGGTGGTTCGGTGTGGTGGTGCCGAGTGGCAGTGCCGGCGGTGTGGGAGAGATAGAGTACACGATGGAGGGGGAGGGGACTCATGGAGGAGGGGGAAATTTCACGGGGAGAGGAGGAGAAAGAAGGGAGACGAGAGAGAGAAAGGGGGTCAAGGGCTTAAAAATCAATTTTGACCAACTTTTTGGCAATTTACCAAAATGCCCTTCTCTCACATAACTAACCTTTTATTAATCCCCAAGGGTAAAATGGTCCAATTCTCCGTTTCTTGCCCAAATCGAATTTTTCCGAAGGATTTGAGCGCACCAAAAATTCACACGTGTCACGTGCAACGTCGTCCTAATGTTCCGGCATGACTTCCTAATTTTACGGTGTCCAATTTGGGCAAAAATTCCATAATTAAATCCTATTAAACGCAACTCGAGCGTTTCTCGAGCTAACGGGCGGCTTATTGGGGAAATTCACGAAATCGACTCATGACTGATACTAAATCGAGTCACGTGCAAGTCCGTTCGGTGCGTGACAACCTCGGTTGTCATTAAAATCGCGAAGATCAATCACTTGATCCGAGGGGTACGATCGTTCGGTATAATTTGAAATCATTCGTCAAGTCGTTTCGTGAGCCCTAACTATCCTTGGATCGGCCAACAATAGCTCAAAATATCACTTACGTGATTTAATAGTCGAAATCCATTCACGATCGAATTTCCTTTAGTCGCGCAAATTTAATTCCCCTGTTAGCCTTCCCCTAATGGTTAGCATTTCCAGGAATGATCAGTTTCGGGCGAGAAATTTACTACGAGCACACCTCATATAATTCAATTATTTAATAATTTCAATTGACGGAAATTTCGGAATGTCACAGAACATACCCGAAGGAGCCTCTTGCCAAGTAAACTGGTCTCTATTTTCCGCCCTCAAAGAAAAAGTGTCCGGCCAGGAGTAGAAGGTGTCAAGCACGTAGGATTGATGCCAATTAGCAGAGAAAAAATCTTTAACGGAGGCATTTCTCGGAATTCCAGATTGATAAATGTTCCTATTAGAGAACAATTTATATAAAGACCATAAGGATGCCATAGATCAAACCAGAAGGAGATAGAGGCTCCATCCCCAACTATCCATTTGAATTTTAACTGGAAATCGTGGCGAAGGTCCAGTATTTTCTTCCATGCCCAAGAATAGACTGTCGGCTTGGCGGAAACCCAGAAGTTTGTATTCTTAAAGAAGGTGGAATGGATCCACTTGCACCAAAGGAACTCTTTATCAGTGAAAAGAAGCCAAATATGTTTGAGCATGAAGGCCGAGTTACAGTCTGAGAGACTCCTAATTCCTAGCCCCCCTTCTTCTTTAAGAAGGCACACAATGTTCCAAGGTACATTCGCTCCACCCGTGCCCAAATCTAGTCTTTTCCATAAGAATTGACAAAGAACCATCTCGATCTTCGATAGGACAGACTTAGGGAGGGTGAAGACATTTGCCCAATAAATCTGAGTTGTATAAAGCACTGATTTGATGAGTTGCAACCGGCCAGCAAACGAAAGGAAACGTTGAGTCCACGAGCGGGCTTTAGCCGTAATAGTGTTGATTAAATAGCAACAATCAGCCTTAGAGAGTCTAGAGGCAATAACAGGAACTCCAAAGTATCTAAAAGGCAGTTTACCTTCGACGAACCCAAAGCAATTGAGAATCTGGTTGCGTAGCTCCTCCGATCCACCCGACAAGAAGATCTCGCTTTTGCTTTCATTTGGTTTGAGGCCGGTCCAGCTAGAGAATAATTCAAGTTCGTCTTTCAGGAGGGTGACGGAAGCCATGTTTGCCTTCAAAAAACGCAGTACATCATCGGCAAAGAAGAGATGGCTAAGTTTGGTGGCTTTACATCTCTAGAAAAATTTAAAGAGAGGAGCCCTAGTTTGAGCATTTAAGATGCCCGAGAACACTTCCATTACGAGGGTAAATAGATAGGGGGATAGAGGGTCCCCTTGACAGATGCCTCGGCCACTAGCAAAAAAACCATGTAACTTATCATTAATGGCTACAGAGAATTTGGGCGTAGAGACACATACCATAATCAACTTGATCATATGTGTAGGGAAGCCAAAGGCCTGAACAGTGAGTCCAAGAAAGTAGAAAGGCTAACCCCTCTCAAGATTTATCTTCTAATCCTCATTAGCCATCAGATTATTTGCAAGCGGAAGATGCTTCTTTTTAAAGAGATCAGCATTTATAACATGAATGCGGCATAGCAGCGTAGAATTGTATAATTGTTAGGACACGTGAATTCAGAAAATATCAACCATGACATATAATACTACGGGTGATACAAGGTGAGTTCCAGAAATGTGAGTAACAACACATCTATTCCAACTCCACTAATCTGCTTTGACCCACCAAACTTTAACAAAAACTAGCAACTACCACCCATGCTTTCACGACTCCACCCCAAAAACAAACAGTCGTGCCTTCTCAAAAAACTGATTGCTATCTTCAAAGGACTCCGCCCGCTCGCATCACCATCATTCCCATCCGACCCCATAGTAAGCCCCCGTCGGGGCATAAACCTCGACAAAGCCCAAAAAGAATAAGCCCCCCTGGGAACCCAACATCCACGGTCAAAATAGAAATGCATTTTATGAAAATGATTCCAGGAAAATCCGAGACCACGAAGGCAAATAGGCGGTTCTCAAAATCCACCGGCACCCCATAGAAGGGGGAGGATCGGCATAACTACTAATGAAAAAAAAAAAAAGTCATCAACAAACAGTGAGCGAAAACTCAGCCAAGTAGACACTATCACGCCATACTAAACGGATAATGATAGGCATTCCAATCGAGTCAAATAGGTAGGTAGATGAACCAATTTACAACCAACCATAGCATATAAAACTCCCTTTTTATTTGGGCATAAACCACGGACAAGATTTTCAATCGACTAACATCCATTCACACGAATTCTCAATGCATGCACTATGTGATCATAAGTCGTTTTTAATTCGCATTGATTTAGTAACTCAAGCTACAACAAAAAGTTACCCCCGGGCATCTCGTGACTTACCACAACGTCGCGAGGACATCTAGGGAACCGTGTTACACCCCTAGGCATCCGAGGGAACCCAGTTACCCCCCTCAGGCATCTCGCACTTACCACAGCGTCGCGAGGACATCTAGGGAACCGTGTTACACCCCCCTAGGCATCCGAGGGAACCCAGTTACCCCTCGGGCATCCCAACTCCGGGGCATCGTCGTCTTGGGGACCCCGGAACAACCACACTTACAATTCCACACCCTTCGGCATATGAAGTACAGAAATTTATAAACGTAATTTACAAAATCTAACATCAAAGAAACGTCTCATCAGAAGGTCCACATCATGTACATTGCAATTCCCGAATACACCCAATCAAAAATTATGATGCCTCAAATCAGAACTAATGCAACCTGGAATGTGGGCAATACTGGACAGTTTTGTAGACCTTGGGAAATAAATCTCAAAGACATGGCAAACGGGTTCGAAAAATTCTGAAATTTTAATATGATATTAACAAGACCTTAACATATATTTTTCATGAAGAACACAATCCCAAAATCCTCCTGGAAAGGGCACTTTTGAGGGCACGAAAACAGACTACTACAGGTTCGCTGAAACAGTGAGACTGAACCCAAAAGTGTTCTCATTTTACAGACCAAACCATCTTCAAACGCTTCGAAATTTTTATATGTTATAAACAAGAGAGTTATGAACAAATTTTGTGAAGAAACCGTGGCCAAATTCGAAGTGGATATTTTTATAAAAAATCGAGAAGGACCAGAGGTCGCTGTCTCACCGAAAAACGCAGTTCTGATCCGGTAAAAGGTTGGTCCTTCGTAATATCCATTTGTGCTCAGAAAAATCTGAAATTTTAGTATGTTGTAGATCAAGACATTCTGAACAACTTTCAAGAAGAACGTTTAGCCAAATTTTGTCCACAACAGAAGCTATAAAAATAGAGAACAATGGTTGTCCAGAGAAGCCAGTTTCTGAAACCCAAAATAAACATCCAGAAATGGTTCCTCATTGAAGATCTACTACCTCCCAGCCACGAATTCACTATTCTAGGGACTCAAGTCGACATGCATGGCCTGTTCTAAACTAGTCCGGCACCCTAGACCCACCAAGTTATGGTGTATCAATCCTTCAAGAACAGCCGTCGCAACTACTCGGACTTAACACCAACTGATCAGTTCAAAGCTTACCCGAGACCCAACCTTCATGCAACCATTACCGAGGCTAGTATAAGGTGATAGAGAATACTTGCGGTGAGAGGAAATGGCTGAGATGACATGGCGGAAGTGAGGCGCGAGGGTGACTCAGGTTGCTGCCGCTGGTCGAGGGCGGAGCAGAGGAACAGCAGCTATTTGGGCAGGAACAAGTGTTCCCGGGCGGACAGAGAGAGAGACCGGAGAGTGAGAGTGAGCTGGGCGAGAGAGAGAGAAGAGAGAGAGCTGAGAGCCGAGAGCTGGTGTGGGAGGAAATGGGCTGGAATGAGTGAGATAAGAGGGGAAAAAAGATTTCTGAAGCTTGTTCAGCTCTCTTGCGTGCATGGGCATGCAAGGGGGGCCAAGTGGCACCTCTCTTCTGCTAAGTGCAGAAGGAGAAAGAGGACAAAGGAGAAAAGACAAGGAAAAGAAGAGGAAGGGGCAGCTGCTGATGCGTGGGGTCTTCGGCGGGAAAAAGGGGAAGGAAAAAAGAAAAAGGAAAGAAAAGGAAGGGAAAAGAGAAGAGAGGAAAAGAAGGGGTTGTTCACGAGCAAGGGGAAAAATAATGGTGATGGGTTTGACACGGAGTCAGGCTTTGCGGATGACGCAACGCCGATTCATTCGGCTCATTAATATTGATCTCTAGAATCCGAACCGCGATTCCAAAAGCGATAAAAACGCTTAACTTCCAATTTCATTTTCCTAATTGTCGAATGCGCCCTAATTCATTAGAGTCCTTTAATCTTTGGCCATGGAAAATCAGGATGCCACAGCCCCAATCAAGGGTATCATATGCCTTCCGAAAATCTACCTTTATAGCACATTTTGGTAAGGTTGATGATGAAAGCCTGCGAATAATTCTTGGTCCAGCATGATATTATCAGTAATCCTTCTCTTCTTAACAAAAGCATTCTAAGAGTGAGTGATAAGAGAAGGCAAGACTGAAGAAATTCTATATGCCAGTATCCTGGATATGCATTTGTAGACTATGTTACAACATGCTATGGGCCTAAAATCTTTCATAGATGAGGCATTGGGAGACTTCGACACAAGAGTGCGGATAGTGGTGTCAAGTTTCCTCAACAAAGACCCAGATTGAAAGAAGTCTCTAATAGCTGGAATAACAGAGGGGCCAACAATGTCCCAGTTAAACTTGAAGAAATCCACATTGAAACCATCAGGACCCAAGCCTTTCCTTTGGCTAGAGAGAACATAGAGTTCTGAATCTCAATATCTGTTACCTGTTTGGATAGAAGAAGGATCTGATTATAATCCGGAGCATGTTGGAGCATTGGACGGATGGTCAAGATAGCCGGCCAAATGGTAGAAGAGTCATCAGCAAGAAGGTTCTCAAAATGAGAGACTATATGTTGCTGAATGAGGGCCGGATCACGAATGGAATTACCAACATTGTCAGAGATTGATAAAATACGATTTTGGATATGTCTCTTATTGACGAAGTGATGGAAATACTTAGTATTGTTGTCCCCTTCCGTCAACCATCTAATCTTGCACTTTTGCTAGAAAAAGCATTCTTCCTGAAGTCGAAATGCCGGAACACTTGGGATTGTTCCTTTTCTAGACGTGCCAGAGCCAAATTAAAAAAGTCAGCATCAAGAAGATCTTACGTGGAAGAGAGAGCTAACCTTGCCTGAGCAGTGCGAGTTGAAATACTAGAGAAAGCATCCCGATTGAGAAGTTTCGGACGCAATTTCAGCAACTTGAGTTTCCTACATAACACATACATTGGGGAATCCATAATAGCTGAGTCCCAAACCTGTGTAACTGTATTCTCAAAGAAAGGGTGGTACATCCAAAAGTTGAAGAATTTGAACGGTTTTTTGGATGAGCAGTGGGGGAAAACCCGCACAATTATGGGAGTATGATCCGATATTCCTAGAGCAAGAAAGGATGCCTCAGAGAATGAGAAATCACAGAGCCATTGCTCGTTGATAAGGACTCTGTCTATTTTCCTTTGTTTGCGATTAATAGTAGCTAAGTTTGACCAAGTATACCGATGACCGACAAACCTGAGGTCGTCTAAACCAGCTTTATCAAGGCATTCACCCAATTCATCAAAAGCCGGGATCCAAGAGTTTGAGCTTCCGGTTCTATCAGAGTGGTGACGAATGGCATTAAAGTCTCCAACCACCAGCCAAGGCTCATGTGCAAAAATAGAGCTAGAATGGATCAAATCCTCCCAGAGGGAACGGCGATTCACAAAAGTGTGCTCCCCATACACAAACGTTATGAAGCAGGTCTTATTCAAAGCTTGCATATAGATCTAACCATGAATAGCCTGAGACGACATAGAAAGAACCTGGACTTGCACTTCTTGCGGGTTCCATCCTACCCAAATTCTGCCCCGAGAGGAGAAGTTGTAATTCCAAGCCCAAATCCAATCCGACAACAGCCTGGAAGAGATAGACTCAAAGAGGGACTGATTGACCTTGGTCTCAAGAATCCCAATAACAGATAAGTTATTATTTCTAATAAGGAAACGGATTTCAGCTTACTTGAGGGGATCCATAAGTCCCCTAATATTCCAAACTCCAAAAAACATTCAAAAAAGTCGGAAGAGAGACTACCGTTTTTTCTTACCACCCCTATTCCTAGATTTCGGGTTGGCAAGTATGGTTTCAGTAGGAAAGCCACCCTTGGCGGGTATTACTTTCGAGAGAGGAGAAGGATCTCGAGTGGCAGGAACATTGACATCCTTTGAGGTCTCAGCCTTTGTGTGTGTCTTACCTCGTGAACAAAAAGTAGCCAAAACAAGAGAGCTTTCCTCAGAATCGCTACCAATGTTACTGGCTTTATCATCCTAACTATCATCTTCATCAGAAGAAGATTGAAAAGCCGGAGAGATAACAGGAACAAAAATAGTCTGATTGCCCAACTCTTCCAAGAATGGTTTAAATGAGAAAAAGCATGCCAAGTAGGGAGGGAAGGCAACTTATCCAATTTTCTGGGATTGGGCCCAGAATGGTGTTTCGAAACTGTTTCCCATCTGTCACTAGGCGCGATAGGAGAGTCCTCAGTAGTAGCCGCTAGAGCGGGGCCTTGCGGATAGAGTCCTCAGGCAATACTATCATATCAGCACACTTATGGCCAAAGGTGCCACATTGCGAATAGGCTAAGTGTCGCCATTCAAATTCAACTTTAACGGACCAGCTTTCATTATTGAGAAAGACTTCAACAGACTCTAATATGGGTTGAGTGGCTTTGATTTCGATACTGACCCTAGCATACGAAAGCATTTGCATCCGCTCTGTTTGCATATCAAAATGGAGCGATTTGCCAATAGCACTGGCAATAGCACTTATACCCGGGGCAGACCAGAGAGCAAGAGAAATGTCCCTCAATTTAACCCAAACAGGAAGGGATACATGCTGGTTTTTCTGCAGCTTCATAGTCGGGTGCCATTGTTGCAATATCATGGGAACCCGGAGGATGGTGATTGGCCCCCCATCCAGTATCTTCCGCCTAAAGGAGTCATCAGGGATATGGAAGAAGTAGAAGCCATCAGCAGTTGCCAAGACATCGGAGAGCTGGTTTCCCCATACATTCTTTGCTACGGATTCAGTTAGTTTGAATGGCAATTTCTTACCAACATAATAACCCACAATGCACTCTCTCCATTTTGGGTCAGCTTTCTGAAGAATGACTTCGGATATGTGGACACTTGGTCTCCCATCAACAACTATGGGAGGAATATATGACAGGGAAAATCCCTTCTCAGCTGATTTAACAATGGCAGCCCAAGAGCGTTGTTCTGTATGTTGGGTCGAATCCCGGATGGGTTTTTTACCCGCTATTGGTCCCCGGCTATGGCTTTGTCTAAGCGGTACCGTATCCTCATGAGGTACAATGGACGAGTGTCTTTGCCGGCTTCGTCCACGAGTATCCTTCCGCTGTATTTGCGGGTCCATTGTAGTAGCAATCTCCACATCCATAGAAGAAGGTGGATTATTATGTTTCCCGACTTGCATAGGGGAAGTGGGTCGTGTGATGGCTTGGGAAGGCCCAGCCTTGTTAGAGTCATTCCAAGAGGACTCCTTCACTGGCTTAACTTGATTAGCTTTGCTCAGAGCAACAGGCGGCTTCAACAGAGGAAGCGCCGAGCGGGATTTAACATGTTCAGCCATGAGTGTTGTTAACCCTACCCAGCCATGGCGGCTTCAGGGGCCAAACAATTAGAGAAACGACCAACCAGTAGTATTACAGAAGCAGCAAAACCAGTCATGGACCAGAAAACCAATAATCCGAAACAAAGGCAAAACCCAGCAACAACAGCAGAAATATTCGAGAAGTCCAGATCTGCTCAAAAGACCAGGAGGAGGCACCGAACAAGGAATCAAGCGAGTATGTTTGGGAGGAATACCTGGCGACCGTAGCCTCCGAATTCCAGAAGAAATGGGACAGCAAAACACCTAGAATCGTGGAAGATCCAACCGAGTGTACAGTCACTCCTTTGCGCTTTCAAAAATAATATTCATCTCTCTAAATACATGAAACTTAGAATGTTCATGACAGAGGACATCTTCGATGAGTGGATGCAACACAGACCAAAATTAATCATAAGAAATGGTTTTTACAGATTAGCTCCTGCCTTGAACATGACACTTATGAGAGAATTAATTAGGCTGTCGTAGCTCAGAAAAGTTCTGGTTTTTACGTTAAATTCAACTCTGATATCCTCATGAAGAGACCAATCTGGCCAACATTTCCCACAAGTCCTTGCGTTCCACAAAAGCACCAAACATAGAACAGTGTCCCACAGCCAATCTACCACATTACATCATGAACATTATCCCACAACCAATCATTACGTGACAATCATGATCACAAGTTCTCCAACTTCTGCAACTCAATAAACATACTTGTCTCTAACATAGTATTAACCACATTGTATGGCTGATCAACCGCAAGTCAACCAAACTTAAGAGCATGATGCCTCAAAATAGGATCCAAAAATCATGCTGTCTACAACCTGCAATCCCTCCCACAGCCTGAGTGTACTCTCAGCTGAATTCACAAACTCTAATGTTAAATAGCTTTAGGGACTTGAAATTCATATATAGCAAACATTCATATGTACTTTTGAACAACAATAGTTTGTCCTTCTCTAACTCTACCGACTCACGAACATTATCGCAACTTGAAGCCACATTGCATCTTATAGTCCACAATTCCTAGCTCAATTTTGTCAACCTTCAATTACATTATGAGTTAAAACTCAAATAGAAATATGAGAACCTCATTCCTGCTCATCGCATCACCTGATTCAACTCAATGATGGTGCATACTTATTACCCGTGGAAAAAGGCTAGCATGGAAGAAAATTAGTTACCACTTCCGCATTCCATTTAAGCCACTTTCACATCTAGTAAAACACGAGAACTTTGTTACAATTCAAACATCTGTTCGAGACATAATCAACCCGCACCTAATCATCTGTCACTGACAAAATCATGTGGGACAGCTTCACCGAGAATTTAGTCCTGATAACCACTCAAATCCTAAGTGCTAATTCCAAATGCAAAATGCACAACCAAGGAAGCATCAGCATAATCCTGTTGCAAATTCAAGAGACCAAGTACATACATATATGTATATCTTCCAACTAAACGAAATCCATTTCTATCTTCATTTCCCAGCTAAAAGACCGCACTAATCACCAAAAAAACAAAACCCCTTTTGCTCATCCACTCAAACCATCACTTGAAAATCATCAACATGCCAAGTTCAACAGAAAAAGTTGATAAAAATCGCATCTTTAAATTAGGAACACATACAATTCCAACAAAGAAACAGAACACCAATAAATAGAAACGGGAAAAGAGAAAAAAAGGGGACCTGCTGCATCGAAGGATTTCGGGTGCCTCTGCGGGAATTTGATGCGCGGAATTCGCTTCATCTTCTCAACTTGCAAATCCGTGTTAACATAATTTTGATTGAACCGAGCAACCGCAAAGCAAAAAGAAAAGGAACAGAGGACACAGGAGATGGATCAGATTGAGAGAGCCCATTGGGACCAAAACATGATTTGTCCAGGACCAACCCATGATGATCCAAGATCCACATCAACCTTCACCAAGTCCAATGAAAAATACTATTTTGCTCCTCTCGGAAAAGCAAGTTATTTCACATTTTATATGATGAAAAAAAAATCGTGCTTGATTTGGATGATTCTAATATGTAAATTGTTATACACTTTCTAAAGGTTTTGAGGTGCTCTATGATGATCCAAGATCACCAATAACCCTCACTAAATCCAAACTCTCACTTTCTTTTACAAAAGTCATATATCAAATAGGTATGTGCAGATGACAAATATTGAAAATCACAAAATTAACAGAGAATATGAAATTGTCGCAAATATATCGGTTTAAAGTTTTCGATAGTCAAAAAATTAATTTAGGGTAAATTTATTACAAATATACTAATTTTGAGAGTTTTTGATGGTCAAAATATTGGTTTAGGGTAAATTTATTATAGGTACACTGATTTGAGATGTTTCGTGATATTGATTCTAAATGTTATGAGAAATTTTCTGGGAATCATCCTGAACAGGCTAGCCCTCTCATTTGACAGTGTAGTCATTTATTTTATTTTAATAATATGCATGTGAACATCACCTCCTTGAATGTATTTTCCTTTTAAAAAGAAAAAAAGTTGCCATCCTCCTTAACTGTACTGAGGCAAAGCTAGAGAGATATAGCAAAGCATTTCAATAATTTTCATGGGAACTGCCACAATCACTGTCTCTCCATTAGAAATATATAGATAAATGCTAATAAGGTGTAACTTTGATAGCTAAGTGTACATTATATTAAAAATTTGCAATTTTTGCATACAACAACCGTGTACAGCTGAGCTAACCTCGACCTTCCGATGACCTTCCTTTGGCTTCGCACAAGGCATCAATGAACCTTCGATTGCTTGACCCTCCCCAATATAAATAGGCATTGCTTCGAAACACTACTCATCACCATTGACATCTAATTTTGCCCACCTTGTTAAATCAACGCTTAAATAGTAAATTGGACAAATTAGTGCAAAAGAGAGATAACATTAAAAAATATATATCGGACCAATGCAACTCAGCCCATCAGCCCTAGCCCCAATCCTTTTTTTTTTATTTTCGTTTAGGTCTAGCCCTTTGCTCATTTCTCTTATTTTTCAAGCTTGGCCTTTTCCCTTGCCTATTTCTCTTTTTATTTCCTTTTCACAAAGCCCACTTTCAGCCTACTTTCCCTTCTTTTATTTCGGCCTAGCCTTCTTCTCTTCTTTCCCTCTCCCTCACATTCGCAGACACAAAGAGAAGAGACACTCGCAGAGATGACCAAAGGTGGAAGAGACAAAGACAGAGAGGATAAACGGGGATAACGGCCAGCAAGGACGAATCGGTAGGCTTGCTAGAAGGGCAGGCATCTCTCAAAGGATGAAAAGGACGAAGAAAATATTCCCCCCCAAAGGAGAGACAAGCCCGAGGGGTTTTATCAAACGAGAACGAAGAGCAACAGGAAGAAAAAAAAAAATAACAGGGGAAGAAGAACCGAGAGAGATGGAGAGAAAAACAGAGAGAAGAATGGTGGATTGAGGGGTTTCGGAAGGGAGCTTTCTAGCCTCTCAAGCGACAACGAGGTGGCCGGGTGAATCCCTTCCCCCTCTTCGCCATGCGTTTGAGTCCGGAGACACCGGAGGTAAGGATCCTCTCATCTTGGGTCGTCCAAGCTCCCCACGGTATAGCCAAGAAAGAGAGCTCAAGGAGGAGTCACTTGTTCCCCCGTGATCCGCCCAGGTCGCTGTCAAAGGTCAAGCTGCCGGCCGCAGCAAAGTTAGCCCCAAACCAAGTCCCGAAACTACAGCTACGTGGTGGTTGCCTATTCGCATACATTCAAGAGTAGTGAGGATGAATATCAATGAGCAGAACACCCGTTTCACCGCGCTTGACAATAAGATCAACGAGCTAACTACTCAGCTCACGTAGTTCACCAATGAAGTGAAAATCGCGCTGGCGACGTCGAATACTAATCAAGCCGCGCCACAAGCTGCCCCCGATCCTGAAGAAGAGTTTGTAAGGAGGAATGTTGTTAGGGAGACATTGAATGTTGCACCCGTAGTGGTAGAACTCGATCCCGTTTCGAAAGCCATTGTAGCCCATATGGAAGAGGGCATAATTAGAGGCTCGTAAAGATAGAGGAGAAGCTACGAGCATTGCAAGGGTATGAAGAGCATGTGATCGAGAATTTGTCTTGATACATACAAATGAACTTTTCTAAGAAGTTCAAAATCCCTGATTTTAGCAAGTATGATGGAATAGGAGACCCAAAAATTCATTTGAAATACTATCTTAACCGAATGGGAAGGTACGCCCAGAATGTTTCCTTGATGATTCAGACTTTCCAAGAGAGTATGGTGGGTCTAGCGTTGCAGTGGTATGTGTTACTAGAAATGGAGAAGATGGAAAAATGGGAGGAGTTGACTGAAGCATTTATCCTCCAATACAAATACAATACTGAAATAGCTTCAATTTGTAAAGTGCTAACTCGGACTGAGAAGAAAAGGAGTGAGTCTTTCAAAGCGTTCATCCAAAGATGATGCACCTTGGTCGCTCAGGTTCATCCTTTCGATGAGAAAGAGCTGGTGGACGTCTTCCTCAAAGCATTACCCAATGACTTTAGTTGAAAATGATTGGTTCTTAATGCTTGACTTTCTCCCAATTAGTAGGGGTTGGAGAAAGAGTGGAAGGAGCAATGAATGATGGCAGGCTAAATGAAGGAACAAGTCGGAAAGAAAAGGAGATAGAAGTGATGTATATGCAAGCTCCAGTGGTGATAAGACCTCCCTCAACATCTTCTCAAAACCCGTCGGTGTTTCGAGGAGAGGTGTATTAGAACTATGAGTTCAAGAAAAAGCCGCCAAGGCAATTCACCCCTTTACCGAGACCCTAATCAAAGCTTTTGCCTATGCTATTAGGAAGGAGGATGATAGCCAAGGAGCGCCCCCACGATAACTGTTAAAGGTTTGCCGAATATGATCCGTCCAAGTTTTGTCAGTTTCACACGAGGGAGAAAGATCATGATGTGGATAATTGCATAATACTTAAACATAAGGTTCAAAACATAATAGATAAGGATATTTTGTTGTTCAAGGAGCCGCTATCTAATATCCAATAGAATCCGTTACCAAACCATAATGATGGTGTCAACTTGATTGGGGAAGAGAGGAGCGTGATTAAGCAAACTTTCAAAGTAGACGTCCCTAAATTATACGAGTTACTCGTATTGGTTGAGCACTTCGAGGAAGGAGATGAGATCTTAATGGAAGAAAAGTTGGAGTCCATCTCTAGAATGATGGATATGAGTGTAATATGAGATGTTAAAAGAGGAAGAGTCAGACGACATGATGATGCCGCCAGCCGTCTTTGATCTATCCTTCGAAAACTGTATTTACGAAATTGAGGAGGAGGAAGTTGAGAAGATGGCCGCCGAGTTTTTAAAGTTATAAAAGCAGCCAATGAAAGCGAAGCAGTATTTCAGACCATAAATGACGATGAAGTAAAACGTCTAAGCATTGATTTTGAGCCTCAAATCATGAAAGTTAACTGGGATAGTAAATTCTTGAGGTCAACTCACAAAGAGAAGGAAGTGATAAGAACGCTGGGTCAGCCTAGTGAGAAATTTGACTATATGGTGAAAGTACTTGCCTCCCCCAAGCTTTTTTTATTGACCCGAAAGATGTTATTCCGGACGGATGGGGGTATGGATGACTTACCTAGGCTGAAAGAAGAGATGGTCGGCATGATTACCCCTGTAGTGATCAACTTATCCATTGAGGATGATCTATGGACACATGAGGAGGCAGGTGTCGAACATGTAGTCATTGACCTTACGTCCGAAGAATTCAATACTCTAGATATCGATGATCGTGCTATGAAGCCGGTAGTGATTGAACTTCTACCTGAAGATGCAGATGATTTAATAGAAGTAAGAGCCCCAAGCTACAACTCCAAAGCAGTCCTTTGGAATTATAAGACAAACGAGGTTGATGCTATTATGCGTTCAGGCCGTTGTTACGTGCCTCCCGAAGTAGTTGAGAAGAAAGCTATCTCAAATGAAGAAGCGGAGCAATTCTTGACAATTGTTAAAACGAATGAGTTTAATGTAGTGAATCAATTGAAGAAGATGAATGCCCAAACCTCACTCTTGGATCTCTTCAAATCTTCTAAAAAACATAAAAACGCACTGCTCAAAGTCCTTAATAAAGTGCATGTGCCAGAAAGTATTGACGAGGGTCAATTAGAAAAGTTGGATCAGATCTTGTTTGCTGATGAGGATTTCCCTACTAAGGGCCGCAACCATACCAAGGCTCTGCTCGTTTCCGTAAAATGCCGCGATAAGATGTTATCGAGGGTATTAACCAATAATGGGTCGGCACTAAATATTTGCCTTCTAGCCATACTCCGTCGCCTAGGGATTAATGAAAAGAATATTCAAGCCGCAAGGTCCACTATTCGCACTTTTGACGGCATGAAGAAAGAAGTTATCGGTGAGATTAAACTCGAACTCTTGATCGGTCTTGTCCTCTTTCTAGTCAACTTCCAAATTCTGGATATCCCTTGTGCCTTTAATTTTATGTTGGGATAACATTGGATACACACTGTGGGAGCTGTGCCCTTAAGCTTGCATTAGAAGGTCAAATTTATTGTAGATGGAAAGCTGGTGACTATACATAGAGAGACAGATTTTAGGGTTTTTCATAACATTACAATCCCGTATATAGAGTTTGAGAGCAAGGTAGAATCGAGCTATCAGACTTTTAAGTTAGTCTCGATGATCTATGTGCCCGTTGAAACTATTATGCAAAGTCCAAAATTAGACAAGCCGTCAGTAATGTTGAGCAGGATGCTACTTGAAAACAGTCATATCCCCGGGACCGGCCTGGGAATGCATGGCCAAGGCATTAGAGAACCCATTCAAGTTTCTAAAAGACACAGAAGGGTCGGCCTGGGTTATCTTGGAGACCATGGAGGCAATGGCTACAGTGACTATGGAGGTCGAGCCAGTCTTGGAGGCCGTGGAAATCCGTTCGGATTATATGGAGGTCATCAAAGTTTACTGCTATCCGAATTGAAGGAAATTTTTCTGGAACCACCGAAGCTACTGCAAGAAGAGGAGAGATCTATTGTGGGCATGGTCGAGCTGTTTGAGGGAGAATTCGCATGCACCATCATGGACAGCGATGAGGCCTAGTCTTCTGCCAGTGCCACCAACCCTCTTGACTAAGGATGTTACTTTTCCTAGTTTCGTTTTATTTAGTCTATGTGTTTTCCTTGCATATAAAGTCTTTGTTAGGTTTAATCACTACTTTCGTTTGTAATCAAAGTCTCAAACTGCGAGCCGTCGGTCCGAGATTTTAAGTCGTTTAAACGGTTTTATCCCGTTAATAGAAGCATGAGCATGTTTCATTAAGGACGTGTGGAAGTACCCAAACCAGTCTTATGATGACGTTCTGAGGTCTGAACTTCCACACGCTTCTTAGTTTTCAAAGATCTTTAGGGACAAGGATATCCGAGGATATGTAGATGAGTCCCTCGTTGTCTTGTTTTAAAAACTCTTTCAAAATAATTTCAAAATGAAACATATCATCAGTTGTAATAAACATTTACTTGTTAAATACTAACCTCTTGCATGACATCTCAGGCATAGCATTCCGCATAAGCATAATAGTCACATATGTGGTTCGGATTCGCTAAACGAAAATTCTCCTGAGTCCGAAGATGGCGACAATGACTTAGCAGAAAAATATCAAACGAGATTGGATTTGTCATAAAGAGTCTAGACCGTTGACGGCAGAATAGACGGTCACAATAAACTTGGGTGATGTGGAGAATGTCAAGGAAGTTAAGATCGGAGCAGGTCTCTCCGAAACTGAAGCGAAAAGGATGGTCACTCTTTCGAAAGAATACCAAGACATGTTTGCATGGTCTTATGTGAATACGCCAAGATTAGACCATGAAATCGTAGAACATGTGTTCACATGGTCTTATACAAATATGCCAGGATTAAACCGTCAAATTGTAGAACATGCTCTGCCCACTGATCTAAATATGTCGCCCAAGAAGCAAAGGCTCAGAAGAATGAAGCCTGAATTACCAAAGAAAATTGAGATAGAAGTTATGAAGTTGCTAAAAGTGGGCTTCATCGAAGTATCATACTATTCTAATTGGATTATCAACATTGTCCCGGTCATGAAGAAAGATGGACGAGTCCGAGTCTGTATTGACTATCATCATTTAAATCGAGCAAGTCCAAAGGATGATTTCTCGTTACCTCATATTGATGTACTGGTTGACAGTAGAGCAGGATTTGAATTATTTTCCTTTATGGATGGATTTTCCAGTTATAATTAAAATTCGGACGAAAGAAGAACATAATAATAAGACCTCCTTCATTATCCCGTGGGGAACCTTTTGTTATAAGGTAATGCCTTTTGGCTTGAAAAATGTCGGGGCAACGTATCAAAGAGCAATGGTCGCCCTATTCCATGACATGATGCACAAGGAAGTGGAAGTCTACGTAAAAAACATGATTGCCAAGTACAAACATAGGGAAAATCACATCGAGGTATTGCAGAAATTATTTGACAGACTCCGAAAATTTAAGCTGAGGCTTAATCCCGACAAAAGTGTATTTGAGGCAAAGTCTGGGAAGTTATCGGGGTTTATGGTTTGTAGTCGAGGCATTTAAATTGACCCATCGAAAGTTAAAGCCATTTCTGTAAGAACGAGCTTTTGGCTAGAGAAGAGGTCGTACCGTGTAAAAACCCTGATTTCAAAAGGTTCTCCTTTAGTCAAAACTCGTTGTCACACGATGAGACTTCCTTCAATCGAAATCCATTCTTACATGATGAGACTTCATTTAGCCAAAAGCTCGTTCTTACACAATATGACTTCCTTTTCGATCAAAGCCCATTTTTACATGGTACAACCTCTTCTCCAGCCAAAAGCCTTTTTTTACACAAATGGCTTTAACCTTCAATGGGTCAATTTCAATGCCTCGACTACTAACCATAAACCCCAATAGCTTCCCAGACTTTGCCCCAAACACACATTTGTCAAGATTAAGCCTCAGCTTAAATTTTCGGAGTCTGTCAAATAATTTCTACAATTCCTCAATGTGATCTTCCCCATATTTGGACTTGGCAATCATGTCATTTACGTAAACCTCCACTTCCTTGTGCATCATGTCATAGAACAGGGAGATCATTACTCTTTGATACGTTGTCCCGACATTTTTCAAGCCAAAAGGCATTACTTTATAACAAAAGGCTCCCCACGGGATAATGAAGGAGGCTTTATTATTATCTTCTTGTTTCATCCAAATTTTGATTATAATCCAAAAATCCATCCATAAAGGAAAATAACTCAAACCTCTCGGTACTATCAACCAATACATCAATATGAGGTAACAGGAAGTCATCCTTTGGACTCGCTTGATTCAAATGATAATAGTAAACACAGACCTAGACTCGTCCGTCTTTCTTCATAACTAAGACAATATTGACGATCCAATCAGAATAGTGTGATACTTCAATGAAGCCCACTTTTAGCAACTTCATAACTTCTTCCTCAATGTTCTTCGACAATTCAAGCTTCGTTGTTCTAAGCCTTTACATCTTGGGCGGCATATTTAGATTAGTGGGTAGAGCATATTCTACAATTTCACGATCTAATCCCAGCATATCCGCATAAGACCATGCAAACACATCTTAGTATTCTTTCAAAAGAGCAACCATTCTTTTCGCTTCAACTTTGAAGAGACCCGTTCCAATCTTAACTTCCTTGACATTCTCTACATCACCCAGGTTTATTGTGACTATCTGTTCTGCCGTCAACGGTTTAGACTATTTATGACGAATCCAATCTCGATCGATATTTTTCTGCTCATCGTCATATCGCCATCTTCGAACTTGGGAGAATTTTCGTCAAACGAATCCAAATCACATTTTGTGACTATCATGCTTATGCGAAATGCTATGCCTCAGATGTCAGGCAAGAGATTAGTATCCAACAGGTAAACATTATTGCAACTGATGATATATTTTATTTTGAAATCATTTCGAAAGAGTTTTCAAAACAAGACAACAAGGGACTCATCCTCATATCCTTGGACATCCTTGTCCCTAAAGATCTTTGAAAACTAGGAAACGTATGGAAGTCCAGGCCTCAAAGTGTCATCATAGGACTGGTTTAGATACTTCCACATGTCCTTAATGAAACATGCTCATGCTTCTATTAACAGGATAAGACCATCTACACGACTTAAAATCTTGGACTGACGGTTCGTAATCCGAGACTTTAATTATAAACGAAATTAGTGACTAAACCTAATAAAAACTTCCCATGCAAGGGAGACACATAGACTAAATAAAAAGAAATCAAGAAAAGTAGCATCCCTACTCAGGAGAGTTGGCAACACTGGCAGAAGACTCGGCCTCCTCGCTGTCTATGATGGCTCATGCGAACTCTTCCTTGAACAACTTGGCTATGCCCACAACAGATCCCTTTTCTTCTTAAAGCAACTTCGGTGGCCTCGGAAAAATTTCGTTCAATTCGGGTAGCAGTAAACCTTGACGACCTCCCTTTAATTTGAACAGATTTTTACAATCTCCACGGCCCCCAAGACTAGCTCGACCTCCATAGTCACCACAGCTATTGCCTCCATGGCCTCCATGATAACCCAAGCCGGCCCTTCTGTGTCTTTTGAAAACTTGAATGGGTTCTCTAATGCCTTAGCCATACAGTCCCAGGTCAGTCCCAGGGATATGACCGTTTTCAAGTAGCACCATGCTCGACATTACCAATGGCTTGGCTAATTTTAGACTTCGCATAATAGTTCCAACGGACACATGGATCATCGAGACTAACTCAAAAGTCTAATAGCTCGATTTTGCCTTGCTCTCATGTAACAGTCCGGATTTTGATCCAATTTTTGGGGTTTATAAAATGCTTAATTTTCCTTATAGTAAAATCTGAAAGATTTTTAAAATTTCTGAATCTTTCCATGTATAGTAACCAGAACTTTCCATTTACAATAAATTTGATCTTAAATTAATGGTGTCGATTCGAGGGCGGTATCGAGATTGTCGGGGAATAATGAAAAGTTTGGGTTTTGGACCGGGTGCAAATTTGGAAAGACCCGTCGTAAAAAACAGTCAAATTAATTTGGCCTTTGTCCCTTTAGGGATATCTACTTTGGAAATTGACAAGAAAGAATTGGACCCAGGTTTATTTTTAGGAGTTTAATTTCTATAAATTTTTCAAAACCTCTCGATAACTTCTTTCTTTGCATGCCATCAAAAGCGCGAACAGTGGACTTTGCGGTCTAGATCTTCTCTTCATTAATCCACAGGCAACGGAGTGTGGCTAGAGGGCTGATATTTAGTGCCGATCCATTATCGATTAATACCCTCAATACCATCTTATCGCGACATTTTACGGAAATGAGCAGAGCCTTAGTATGGTTCTTGCAGTCCCTCGATGTGGAAATCCTCATCAGCAAACAAGATTTGATCCTTTAGTAAAACGAACCCAATAAATTATTCTAATTAACCCGTCGATGCTCTTTAGCATATGCACTTCATTAAAAACTTTGAGCAATGCGTTTTTATGTTTTTCATAAGATTTGAAGAGATCCAAGAACGAAATTTGGGGGTGCATCTTCTTCAACCATTGTAAATTAATTTGGTGGCGATGATTAGAATATTAAATCGATTTGAGGTTTGATTATGTAATTATCTGGGATGATTAAATGGGCAGATTAAATGATTGATTTGTACTTGGATGTGATTAATTCCGTGACATAGTACTATGTACCTAGTGTGACTAAGAATAGTGTATCTTGGTAGGCCTCGGGTGCGCGAATTCGTATTGATTAAATTGTGCGAATTATATGTGTGAATTATGTGCCGTGCAAGAGTGACTTGAATTGAGTTCATGGTCGTATTTATATGTTGGTGGGGTATGTTGAAATGTAAATTGGGCATCGTGTACTAAAATTGATTGGGATGGCATTGTACTATTAATTGCCCATTGTGAATATTGTGAATTGCCCAAGTGTGAATTTCATGGCCATGGATGTGCATCACGAACATTGGCACGGCATATGCATTCACAAGTATGCTCGAATGACATGTGCATTGTGATCACCTAAATTGCCCCTCGATGCGTGTTACGGGGTTCGAATAAAATTGAGGTTTGTGAATGTGTGATCACAATAAACCCCGATGCGTGTTACGTGGGTAGTGAACCCGCCCCGAGGCGTGTTACGCGGGACGATGCCGGATACCGGAAGATGTCGGCCCGATGCGCTTTTACTGGCTGGTGGCATGAGCTGCGGGCTAGAGATCGATCTCGAAGTGTGGACCTGATGCGTTTTACGCCGGTCGGACCGGCGCGTTTAACGCTGGGTCGGAGGAGTAATTGAGAATTGGCTGAGTGCTAGTGTGCAAGTGTGCGATAATGCATTGATGAGGCATGAGCATGAGTGCGAAAGCACTAGCATATGCATAACATGCTAGACATAGAAATGCACGTGTATGTGCTTTGATTATATTCTGCCGTGTGGCTGCGTTTGTTGATTTGAAGCCTAACTGCGGGGTCTAGTGAAATTAGATTTAGGCCGAGGGCCGAGTCGATTATGTGTGTACTTTGTGTTGTCCAGCACTTGTCGGAGGTGCATGTTAGCCTAGTTTAGGTTTAGGGAATTACTCACGAGATTTATTCTCACGGTTGTTGTAAAACCGATATTTTCAGATCCCTGCCTTGAGGAGGACAGGTGTCGATACATTTTTGGGAGAAGACCCGGTTAATTGTAGTACTGAACCCCGAGCCACTTACCCTTTTTTGTCGATGAGGGCCTTGAACCGCTTTTTGATTTTTAGTAGCCGGGCTGTAATTGAATATTGTATATGAATTCCGTAGATTAGTACAAGTGTTGATTTCGGTGGTTACCCTTGGTTATACGTCTATACATGTACGGGTAGTTTTAATTGCTTCCGCATGTCTTGTATATCTCTCGTGTTGGGTGTTGGTTGGGTGTTGGGTGTTGACGCCGTGACACGAATCGACCTCGTCGCGAGGGATGCGAGGGGCGCACCCGAGGAGTGCGGGGCGTGACATCTCAAGCTCTATATACCGGATTCCAGTGTCATGAAAGACCTTAAAATCTGTCTTTCCATGTATAGTAACCAGCTTTCCATTTACAATAAATTTGATCTTCTAATGCAAGCTCGAGGGCACAGCTTCGGCAGTGTGTATTTAAAGTCGTCCCAACAGAAAATTAAAGGCACTAGGGATATCCAGAATCTGGAAATTGACAAGAAAGAGGACAGGGCGATTAGGAGTTTGAGCTCAATCTCATCGATAACTTCTTTCTGCATGCCATCAAAAGCGCGAACAGTGGACTTTGCTGTCTAGATCTTCTCTTCATTAATCCACAGGCAACGGAGTGTGGCTAGAGGGCTGATATTTAGTGCCGATCCATTATCGATTAATACCCTCAATACCATCTTATCGCGACATTTTACGGAAATGAGCAGAGCCTTAGTATGGTTGCAGTCCTCGACAAGGAAATCCTCATCAGCAAACAAGATTTGATCCTTTAGTAAAACGAACCCAATAAATTATTCTAATTAACCCTCATCGATGCTCTTTAGCATATGCACTTCATTAAAAACTTTGAACAATGCGTTTTTATGTTTTTCATAAGATTTGAAGAGATCTAAGAACGAAATTTGGGCAGGCATCTTCTTCAACTGATTCACTACATTAAACTCGCTCGTTTTAACAATTGCCAAGAATTGCTCCGCTTCTTCATTCGAGATGGCTTTCTTCTCAACTGCTTCGGGAAGCACATAACAGCGGCCTAAACGCGTGATAGCATCAATTTCGTTTGTCTTATAATTCCAAGGGACTGCCTTGGGGTTGTAGCTCGGGGCTCTCACTTCTATTAAATCCTCTTCATCCTCAGGTGGAAGTTCGATTACTATCGGCTGCACAACACGATCATCGATCTCTAAGGAATTGAATTGTTCATACGTAAGGCATGTTCGACACTTGCCTCCTTGTGTGTCCATAGATCATCCTCAACGAATAAATTGATCACTACGAGAGTAATCATGCCAACCATCTCTTCCTCCGGCCTAGGTAAGTCATCCATACCCCTCATCCATCCAGAATAACATCTTTCGGGTCAATAAAAAAGTTCAGGGGAGGCGAGTACTTCACCATATAGTCAAACTTCCCACTAGGCTGACCTAGCGTGCTTATCACTTCCCTGTCTTTATGAGCTGACCTTACGAGTTCGCTATCCTAGTTGACTTTCATGGTTCAAGGCTCAGCATCAATGGTAAGACGTTTTCCTTTATCGTCATTTATGGTCTAAAACACTGCACTTTCATTAGCTGCTTCTATAACTTTTAAAAATCCGGCGGCCATCTTCTCAATTTCCTCCTCCTCAATTTCGCAAATAAAGTTCTTGGAGGATAGATCAAATACGACTGTCGGAATCGTCATGTCGTCTGACTCTTCCTCTTTAACACCCCAAATTACATCTATATCCACCATTCTAGAGATGCACTCCATGGCGACTTGAAGGGGAGGTTTGAAGGCTCGACATCAATGCTTAGACGTTTTCTTTCATCGTCATTTATGGTTTGAAACACTGCTTCGCTTTCATTAGCTACTTCTATAACTTTTAAAAACTCAGTGGCCATCTTCTCAACTTCCTCCTCCTCAATTTCGCAAATAAAGTTCTCGGAGGATAGATCCAATAATGCTATCAGCATTGTCATATCGTCTGACTCTTCCTCTTTAACACCCCGGATTACACCCATATCCACCATTCTAAGATGCACTCCACCGTTCTTCTTGATGACAATCTTTCATGACATTTGAATGATATCGATCTTGTTTGGTACGGTGAGTTTTAGCAAGCCAAAACCATTTTTATATAACAAACTTCCCCAGTGGAGTCGCCAAGCTATCGCGACCCACCCATCCAAATTCTGATCGGTTAGGCTAAGAGGTATTTGTCGAGGGGATGTGAACATTAATTTATTCGTTTGATAAACAAACCAAATAGTTCATCAATCTAAAGACCGAGACACTCTCGAGCCTTATACCTCATGTGACGAGAATTTGTCTAAACGAAGCATCCCATTGGAGTCGCCACTAGCCATAATCAAGGGTTGGCTAGAAATTCTAATCGAGACGCGAGAGTGTCGTCTCGATATACGCGAAAACCAGAGATTTTGAAGATCGGGGACTTGATTACGTTAGCAATCTAACTAGTGCAATTTCGGTACCTAAACTTGAAAATTCGCAAACTAAGCCAACAAATAGCCTATCGAAAAAGTTTAAGATTTCACCTAGCCATGCTAAAAATGAAAAATAACAACCAATATATAAACCTAACATGCCTAATCAACCACATGCAAGATTAAATTAAACCGGCAATTCAAAATGTGTGAGTCCAACAACATGCAATCAAACATGACATTAATCACACAAAAAGGGCAAGAAAGGCAATTCCAAAGCCCAATTACTATTTTCTCGATTTTGGAAGTTTTAAAAATTTGTTAATTTTTAATTAAAAAATATTTTTTAATATTAAAACAATATTATAATATTATAATACTAAGGACCCGGGTCGGGTATGCGGATCCTGTTCGGACCGGGACCGAACCCGAGTCTTGTTGAGCCGAGTCCTCGGACGCCAAAAGCTTGAAGAAAGGAAAGGGCTTACTGAAAAACAAATCCATTTCGACCACTACAAAACTAGATTTTTCCTCACTTAACCGAGATCAAGGTCAACCAGCTAAACCAAGCCCAAAATTACTAAAACTTAAGCTCAAGATCACTTAGAAAAGTTAAATCCAGCCCATATCTGCAAAACTTCATTTAAGCCCAAAGTCCACCAAACTCAAATGAGCCCTAAAGTCCACCATAATTAACTAAGCCCATTAAGTTAATTACTTTAACCCCTCCTCCGCCGATTTTCCAATCCCAGAACTCCTCCGACACTTTCTTCGCGCTCTCGCTGCCCAGAAAATTTTTAACGCTACACACTTCTTCTAAATCGCCATAACTTCAAGAACAATAACAACATCCCATACTCGACAAGAATGACACTATTTCTCGCTACCGAACCAACCATCAGAGTTAGCGAATCTTACCATCTTCCGTCGTAATGACCAGCCAAACACGCCAACATACGCAGCTATATCATAAGAGAACACGCAAAAGACGGAAGAACAGAGAAGGACAAATGTGGAACAATGAAAGTATTTGCCGTAAACAGTACGGTTCAGGAAATCATATAACCCAACACCATCTTCAAGCATGACAAACCAACATGCATCCCGACAGCCCAGCAAACCGGACTCAACAAAAAAAAGTTTACGGATCTAGCTGATGCATTTCAGCAAGCATATGGTGTACAGTGCTGGAAAGAAAACCTTCCACTCAAACGGCACACGAAATCACCCCAAACTCAAAACACAGTGAAGAAGCCATGCTCGACATTAGCTCGGAAAACAGTTCTTTCGCATCCGCCACGAGTATAAACAAAGAACGACACATCCCGGTCTTGGTTGAACTGAGATAGGACAAGACTGAGCAACGATCGAGGCAAAGAAGAGCGCGAGCTCAGTCGTTGTAAGTGGCCCTACCCGGCTCGGCAACGGCGAATAGAGGGCGAACTTGAGATATATCGGACTTAGTCCGGTCTCCTCGCAACATTTCCGAGCCGGGATCCTCGGGGAAATGGATCGAACCCAAAAACTCACCGGAAGATTGGCGCCGTGGACAAAGAAATCGCGGGCTCTAGAGGTCGTCGAATGGAGTTCGGACGTGGCCGGCTGCCGGGAAACTGTGCCTTTTTCCCTTCCTCCCACGTCTCTCTCTCTCTCATTTTCTATACATTTAATCCCTAGATGGCTAAGCAAAATTTTAGGTTTCAACAGTCGGTTATCAAAAAAAAAAAAACACCCATCATCTCACCCTTAACCAAAAAAAAAACACCCATCATCTCATTCAACTGGATTCGTCAGCATCCTCTCTTTTTGCCACTCATCTCCTTCGGTCTCAGTTCAGTGGTTCTTTGAGCATTAGCTTTGTTGTCATGGCTTCTTCTGCCTTTGCAATTCTCTTCGCTTCCATTCTACTCAGAAGTTTGATGGTTGCATTGGCCGGCGACTTCAACCAAGAGTTTGACATTACCTGGGGGGATGGCAGAGCTCAGATACTCAACAATGGAGATCTCCTCTCTCTCTCTCTCTCTCTCTCTCTCTCTCGACAAGGCTTTGGGCTCCGGCTTCCAATCCAAGATCGAATATCTTTTCGGCAAGATCGACATGCAACTCAAGCTAGTCGCTGGAAACTCCGCTGGCACTGTCACTGCATACTATGCAAGTATCCACTGCCACCCCAAAAAAAAAAAAAAAAAAAAAAAAAAAGCTCAAGCTTTGCCGCCTCTATATGTTCATAGCCGTTTGTAATCTTTTGCCGATATATGTCTACATGCATTGCAGCTATCCTCAAAAGGGTCAACGTGGGACGAGATAGACTTTGAGTTCTTGGGAAACCCGAGTGGCGATCCATACATTCTTCACACCAACGTGTTCAGCCAAGGCAAGGGAAACGGGGAGCAGCAATTCTATCTCTGATTCGACCCGACCGCTGATTTCCACACCTACTCCATCCTCTGGAACCCGCAACGCATCATGTGAGAATCGGGACGTTCCCAAAACGCAGTCTCACCGACATGTACACATTTCTCTGCGGCATCTATTCACACTCTTTTTGCGTGCGTGCTTTACAGATCCTCAGTGGATGGCACTCCGATCAGAGAATTCAAGAACGCGGAGTCCAGCGGCGTCCCGTTCCCCAAGAGCCAGCCGATGAGGATCTACTCGAGCCTGTGGAACGCGGACGACTGGGCGACAAGAGGCAGGCTGCTGAAGATGGACTGGTCGCGAGCCCCGTTCACAGCGTCGTACAGGAACTTCAACGCCGATGCCTGCATCTGGTCCTCCGGGTCGTCGTCCTGCGGGCCCGGCGCCACCTCGGGCGACGGCAATTCTTGGCTCACGCAGGAGCTGGACACGACCAGCCAAGGGAGGCTGAAGTGGGTGCAGCAGAATTACATGATCTACAACTACTGCTCCAACTCCAAGAGGTTCCCTCAAGGCCTCCCTCCGCAGTGCAACCTCTCTTAGAATAGAGGAGGGGGCGGAGAGAGAGAGAGAGAGAGAGAGTGAATGCCAGGCTTTGAACATAGGACAAATTCTTTCATTGAACTTTCATATCCTTTAGTATGTTTGACGATACCTTATTCTATATGTGATATTTGAAGAGTGAAATTTGGCCATTGTAAAGAGTGTATTGGCTTATCGTATAAGAAAGTACCATTTCTATTTATTCTTTTTTTTTTGGCTTTGAGCTAATTAGCACATTTCTTGCCACCCAATTGGTGTTTGCTTGTACAATTGGGCTGCGAAGCTATTTTTATACAACCAGGCTCTTAGTCTCTTGATCTGTGCAATCATGTTATTTCAATCATTAACCGTATCCCAACAACTTAAATTGGTGATGTGAAATCGATAATGTCGTGAAATTTGATAAGCGACACTAATGAAGTACCGAGCCTAGTTGGCACTACATCACTATAATAGGAAATTTTTATTCTAGATAAAGTGACAAGGGAGAGAGAGAGTGGGGGTTGGGCGACAAATCGCAGACATTCGACAAAGAATCGACGGCCCTTGTAGGATTCAAGGGAGGGCTCGACCACTCTCGCCTTGCTCAGGCCAAGAAAATCATGTATCCATGTAAGCATATATATTTCATTCATCGTTGATGCATGAATAGGAAAGCACATTTCCCTCTCTCTCTCCATGGGCATTTACCTTAAGAATTTATTTCACAAAGGATTCGACCCACGGCAGCTGACATCCGTGAGGCAATGGCCTTGTACGTTGTCGACGGTAGGGGCGATGGTCAGCCATGGATTCTGCATCTTCACAGTTCTTGCAGCCTCCTCTGCTGTGACACCCCCACCAGCTCTGGCCATTCAGACTTGCCTACGCCCGAAAGTACGAACCATTCAAGTCGGAGTCAGAACGAACGCCGGACCTAAACAACAAGAGACGAGGGGAAAGATGTAACATCGCACGAGGGAGTTAGGCTATTACCGGCGCGCATGTTTGGAAAGGAAATCGGCATGCCTCCCTCAACTTTGTGTGGTTTTTAGCAATGGCTTTTGTTGTTGGGCTGTGACTCCGAGCTCGGCCTCCATCGAATAGAAACTAATTCATAAGAAAATTTGGCGGTGACGACTCTGAATTCACGAGTTTATTCACCCTCTTCCCTTTTCTCCATGCCTTAATTTTCGGGTCGCTAGCGACAGTGTTCTTGCACCTTTTTGGGGCAACGAAGACAAACAAATGGGAAGATTTTACACTGTTTCATCGTTAGGCTTGTGTCTGCCATGAAGTCACATGTACCAACCCACGCATAAAAGTTCCAGCAGCCACACAACCTTCAAGCACTACGAATGTGACGAGCGTCATACACCTTGCTTTAGATGTATGACCATGGCAAAGAAAATGAGAAGAGCACTCTAGTCAGATTCGAGAGTTATAACGTGCAGAGAATAGTAACATGTGATGGCATCAGTATGCTTGCACTCTGGGCCAAAAAGGGCAAAGCATGGTGAACCGTCGATTTCTTACCTTCTCTTTTTTAAGGTTCATCAGCACAAGAATGAATATGAACTTTTCTAGGACTCATTTTAGTAAGCCCGAAAATTCACGAACCTGACCCTCCAATCCAGACACAATTGAAAAGGGGACGGGGGGAACCAGCAGCAAAAATGAGACAGGCAGAACATAGTGAATATACGAAGTAAAAAACAGAACTATTCATCGGTCATCTTCACACGATTACATACCTAACACTTAAACATGGGATGGTAAAATGCCTAAAATCGAAAACATCGTCAAATCTGGCCCAACAATTAGAAGTACATATTAAGCAATCCCTTAACAAAACACATCATAAATAAATAAGACTTCGAGGACTATTAATAGAAGAAACTTACTGTACAGACAACTGTACAAGAGACTTCCACATTACAGAAGCAGAATCAGCAGAGATCCCTGACAAACCCGGCCAAGCGAGGCCCCAAAACCACAATTATGTTGACGTCAGCAAAGAGCTGCCATGAATCCTAGAACCAAAAGCAACACAATTCAACGCCCAATACTCAGAGCATAAACCATCTCAGGGACCCTTTTTCTGTTTTTATTCATCCAGCTCAACAAGTTGTGCCCGTCTCTCAGCAGCCTTCTTCCTTATGAAAAAGCCCCATCTCATCGCTGCCTTAATTTTCAGCCAACCAACAACCGCTTTGCCTGAACGGGACCGGTCCTCATCAAATGGCTGTGGTGACGGCATGTAGGTAGGGAACCCATAACCATCTTCAGGAACACTAATGGAGGCATGACCTCCCATGCTAAAGAGTCGGAGTAAATGCTGCATGTCCTCATTCTCCAGCATCTCATGACTTCGCATGCGAATCTCTTCTTCCGTCAAAAACTCAACGTCTCCCTTGTCCCGGTTGCTCGACCAATCGTCAAATGGATTCAAGCCAGGCGTCTGAATCGATGAACCAGTTGCCTGAAAACCAGCTGATAGAGGTGGACCAAGGGCCAAGCCAACACTGCTGCTGTCATTTCTTGAACTTTGTGTTTGGTTGCTGGCCAACTGGTCTTGTGGTACGTATGAAGTACTAGGAAACTGAGACCGAGTATTAGCATTTGCAAGCTGGGACTGGGTTGAGTATCTCACTGCCACGTCACCATTATATCCTGAAAGGGACAGAACACAACAACCCGCAAGGTAAATACTTGATTTATAGTTCCAAGCTGCCTGGCATAGTAGAATTCCAATGCCATGCAAGATCATTGCATATAGCTGTGTTCGTGTGTGAGTGATTTTGAGAGCATGTGTTGCAGTGGAGGTGGATGGGGTGGAAGCAAGTCAGGCTGGGAGGGTAAGGAGGGAGATCAAAACAATAACCAAAAGATGCCATAAGAACAACAAATAAGCAGCTCCCTCAATTTACTTTTTGGTCCATGGAAAAATTAAGACAAGATCACAGAGACATTTCAGTAACTTGTGCTGGATGTCAGACGGCATTAAAGAGGCAACCACCAACCTCAACAGAAAATGTGAGAGAAGTGCCTTATCAAGAGACAAAGTATAAGTTCCCAAAGAGGGGAGACCATTATAATTGGAAGGGAAGGGAAATAAACTCGTATTCTAGATTATCGTATGCGTAAAAGAAGAGTAGGCATAGGATACAGGCTTCATCCATTAAATGCATTTCTCAGCGAAATGCACTATCTACAGAAGCACCAAATAACTGACAGATGCTTGATATATTATTAGCATCATGAGATTGAAAGTACTGTATTGCAGAAACATGCATGCTACGCTTGTGGAGCTTTAAGAGGATAAGAAACATCTTTAGTACAACACCCAAGATCTTATTGCATCAAGTTTGCATTCAAATCAGAAAGTTATCACTGCTACCAATCTGAAAATGACATTCTTATCGTTATACTACTGGACCTTCACATATCTTGAAATGTCATATTCACTTGAAGACATAAACAAAAAGAAAAAACAAAAGATTCACCTGAAGACGAAAGAACCAAAAACAATGTGGTCCTAATCACCTGAAATTCAAAATCTCCTAACTAAATTTTCAATAGCAAAATCATGAAAGTTGTACAGATCAGTAGAGGGCATTTGCATGGAATTTCTCTAGGAATGATTAAGCAGGAATAGTAGATGGCAGTCTCATAGCTTTTGTTGTGTACTTTACATCTTTCTCTTAATAAAATTACGCAATGAGAATGACCCAAACTTAAGACATATTTCACTTATTGCTTAATAAGATATTGATTGCACTTCTGGGAGGCCTTAACATTAAATAGCTTCTGAATGCAGCATATAACACCGCATCATTAAAGTCTATAACTCCATTTGTTCTTGGAAACTCCAACAAAGGGAAACAAAACATGGAAGCAGAAAAAAACAGAGATCGCAGTTCTACTTTTTCATGTTGGGTGTAAGACAAACCAAAACAATAACTGGTGGCGTTATCAAAAGTCCACTTAAAAGCATCTTGACACTCGGAGCTTTCACTATTTCATTGACCACTTGAATACCCAAGATTTCAAATCAAACTCTGTATGCTGGAGAAATTGTAGATGACAATTAGTCTGTGCTTTGAATCACACTGATTCATTTTCTACTGAGAAAAAATGAGAAGCAAAGCAAGCTAAAATTATACTCATCGCACAGAAAGGCCTCATGGGACAGATATTTAAAAGCCCAACTAGTACACAGCAAGCATTACCTCCAACAGGTAAACCTGAATCTGCTGAAGGCTGTTCGGATGTAAAGGAAACAGGCAATCGTGGTAACTGCAGCTGATGATCTAAAGGATTAGAGTATTCTAGTGCTGCCGTCTGTGGTTCATTTCTAGAAGACCTCCTTACTTGCTTGAAATTTAATAAAGACTTGCCATCGTACTCTATAACTTGATTCCAATTATCATAAGCCTTCTTCACCAAAGTATCTACATAAACCTGCAAGAGATTGGTGCAGTTTCACTAATTCCATGAGCCAACACCGTTCTTTTATAAGAATATTTGTATAAAAGAAAACAAGATACTAGCAAAAGGGAGTGTTAAAGAAATAAGACAAAGGAAAGAGAAGGAATAAAGAGACAGCTTATCGGAAACGATAACAGTTCTACACCCAACTAGAATGACAGTCTGGTCAAATAAGCCAAAGAGGAAATATGATCTTCCAGATTGAAGAAAGACCCTGCTTTTCTAATTTCAGTTTTTAAACTAAAAAGTGGCCGAAAGAGAATGGTAAGGTGAAAGCCTCTGAGCTGATGAAGAGTAAGCTCCAATGTGGCAGGTGAGGAGTAAGCATCACATACCAGGTTCACCATGTGTCAAAATATGCTTCTTCACCAATTCGGTGCATATGTTCAAGTTGAAAAAGTTGCATAAGAAGACATATCTATCTACCAAGTTAAAGTATGGATCATACAAAGCCCAACAGGCTTGTACCATTCGATACAAAGGTTTAAGAATACAAGAGTCTAGACAGACAGTACACAAGTGCATATTACGACGGCAAATGCTAAATTTACAAATGCACAAACCTTCTGATTGTCAGAAAGTGAATCAGCAGTCTGATACTGGTCCCCGGTGATGAAGCCATTTAGCTCATAGATGTTGTTAAAAACTACTCCGACATTTCTGTTATCTTCGGCATAGTAAACATAGAGCTTTCCGCTAAGGACACAAGTCTTGGCATGCTCCAGAAGAGCCTCCCACATCTTATTTGACATACCACTGCCCAGGATCTACATGAAACCAGAAGAATGTTTCAGTAACAAATTAAAATGTAATTCTTATCAAATTATGAACTTACATTCCGCAATTTCTGAGGATCCCTAACAACGAGGCGGAGGAAGTCTTCGACTGAAAATATTCCATTATTATTTAGCCTCTTGTGAAATGAACCATCCTTGCCAATCTTTTCCAATCTCCATACTTCATCATGCAAAGCAGGTGGATAATGCTTTTTGTACACTGTAAAGATCCAAAGCAACACACATAATCAGAAACCGTATTGAACAAAAAAACATTTAAAGGTCCATAACGGAGAGTTATTACATTCTCCTCTGTGATCCTTAACAGTAAAAGCTTCTGTCTTAGCCTCACGAATGCGAATGCCTTCACCAAATCCAGGGGCAACCTTCAAGCCTAGCCTGAATTTTCTACTCCTTATCCAGCTGGAGTTATCAGTAAATGTCAATTCCCCAATGGTTCCTACACCTTCCTTGAGTGTAATTTGCAAGTCCCCTGTCAATAGTGGCCGCTTCCCTTCACGCTCTTTAACAACATGGCTTTCGAATTCTTCTTGGGTCCACCCCTCATCGTCTTCATTGTTAAAATCACCTTCAAGCACAACTACATCCAGTTTCACCAAGGATTCTGGCCCAAAGGTGACAACATGGCCAGTATTTGCATCGACTAAAACTACATGAATTGCAGCACCCTGCTCCCCCCTCAACTTTCCCTCCTGTGAAGAGCGGAAGAGACAACCGTGATCTAAACTGCAGCTGCAAGTTCCTTCCATCCGGACCCTCAATTCGCTTGGGCGATGCTCTGACATCAAATTATTTCAAATTAATGTTGTGACCCCCGGACTAAAACAATTTTTTGTTTGTTCAAGTGAATGCGCGCGCATGTGAGAGGGAGAGAGACAGACAGATAGAAACAGAGACAGAGATAGAGAAGATAAAGAAAAAAAAAATAAAACAAGGCAACAGTATCTTCCAAGAAAGAAGATAATTAAACCAATTTCATGACAAAAGGCCACACCTTCCATTTAGTCTAGGAGGCCCCAACTTAGCCAGTGCTCGTTCAACTTCCTCGCTGACCTGCTCAGAACCAATTACATGAGAAGTAAGGAGATGCCAGGTCATAGTATAGTGATACATGATCTATCACGTCAAGGAGAAGCGCAGTATCCTTCTTCTACATTATATCATGTTTCAAACACAAGAAATTGAAAGTATTAAAGCCAAAAAAACTCAGGCTGTTAGAAACCATATTGAAACAAGCGATTATGGGCCATAAAAATGTTGTAAATCTAATTGACCATCTTCTCAATGTAAACAGAACATCAACTTACCATAAGTATTGCCTCGAAATAGAAAAACCATCTCCAGTTAAGAAGAAGAAACAACTGTATTCATTTCATCAAAATGCATTCAAAGGCACATTATTTACTAGATACAAGATCAAAATTCTCAAACCATGTCATCAAATGTATGATAAAAAAAACCAAACATATACCGAAAAACCAAAAAAGAGCGCGGTATCTTACAACTCTACGAAGGATAGGTTCCAATGATGAACACAGCTTCTGTAAACTGTCAACCTTGAGAGCTTCTACAATTACACTGCACAATTTGAAGTCGTATAAAAAAATTGCATATTACAAGAAACAAACAAATGTTCCACCAACATAATCACCCTCTAGTAAATTTTGCAGACTATCAGAGAACTTTGACTAAGGTGTCGAATTGCAAAATTTGCAGCCTTAGAGCAATTCTAGAGTTACTGTATGTAGGAATGACATTCTGGAGATTAAAGCACTGTGCGTCATGCAGCTCAAGTTGAGAGAGCAAAAAGATACAAATAAATATCAAGAGATGCTTGGGATAAAACACACTAGTGATTCGAGAACAAGTAATATAGGGAAGACCTGCCCTAGAAAGAAGCAATGCAGATGAAAATCCCCAGAGAAAGAACAATGTAAATAAATGATGAGGCAAACCACGAGAGCAAAGCCGACACAGGAGAGGAGCTGTAATTTATTATCTCAAAGCAGATGGAAACTCCCCAGAAGTCAAATAGCTAAAAGACCAATGTGAATGGAGTAAGGACAGAAAGAAACATAAAAACCTTCAAAAGAACAATACCAAACAAGTTAAAACTGAGGACACAAGATTCTGAAACATGACATCATGGCCCTGATCACATTTATTTATTATGCCACAAGCTTCAAAATATATAGCCTTTTCAAGGTGAATTATAGCTAAACGTTTTGTTCGGCAAAGGCTGCCAAAACTTCAATGAAATAGGATTATAGTAGTTGGAGTACCATAAAATAACTTCATTCACAGAGGAGGAGGGGGGCAGGGACATATAAGGATAGACTCCACATGCCATTGAAAGTGGGGGGGAAAACCCTTAATGCTTCAGCCTGCTGAAGTAGCAGTAAGAAAAAATCCCATTTCGAGAAGCAAAGAGCCACGGTTCATTTCGACTCGATACAAAAAAGAGAAGAAAAAAAAAACTCCTCAGTTTGCGTCACAAACGTCAAATTGACTAAATTGAGTGCGAAAACACGAGACCTTCTCAAAAGTACAATCTCGCGCAAGAAGACGCGGTGGGTATGCTGAACGAAAGACAAGCACACTTGGACAGACGGGTGGGTATGCTCTTACCTCGCAAGAGCAGGCCGCTTTCTCTCCTGCTGCTCGTCTTCACCCTCCAAGCTCCTTTTCCCTCTGTTATTCATCGAGTTGGTCCTGTCCACGTACCTAGCCTGCCGGTCCATATTCCCAGCAGATCTGCAGGACACGGAAAAACCATCACACCCATCAGCAGCTCCCCCGGCTCAAATCCACGGGACCCCGAGCAAGACACCCGAGCACACCCACCCCCATATCCCCAAAAGCGGATCTAAAACAACAAACCCACTTCCAGGCTACCCCGGCTTCCATCCCAACACTCCAACACACGGCAGCAGAGGCAGCAATCACGAAAACCCCCCAAAACCAAATCTCGACACTGCTCGCGAGATTCCAGATCTCGACCCCGCCCCTCATCCGGCCTAACCCGGGCCCACAGGCGAGAGGCGGATTACAGCCCGGAAGCACACCGAATCGGAGCGAGGAGCTCGCCAATCAATCCGCCCGACGGCGGGACGATGACGATGACGACGATCCGCGAGCTTCCCCGCTCCGGTCGTCGGAAGCTCAATCGGAGCGACCCCGAAAAACAGAGAAAGAAACAAAGGAGACGGACACAGCATCACCACATCACAATCACACAGGACTACACACAAGTAGAGATAGAGAGAGAGAGAGAGAAAACCTGAGGGCGGTAATGGAGGGGGCTTTGGGTGGAGCGAGAGAGAGAGAGAGAGAATCCCGAACGCTTTCCCGAGGAAATCGAAGGGATTTGGGAGCTCGTGTGCGCGTTGTGTGGGGGGAGGGGAACTGTTTGCGGGGAGGCGAGTCTCTGCTCGGTCTCTCTCTCTCTCTTTGTCCGTCTCCCCTCTTCTGCTATAAATATCCAAAGTCCACTCTGACGACTTGTAGCTGAGCCAGTGGCAGTGCTCTGGTGCTACACGGGTCTACCTTATCGCTCCACAACCGCAGCCGCTTGTCTCATCTAATCCGGATGACGAATCGCGATGAAACGGCACGTGTCGGGGAGGATACAGTAGAAGCCCGATACCTGCACGTGGGAATATCGCCCCGAACCCGAGCCCCGTCGACGTATCCAGTCGGATCTATATTTACTCTAAAGACTTAAGCCAATAAATTATGTATACTTTAATGTGTACGTAATTACTTCGGCGCATAAATCTTGTCTTTTAATTTAATGTGTCAACTTTAATGGATGTCTCGAAATTCACTCATGATTTGAAATATTGGCTCAGTAATTACTTAGGATAATATAACAAAACTAGGGTTCTCGGTGAGAAAAATAGAATTCAGAAAATTAATAGCTCGGATCCTCTCGAATATTTCCACCGGTAGCCGTTCGGCTAATTTTAGAGAACGGGTGTGTGCGATCATCACTACATCTTATGTACGATCCTGGAATAATTTTCCGACACTTGGGTTAAACAAGATCCTAATATTTCGACAACAATCGTATCCATATTTTTTTTTTGCATAAACGTGCCGTAATATTGCCTGCCCAATTAACTCATGTGCATGTGACTTTAGTTAATTTTTTTTGGATTAATACTACAAAAAACACCAAACTGGTATACTTGTGATAAATTTATTCCAAACTAATTTTTTCACCACCAAAAACTCCAAACTGATATATCTATTACAAATTTACCCAAAACTAATTTTTTTTACCATAAAAAATCACAAATTGATACATTTATGATAATTTTACCCTCCTTTAAATTGTACAATACAAAAAAAAATTACAAACTAGTACACATGTAAAATCCTAAACTGGTACATCCATCCGCTATCACGTGTCATTTAACTAAGAAATTTGCCAATAAAATTTAATGAAAATTAAATGAAGGTAAATTTATCATGAGTGTACCAATTTTGGATTTTTAGTGATTAAAAAATTAATTTGAGATAAACTTATCTCAGATATATCGGTTTGAGATTTTTAGTAATGTTAACTTTTTTTTTTTTCATGGCAAGCAGTGTTGCGGGCCTACCACGGTCCGCGGACCACCTGATAATTCCCGACGTCGACGAATAAAGAGCTTGCTTTCCTTTTTGGCCCCATGCGGATCGAGAGAGTTGGATCCCATGACGCGTGCCCCCCTCGAGCGCCTAGGATCGCCCGCGACGGGAGCCAGCGCCATCGTGACCGTCCATTTGCTTGTCCCGAACGCGGTTGCTCACGCCCGCGTACCATTGGCCCCTTTTTTCCCGAAAATGTTCTTTCCCTTTGCCTTTTTCAATTTTAGTTCTCGAGTCCGACCAAGAAAAGAAAAACAAAAAATTTAGTTTTCGAGAATCAAGCGGACGTCAAGCGTACCAGCAGATGCAGACGTCACCTTTGTCTTAGCTGGCTGTTGGGTGTCATCGCGGACCATTTGATTCGTCTAATTCCGAACATGGTACATCTACATTCCATGTTTTATGCTACCACATGAGATAAAGGAGGACGAAAACATTACTGTTCTAATCACTAAAAACAGAGATTTATCTCGGGCAGGTCCATTACTAAAACAGGAAAGTGTTCGCTCGGAATGAAAGCCGGTCGGCTGCTACATCGAACTAGGCTACTCCCATTAGCCGCCCAATGAGAAATTGGAATGCGAAGGTTCAAACCGAGGAGCGAATATGAGTCGGGCGAGAAGATGGCTTCGCGTTCGTGACATCGCCCGTTTCTGCTTTTCCGCGGGCCCGGTGAAATGCTTCCAGGTTTCTCTGAAGCTTGACTAGCAGCTGGGAGCATATCTCAGGAGGAGTGCAGGGACCACACATGAGGTAGATGACATTGCCCAGCGGCCTCACGTACACCCCATCCTCACGCAGCATCTGAAGGAGAGCCCTCGAGTATAGTGAAGCGTACCTGCGAGAGAGTCTTCATCGGTTTAGAAGACGTTTCTGACGTGTGACGAAGGAATAGGCAAGCACTGGCCCGACAACACCGAATTGACAACGTATGGGCATAAATGGCAGATGCAAATCTTTAGTGGATTCTTGAGAAACGGGAGAGTACTCCTTAGGATAATCTCTAAGAAGACAGGATCCACCAAGATGATGTCGCAAAGAAAAAAAAACCTCGATTGTACATGGCTAATGTCGGCCAGTGCAAGTTGAGATGAACAGTGACCTAAGTCCCAGCAAACTACTAATTTCATCTCCTTGTAAGTGGGGAAAGTGAATTGCTTTCTGATTTTACCAATTTCTCTAACATTGACAAGGATGGCATCCTTTCCAGAAGGTGCCTACTAAAACATCCCAATATTATGTGCCTTAATCATCATCTAAACAGTGAGTTAAGACTCCAAGAGTACATTGAGTTGGAAGTGACGTAGTAACATTGCTTCTCTATAGAAGGTTAAGAAGAGTACCCAGCATTGGAGCCTTCAGCTCGGAGTTCCAGGGCAAAGAGAGTTCCCAAGGAGATAACTCTTTGGACTGCTGGGTGAGACGAAATTTGCGTGACTAACTCGAAATCCCACAACTGCAAGAGCTCAAACATTGTGTATTATTGAATTATCTGCACAGATACGTATATAAAAAGGAATGGATAGGAGACAATGCTATTAGTAACGCTGACCGCATCATTAACTATCCAAGCAAACAGAAAGTTGTTAGTTGACAAGCATATATATGCTTCTCAACTGTTTATTTTCCCCACACTTCTATTATATCTAGGAAAAGTGAATCTCTCGCTAATTAAAACCATACTCTTGAGAATAAAGAGCAATTTCTTCTACCTCTCTAAGCACCTTCCCTTGAGGAATGACGTTGTGGTTCATCTGAGGATCTTTGAACCACTTGATGGATTTAGTGGCCGCTGTGCACCCGACAGCATGTGCAGAGTACGAGTGTCCATGCAAAAGCGCCTTGAGCTGTAACAAGACAATTCAAGCATTTGACTCGCACCATGGATATATGTATGGTAGTTTTCTTTTGATAGGCAAAATGTGTAAGGTGACTTGCCAGCATCCAACCACACGGTTAAATGTACAAACAACCTATGGAAGACATTAACATTGCCCTTGCCTTTAAATTCAAACTAACTAGCATGCATTTTCCACTATTAGATTCGGAAAAAGCATGAAATAGAAGAGGTGTGTAACTATACTCCATCGACAAAATGATGCTATAACAGTGTGATGCTTGCTATAGGGAAGTCAAGACATCTGTGGCATGTCAAATTTCACTTTAAAAGATAGAGTGAATCCAGGAATTCCGGCAAAATATAACTCAAATACGTAACGAAAACTGGTATTTGGTTAAAAGCTTAAAGCGACACTAGAGCTGATAAATGAGTCATATTAAGACTGCATAATAAAAGAAACTATCAAAGCTATTCTGCAAGTTAAAGTGCTGCACAGCATTTGTAAGAGACAAACATCTGTACCAGTTGCTATAAAGGTTCACTAAGCGAACCAAATGCAGCCATCGAACTCAACGAACAGATTTAAAGCATAAATAAAATCATAGGACATCAGTTACTGTGCATTTTATGGAGTATGCTCTATCAACCATAATTAAGGACAAAACTTGAGTCCTTACTGAAAAAACAATTAGATAACATCACCCCCTACATTTGCCTGTTACGCAGATGGAGCATTTCAAGTTGTACCATGAATCATGACAAAAGGCGAGCTGTCAAAATGCATCGATCAGGAAGCAGTCAACACCTTATCATAAATTCATGTTATTTCTATCATGTTAGCCACGAGAAGATACCTTTGATTCCCCAAGAAAAGCAGTAAACACGGCATTTGTCGCCAATGTGACAGCCAAGGGTATCATCCCACCAGTCATCAATTTCGCAAAGCAGGCTATATCTGGCACACATCCAAGCAGTTCTGCGGCAGACTGGGAAAACAAGTAAATCACATCCCACTCCAGCTAGAAAAATCACTGAACAAGCAAATGAAAAGGTAAAACATTTGTAATCAACCAACCTCCGTTCCCAAACGCCAGAAACCAGTGAAGACTTCATCAAATATTACTGGAATCTTTTGCCTTTGGCACTCGTTAACAAGTACACGTTGAAAAAGTGGATCAACCATGAGCATACCTCCAGATCCTTGTATGACTGCAAAATTGATTTGCAACAATTAATCATATCCAAATATTCCGAACAGCATAAAACATACAATTTTGTGCTGTGGCCTTTCAACTAAAACAATTGAGATATAGCCAAAAGCAGCATGACTGGGAAAACAAGAATGCAAGAGTAGGTCACTCTGGCTCAGGGAAAATAGTTTTACAAATCAAGGACTGAAACTCAGTCCACAACAGCGAACAAACATTATAACTTCTTAAGAACAACAAGGCCCATTAGAGCAGAAGGAATCCCATTATTAGCCCAAAACAATGGTGTTTAGCACTATATGGATACCCTCATCTCAAACGCGGTGAAACTAACTTTATGTCCATCCTGAGGCAAAACCAACAGAGAGAGAGAGAGAGAGAGAGAGCTGATGAGGTTATGCAAATTAGCGAACCAACCCTATCCCTGACCTGAGGAAAAAAAAAACTAATAAATTCAGATGCATTTGACCGTGGGAGAGTTTTCTTGCCTGGTTCTATAATAAGTGCCCCAATGTACTTAGATCCCCTTGATCCTGATAGATGTTGGGATATATATAATGAGTATATACCAGAAAGATCCGATTCATCCCTGCTCTTGCAGAAAATTTCATCACGAGAACTGAATGCTGCACAAATTTGAAGACAACTTAATTATGGCCTAATGACAGAAAGCAGAGCCAAAAGAAAAAACTTGTCTAGGTGAATGTGTTAGAAGATAACGTACTCATTTTTTCAAATTCAAAACTTTTATTATGTATCATCGCTGGTAAGGAAAGCTTCCAAACACTTCTGTGCAAAAAAACTGTAGGAGGATCCAGAAAAAGACCTCTCCCAGTGTACCTGTAAAAATTAGTGAGCTTCCTTTTTAAATAAACTAGAACTCATAACTCGCCGTGATTTGTTCTTGCCTGTGGCTATACATCAGGCACAAACCTGGAAAACTGCCAATTTGCCAACAGAGAAAAAGCAAAATGCATGAACAGCCAAGAACAGCAAGTCTAAAAGATTAAAGAAACTCTTAAGCAATGGAATCAACATTACAATAAGACTAAGCCATTCTAAATGCATGCAATATCGCCTCCATGAGGATGATTTTAAATTTATTAGTTCCAAACACACCTCACTCCTCTTCTTTTGCCTATAGATACTAACCAACTAGGACCAAATGCCTTGATGTAAGCTTCAAAGTCTTAAGACTCTGACTGACAAACAAGTAGCATAAACAAAGAGACAGTACATTATTATCTAACTACATACACAGCATATTACAAACTATGTTAGAATAAAAATTGAGAATTGACCTGGCTATCTATCTGTCCTTAGGCCTTTTAAGCAATACCAAGCAAGACTTATGACAGGCAGGAAAGTTATGCCTATAGCCTAGCCTGGTCCCACTAAGACAAAGAACTTTTACAAAATACGCTAGAGCTCCCTTTCCCCACGAAGCAAGACAAGACGGAAAGGGGAGAAAAAAGAAGTCAAGTTATGTTTACACATCCATTGCTTCATCCCTAGTACAGTGACCAGTTCAAAATACAGGGAAAAGTACTTTCCAAAAAAATAGCTGAAAATGCCAACAGCTATATAATGAATACATATTTTTCAAGGGAGAAGAAAGAATAGATTCTTCAGTACGTTTCATGAACAAATGGCCATACCATGGTTGCTGAATAAAGCCGGTATAGGCTGATGGCGATTGTGCTTCCATAGCACCTAGAGTATCTCCATGATAAGAACCCTTGAGAGCTAGAACCTGCAGTAGACGAATTTGAAAACATACATCAAACACTGATTTGACGATATTACAACTACAAAATCGCATGGGTTGTTTGGCTTGTAGAGTGGAATGGGATTGGATTAGAATGATATAGACTACAGGCCCTTCTAGAGTTGAAAACCTCACGTTATCATACCAAAAAGATGGTGTTCTATTAGGATTACATCAGGTATATAATATATCCATAATTCCCACCAAACAAACATGCAAAGTTATAGAGATTTGTGCCTAGCAAAACAACTCAAATCGATCAATCCAATTAAGGAGTAGAAAACAAACCAAGGCCAAGCGTAAACAAAGACCAAAAACCTTTGGTTTTTACATCAACAGTGACTACTATTAGAGCATATATAACCTCCAAAAAATGTCCTCAGAAAGAAAATGAAGCAATGCACTCAGTACATTAGACCACAAAACAAGTAAACAAGCTAACTAAAACCCTTTTATTAGAAAGGTGACAGAAAAGAATGAAGCCTACCAAAAGTTCTGGCTGTTTTTCAGAAGCATCGCCAATTGAATGTTCTGGAAGAATTCCTATATCAGCAGAAAATACACGGAAAGCCATCTTGAGAGCAATCTCAATAGCAGTAGATCCATTATCCGAGAAATATACTCGAGAAGCCCAACCTGAAAAAGGTAGATGCAGTCCCCAGTTACAGATAAATTGAGCACTATAAGTCCACTAGGTGCTCGTGTGTAAACTCAACAATCGAGGAGTGCACTAGGAGTCGAGGTTGTACAGTCAGATAATTAAGTAGCATAAGCAAAACGACTCAACCTTAAAGCACACTAGTTATTCGGTCCAAATTTAACAACCTAAACTAAACTGTAAAAGGTCAACAAACTTCAAAAAAGAGCATAATAAACATTTATATACAACCTGATTCAATTGAACATGTATATACTTGGTAACATAAGACACCCGAAAGGAAAACAAAAGAGCACCAGAAGAGAGGCCAAAGTCAAATTTTGATAGTGTTGCGAACAAAAGTTACGATGATCGCTAAGATGGCGCAAGAATATCTTCTGACCTTCTCCAACACCACCCAACAAAAGCTCCGCACATTCTAAGGCTGGCTCGTAAACATTTTCTGGGAACATCACATGCCCAAATCTTGCAGCCGCATAACCCATGTCCCTTGCAAGCTCAGTCTGTAAACACCTAAACATGTCCACATTAAAAAGAAAATTCAGGAGATCTATCACAATGCACAAGAAACGCTACAAATGAGAAGCACCTCAAAAAGAAAGCAAGAGAATCAAGCAAACTGATAGTCTGTGCTCTCTGATATTGGTGTATCTTACTACCGTTACATATTATTGTCTAGTGAAACAAGAGGTGAGGCACAATTGTTGGACTATATTCACCTTCCCTGCTTAGATTGACAACATTTAATAGAAAACATTTCCACTCCATTGCTTCATATGCCAATTTTCCATAGAAAACATAGGAAAATTTGACTAGTAAAAGTAAACCATACTCACGCTAAGGTCTGAAAAAAGAAAAGAGGAGAAAAAAGACAGACAAACCAGAATGCACAAAAAAAGATAACCTGAACATATGCGACTCACCAAGTACTAATTCTAGGGCTTCATTTCTTCTCTACCTCCTCTGCTTCAAGGATTATTAACCAGATGGTCATCCTTTACTTGGTACTTACATGTAAATAAAGAAAGACCACCCAGACAAATGTGGATAATAGGGGCTTCATACATGTTGTCTAGCAACCAATAACAATTAATCCTTGTTTAGGAGGGGCCACTCAAATTCAGGAGGTAACAAGGCATTATTTACTTTCAACTGCTGACATTCAAATTCAGCAATTATTGTTTGTTTACGAGGATAAGCAAATAACACAACATCGTTGATTTCAAAATTCCTATTGTAAATGAAAAAAGTTTGATTAATGAGAAAATGCCTGGACTAACAGAGGGAGCTCAAAAGAAAATATGCTGATAATTAATAGTTCATACATCCAACTTGTTGTATCTTGATTTCAACAGAGTTTTCATCATGTCTAACATAACAACACAAAACAGCTAATTACCATCACACATAAATATAATTTAGGAAGCAATTCACTAAGGAAAATGTTAACGAGTGTCCCTTGGGCACGTCTTAACCATTATCGAATGTGCTTTGGAAATTTAAAAGTTACCATTTGAAATAAGCGAACTTATTATAACGTGTATTCTTCCATTTTCCAAGTGTATTGGAAAGTGTTATTTCCACTTTTAATTGACTTAACTAGTGCCCTAGGGGCACTGGTTAACAAGACCCATTCACTTATAAGCATCCTGCTTCAAAATTCCATCATTTGCAGAAATAATTGCTGGATTTGTCAACAAATTCTTCTGGCATCAATTCATAGTAACCACCAATAAGCACACACATGAATAACCAGGAAGGAAGAATGACCTGTAAAGAAGCATTAGGGCCTTGGGTCCACCAACTTGCGCAAGCATCAAACATTTGGTTCAAAGATTTATCATCCTGATCCTACAACAAGAAAATGAAGTCACTTTTTGCAATCCTTCATAGAGGTGTCAGTGATTAAGTAGCAGTACATTTTCTATCAAGCTACGTGTGTGTGTGTGTGTGTGTGTGTGTGTGTGTGGGGGTTTGTTGTTGTATTCCAATTGTAGGAGTGTGTAATACCATAAAATGATCGAGACAAACCTTGAAAACTGTAAAGTTTTCACCATGCCGTGAATCAATCACGGTAACGCCATCTTCTGATACAAGTGTATGCTGAGTGAAAGGCCACCAGAATATATCTCTTGCCTTCTTAGGCATATCAAGCAATGTCTGCATTCGTTCCAGATAAGATGACTTCATTATGTTCTTCAACACATCAAATATGCCTCGAGAATCGATAAACCATTCCATCAGGTCATTTGAGGGATCTTCTGGAACATGTGGCAGCACAAGCACTGGCACCCTATGGCATTTATAAAGAAAATTAAGCTGAAAAATCATTTGATGCAGTTGGACAATTGCACAACTTAAAGCATGACTCACAATCCCATTTTAAAGATTTTCAGGATGCAGCATATATTTTAATGAACAAAACTAGAATCCTCTGGCATAGATAATAGAAACAACCGTAAGTACCTATTACGAAAATAGGCCATCAGTGGCTCCTCATTTAGAAGCCCGTGATCTTCAAATACAACAGCAACCACATCGTATCCTCGAATTCTTAAGCTTTCATAAGCTGAAATTGTTGCTGAAATTCCACCTAGTCGTCCATCTCCAACAAGAACAGCAGGTAACCTGAAAGGCCTATACAAAAATTGCGCAAAAGAAGTAAACAACTGGTTCAGGAAGATAAGTGAGAGAGAGAGATGACAACTCAGTATCAAGGGCATGGTGCCATGGAAAAACGCAGCATATAGCAGTGCCTTAACACAATTCTCCTAAAGAGATGGTTCGTTACTGTAAGAGGATCAGCGACAGATACATAATCGATTAGGAGAGATAATAAATTATTTAGAAGAGTCTTGACTTGGGGAAAGAAGATAAAAAAAAATTATTTGGAACATTCACAATAATTTAGTATATAATAACACGTGAGTTGGTTTGAGCATAGACGCCCTGGGGGATGATCACTCCCTCCAGCCCCCTTGGGTCCATCCTCAACAAGGATTAACCATAAGTACAAAAAAAGCGGTGGACTTTCCACAATGTCGTCGCTTAAGAACCATTGGCGTCAGAAACTGACGATCATGTAATTAGGAAGAGAGCATCATCAACCAAATATGGGGCATGTTTTAAGCCAGAGGACCCGATTACCACATCAAGAAAAATCAATTACTGGGTTCACAGTCTCAGCAAATGAGATGTGCAACATTTCCAAGGACACACCACTGCAAAAGGGCAGCAATCGCATCCTCGAAACATGTAATATCTCATATTCTACTGGATACGGAAGCCAAAGAAGTACAACGTGAAGAATAGTTTGCGAAAGAGTTGACCTTTTGTCTTCTTTTAAGACGCGACAGCAATAAACAAAAACAAATGAGAAGACATGAAAGGGAAAAGATCGAGTCAATTTTAAATGGCGCACGAAACCCGCGAATGAACAATTCAGTATGCTCCCCTATGAAAACAAACACCGACCAGGACGTGCTTTCGCAGATAAAAAGGACAGAGGGGAAAGCGAACGTACCTGTACAAGTCGCACTGAAGAGTGCCAGAAGGTCCTGGGCTCGCAACTCCGCCAGAAGTCTCGACCACGCAAAACACCTCCCCCCTCGCCATCTCTCCGGCCGACCCTCAACCCTTTCTCTACCATCTCCACCACCACACTGTCCTCCACCACACCACTCTCTCTCTCCGCCGCCAAATGAGGCGAGACCGCCTCCTTCCAAGCGAAGACCGTCTCGCTCACCAGCTCCGAGACCGCCTCATCCCCGTCCCCATTCCCGCTCCTCTCGCCTTCCAACCTCCTCACCTCGCGAACCCCCAAATCAACCATCCCGAAATCCGAATCGCCCCCGTCCCGAGGCCGCGCCTCGGAGAGGGAGAGCGCGGCGGCGGAGGCGGCGGCGGGGGCGGAGGCCCTGAGCACGCGGTGCGAGGCGAGGACGGGGAAGCGGGGCTTGCGGAGGAGCGAGAGGGAGGCGAGCTTGTCGAAGAGGAAGAGGGAGTCGGAATCGGAGGGGAAGCCGGTCTGGACGGGCTTCAGGTAGAGGAACCTGGAAGGCGCCGGGGCGGGGGAGAAGAGGGAGGCGAAGGCGAGGCCGGTGGCGACCAGAGTCTTGCCGACGGAGGTGTTGGAGGACCAGATGAGGAAGGCCGGGTGGGCGAGTGGGACCCGGAGGGGAGAGGCGGCGGCGGAGGAGGAGGTCCGGTGGTGGCGGAGGAAGAGGAGGAGGGGGAGCTGGTGGCGGTGGCGGGACAGGTGCGCAGGGCTCATGGTGGCCGCCGGCGGGAGGGAGAGATGGGGGTGGGAGTTAGCCAGTTAGGTGAGTGAGTAGGTGGCGAGGATAGAAATGGTGGTGGGAAATTTGAAAGGGGGAGCACGGGGGTCGGGATGGGCCGGGCTTTGGCCCAATGAAAAGTCAAAAACACTTAATTAGAACGAGTCTCCGTTTGCTTCGCAGGAAAAATGAATGGTTTGGAAAACATTTTTCTCAAAAATAATCATTTATATCGCTTGAAATAATTAGTTGATTAACAGTATTATCATTACTAGCAACAAATCATGTCTTAATATTTCCGTGGCCAACAAAAATATTTTTGGTTCTTATAGCTTTTGTAAGTGATACAGGCGATGCAAACGATATCATCGGAAATGAAAAATATTTGACTTTTGCTCATGTAGAGTTAATGTATTTTTTGCATAATAATTCCCGCTAGTGACTAGTGCATTACAAATTATGGACATCCCCACGTGCGATGTTGATTGAAGGTTTTGTTGGACTGATGGAGAAGATTAACTTCGTTTACTGTACCAAAAAAGAATGCTATATGGTCCGTCTAACCATCGTAATGTGTCCTCCATACCTGTACTCCGAACAATAATCTCACGCAAGAGTTATACATACATGTTCGGTAGAAACTAGAAATAGTACCTGTTGGGTTAGCTCTTGCCCATTACAGACCATGAATTAGAAACGTCGTCCTTAAAATGTAGTACATCGCCAATTTCCATACGTTTCTTCACCAATTTCGAAGTGTCAAACCTTATCTTTGCTCAAAAGAAAGAAAAGGTTGGGACGGGGTTTGACTTACCTCACTCACCCGCTGGAATGTTTAGTTTAAGGTGCTAACGAAGCATGAACCTTCGGCCGGGCCAATCTGTCACCGCAGTCCTACCAAGCGCAAGTGGGAGAAGCCCAAAACAGGCAATACACCTAAACCCAGACGTGTCTTTGCGGACTAATAAGGTTAATGGAGTAACTTTACTTGAAAAAAGTAGAAATGTTTAATGAAGCACTGGGTCTTGCTTCTACAACATGATCATGTAAGCAGAGGAAGCTCCAGAAGTTCCACAATGATCTTCGATCAAAGGGAACTCTATTTTCTCTAAAACTGATTCATCAACTTCATCTTCAAAGCAGAAAAGTTGCCATTGTCTCTCCTCCATTCCCATGGCAAATAGTGCTCATAAAAGCAGCCTTTCATCCAATTCTTTTTCCTACTCAATTATATCCTTCTAATATGCAAAGTAATCAACTCATTCCACGAAGAAGTGAGTTTTAAATGTATATTTTACTGTATATATATTCCAACGACCAGGAAGAGAGAGAGAGAGGTAAAAAGAAGAGGGAGAAAACTATTAACGTGTCATGCTGAGTACTGATTGAACCCCTGACAAAAAGAGCTCTGAAGTTCAAAATCCGCACCAAAACATCTATGCCAAAGCATCAGCCATGATTGAACGCTGAGCCAGCTGCTGCTCATAAAGCTCACGGAATATACGGTACTTGGCATCATGGTACTTCTTTATCCTCGGGTCATTAGATGGATGTATGACCTGAACCAGATTAAATAGACAGATTCAGACCCAGTAATTAGAAGATAACGGCATTTCCTCAGAATGCAAGAACATGTCAGGTACTAATTAAAGAGATTTCACTGTAAAATTCTTTATGCAATTAGTTTCCTTTTTTAAGTTCCCGAAAGGAATGTCTCATTCTTCAAATCACTAAGTTTGATGGAATGTCCATGTTCGAAAGCTTGCAGTTGAAGCAACCAAAATGCTACCCATTCATGCTCAAGTTTTCTCTCTTTTTTTTTTTGAAACTTTGAACATGGGAAACATCATTTCTCCCTCATTGGGCAGTTCATGCATAGACAGACATGAAAGGGCAGAGCTTTCCCACCAATACCAAACAGGAAATCATTCTACCATGCTGTTAAACTTTTCTTGGTTCCTTTATCAATCTCAAGGTGGCATCACAATTCATGAAAAAACAGGTAAAGTGAAAATAGCATGTCGTGCTCACCAGACCAGCAGAATTCAGCGCTTTCATGGCCTCTCCAAGACTAGAATATTTCTTTGCGGCGACTGCCCCAAGGATTGCAGCACCTAATAGCACAGACTCACTTTCTCTTGGAAGAATAATTGGGCAACCTGCATCAGTCAAGTACAGAGAATAACTTATTCAAATAATATGGGCGCGGCAGGAAACTTTGAGCATGCACTTTCATTTTTACTTTTTAAAGTACTAAACAGAAAGTTTCATGGTGCAAATGAGTGGGACATTGATCTCACAAAACCGACCTCAATCTTCATTTCAGTCTACTCCCAACAACAGTGCAAACATAGAGGGAGTAATAAACAACGTTCTCTCATTGTCTCTGTCGGTAAAACGAATCTCACTTTCGTAATCCTCTAGTTATTCTAAATCTGTTGCTAGGCCAAGCAGGAACAAAAGAACAAGAAGTTGGAAATTACACTGTTTACATAAGCCTCCCACAGCAGTCATTCATATTAATTAGGGTAGAGTGTAGGACAGTTGAATCACGTTCAAACATGACAAGTTAATGTCAAGCGGATCAGACAATTGAAGATCAGACAGATGCTAAAGAGAGGAACTCGACAGCACAAATAGAAGGGTAGGAAGACCTATCCTCCAAACAGATGACAATTACACTGTGCTTGGGAAAAGAGTGAGGACAAAGAAAGTGAAATCAGTGAAAAGGGAAGGAATGAGAATTGTAGTCATAATTTTTTAATTCAGTTTGGATGGAAGTTAAATGGGTGGAATGAAAATGAGAAGAAAGTTGTTAAACAAAAATCATCAAAAGGTACCAATACTAACATTTCGAATTGAAAAAAAGCAAGAGGTGGGATATTGAATTGCCTTTTCCTCTCCACTTGCAAAGAGAATGGAAGGTATTAATTTTTATCTATCCAAGCCATCACTTTCACTTTCACTAGGTTTCTCAAACAAGATAAGGTTATTTCCTTGCCCTTCACTCTTTTCCCTTCATATTCCTCTTTTCCGGACATAGGCTAAAAAAGGAGAGTACCTATGACGTCTGCATGTTGTTGAAGGAACAATGGATTCTTAGCCAGGCCCCCACATGCTAGTAGTGTATCAATCTGCAAAAGGAGTAGCAATATGCTGAACATGTTCTTTTAAACTTGTAGTTATCCTACTCCAAAGAAGTACAAAGAATCATAGATGCTCACTTTATGGCCATGGGCATTGCAATGCTCCACTATGTGGCGAGTACCATATGCAAGACTTTGGACAGTAGCTAAGTATAGAAGAGCCAATTGCTTCTCACTTGAATCAAGGGTTAATCCACAAATCACTCCTTTTGCTAGTGGATCCGCAAGGGGTGACCTGAACCATCAAAATATTAAGAGTATGAATTTCCAAATTCCAATAGCACTGACAAACTATATCCAGAGTATCAAACTGCACTGAACAACCTCAGTACCTATTTCCATGAAATTCCGGAAGGACATGAATATTCTCAGTCAAAGCAGCGAGAAAAGGAGTGTTGAGGTCATGCTTAAGAGATTCTAACATCTTGTTCAGTAGCTCAAATACTGATACACCTGGAAATATAACCAACAAAAAGTAACAGATGGGACAACCCAAAACTGCATAATTACAGCAGACTATAGGACACATTTCCAAAACCAAAATTGTTGGCTTAGTTGGACAATTGATATCTTACTTTGTGAAGCAGCACGATTTGCAAGCAGTGGAGAAGCTACATGATTTTCAATCACGTGATCTAACAATGCCCCAGTAGCACTTTGGCCACCCTCTGTAAGCCAATACTCTGGCACCATTGCTGGAAAAATCAAGACGTAAAAGTATCCTTCATGTAAGAATCTCCTGTTCTTAAAGCTTGGAGTAAAAGAAACAGTCTAAGAAATGGCCCTTTTACGTCTAACTACTAGTGGATTATATAAAGACTGCTAGACTAAGAGGTGAATGAGATCAAATCTCTCATCCTAAAAGAAAAGGTCAAATCTCCTGGCATGCAGCTAAGAAAAGTCTAAAGCAAAGGACAGCAGTTTTAGGCACATATATTATAAACTTTCAAAGAGAAACAACAGTAAGACAAAGAAGGTTAAAAAGAAGAAACCAGTTGACAAGGTTAAGAAGATTGGGACAGAATAAATCGACTACTAGAGCTGGAGGCTTAAACTTTTGCACCCTAGACATATCAAAGGTCCACAAACTGCAGGGGCAACAAGCCTCAACAACTACGACTGTCAAAAGATTCGTTACGCTCCAAGTGTGTCAGAGAAAGCTGACAGTTGGGAAATGACCAGAAAAGCATAAAAGTATACCTGACCAAAATGGTCCCCAGACTCCTGGAATGAACAGCTTGCTCCGTGCTACAGCCATATGACAAGTGGAAGTACCACAAACAAGCACCATCCGATGGCATATGGCCTCCTTATCATTTTCTGAATTTTTTGTTTTGAAGGCAAGATCATCTACTTTAGCTAAAAGCTACAAGAAAAGCAAAGCAAACTACACTAACATCACATATTAACCTTTATCTTCAGTGTCCGACTCTGGAACACTTTCTATAACCCCAACACCACCAGCATGAGCATCAATTAGCGAAGTTCCTACAGGAGTTCCTGCTATGAGGCCTAGTTCCTAGACATAAAGGACAATGGTCAGAAAAATAAGAAAAGAACAAGAAAACTATTGACGATAAACGTGCCCTCAAAATTTTCACTGAAAAGTAGAGTGCCCTCATCTTATTGTTAGATAAATATGCTTGCTTTGTTAATGGAATTCAAGTGAGAACCACTTGAAATCAATACATTTTCTTCAGTACAAAATTTCTTACCTTTGCAGCAACTGGAGTTAGACCAGTTCCCAGAGGATGTCCAGGGAAAGCTACACTTCTTCCTGTGGACATGAAACAGTCTTGCATTACTAATTACAATGAAAAAACTCAATGCTAATATAAGTGAACTCCTATGGCAGTGTGCAAAAATATCTGTGATACATATAACTCCCCAAAGGGTGATCAAGCAAAACAATACCATTAAGTAACCAAGTAGAACATAGAATAACACAAGCGGAGAAACCTAATAGTGTCTTCCACCCAGTGCCTACAGCCGATGCACACAAATGGAAAGAGATTGGAAAGCTTATAGATTTTTGCTTCTATTTACCATTATACAGCACAGAATAAATTTTGGCTTATAACTGTAATTTGAGTGACACCTTTCACAACAAAAAAGATGCCACACAAGTGGCATGGATTGTTCCTTCTCCAATTATATCTATAATCAATCTATTATCACCTTTCTCTCATCACTTTCTAATAGTTGTATCAAACCATGAGCTTAAGTGAAGCAGAAAACAGCTCCTTGAGCAACATCTTGTTCGATTTCATAATAACAAGCAAAAGAAATATCTCTTGGACCTGCCCTCGGAATTTGTTTCAAATTTGGAGAAAAGGAGAACGGGGAAGATGATATATGATAAAGGATAAGAACATTATAGTAAAAAAACGAAGACAAACTAAAAATAGCCTAAGTCCATTGATAAATGTAATAGGCTCAACTGAGATTCTGAGCAAAATGACAAAACGTGATATAAGGAGAATCCCTTTGATCGTTCAACCATCAACATGGAACCAATGCATTTCTTATAAGACCAGAAATATTTCAAAAATCTACTCCAGTTCATCCACGAAACTGTAGACAGAAACAAAAATTATCTAACCAATCTTGGCATGATGACCATCCACAAGATCGGCCAGGCCAATCTCCTCCCAAAAGTCATCATCCCAGCCACAGGCTTCCATATCCCGAGAATCTTTTTCACTCTGCTGCATGTGTGCATGACCAAGATAAGTCCATTTGCATACTGTAGTGCACAAACTCCGAGTATCGTCTCCAGTTGCTCTGGCATGTAAAGAATGCATAAAAATTTGTTGAATCTGGTAATACTAGGAGATTAGCTGATCCAAGTACCTGTATGACAACCAGTCACTCAAGTCCATCCACCTAAACACCAGTGACCAGGACTCTTGCAAATTTTCTTTCACCCACAGGAGCTAGGGACAAAAGTTTGCAACGTTAAAGGAGGATTCATTTAAAGTACAATTTAACCAAGATGAAAATCCAAAGGGCGATGCAACTAACTGGGACACCGTATTGTAGGAAACCAAGAGAAATCTAGGTTCAAAAGAGCTCCTTACTTGAAATATATGGGAAAACAGCAGGAAAGTGTTCTATATTTACGCAAACAAGTGAATGTTTTGATTCTTTTTTTCTTCGTATGCAGCAAGATCTGCAGGAATGCATTAGCTATCTTAAAAACCCAAGAGGGAATAGAAGAGAAAGTTTCAACAGCAGTGGAGAGGATGCCATCAAAAACCTAAACTCTCCTCGAATGATCTTTTCAATTGCAAGTGCAACTTCCACTTTTTTCCCCTTTTTTGATCAGGAATGCTCGACTAGGATATTTAAAAACTTCCAACAGCCACAACTCATCATGGTGCAATATAAGAAGCATATAGAAGCCACCAAAAATCCAAGAAATTCCAAGTAGTCCCTGACGGAAAGAATAAAAACTCAAACATGAAATTTTTGGCAAAGCAAAGTTTCTTTTTGTTTTTCTCCTGTAGGGAAAAAAAGCTAATTGCCAGTGACGTTTTTCAACCTCTGAGAGCAGTCTTAAATAACTATTTCCGATATGGAGCAGGGGCACAAGCATCGTGGCTGCCTATACTGCAGAGTATTGACAGTAAATTCGAACAGTGAGTAACAAAATTTGAGAGTAGTCTTTAAAAGTCATAACATCATAGTCTTGCTAGGAAAAGTACCTTAGGTGGTTCCATTTCTGGGGAAACAGCTCCACCGCAATATTGAAGTACTGGGGAGTTACTAGAATTGATCTTTTCAGCTTGCTTTATAGCTCTGTGATCCATCCAGACTATAATATTTCTTCTTGAATCGCCACTCCAGGAAACTGTTACTGGTGAACCATCAGCATCCACTGCAACTGCAAATAATTGTCCTATCCCATCAGAAAAATTCTATATTCCATGCACGGATAGTAGCAGATTTTAAATTACTGGATGCTTGAGAGCAGTTAATTAGTAGAGACAAACCAAGAGAACAAGTGGCAGCGAACCCAATTCCGCTGACATCTTCACCAGATATATTTGCAAGGGAGCATGCTGCTTTTACAGCAGCACAAATCGCATGCCAGATATCCGTTGATGATTGCTGGTAACAAGTAGAAGTTTCAACAGTCACTAATTTCAGTTGCAGAGCCAATTTTCATAGCCATGACTCGCCAATAAGCAGGCCATTGATAAGGCAAACTTCAGACACTAAATTACCTCCACACAGTCACCCTCTTTCCATATTTGTATTGGACTGCTAGCAGACCCTAGTAGCTTTCCTTCCTCATCAAAAAGACCTGTACAACACATTAACAATTAAACGATTCTTTCCAATATCCCGAAACGTATACTTTCTTCGGCACATGGAAGATATTTAATCTTCTGTATGTTCTAGCAATACATAGAAACACTTGCATATTCAAAGCTCTCAGGACAGTTTCGCAATTTGAAACCGCCACACCATGCAGGAAGGACGTCTCGAGCTTAATCATCGAGACATGTTCTATCAGTTTCTAACAATGACATTGTAAGAACTATGACACGAATATGAATGTTTGAAGCATGTGGTTAGCCGAAAAAAAAAAAGGAAACAGCTGCTGGATTAGGATAGAACACTCAAAAACTCCAGCGAATGAAGACTTGGCTTGTCAGATACAAGCAATTTTGGCTTCGTAGGGAAGCAATCGAAACGGTTAGACACAGTTCATCGGTATAATGCCTGATTAAGAGATTAAGCATGACTCGATCGATAAGATGGCCCTGGAAGTTCTATACAGATTGAACAAGAATCTACAGCCGAACACCTGCCTACTCCGACCTGGAAGTCAACTCCCACGCTAGGAAAATCGATGCAACAGCAAGCATTCGAAAACGAGACCGAGAAACAGATGACGATCATCATCAAATGCAAGAGGCCCAAAATCCTCCGGGATTGATAATCAGGTCATGTTGCTCCTGCTCATCATCATGCGCTCTGCTAATGTAAAGATGAGCTCGGGAACGAACCGGCGCGGGCGCTGCCGGTGCCGACGTCGACGCCGAGGAAGACGGAGCGGCGAGTCGCGGCGGCGGCGGCGGCGGTCGTCGCCATATCGACGGAGACGAAGCGGTCCGAAATTTCGAATCGGAGGGGTGGCGCAGGTATCAGACCGGGTGCTTCTTTTGCCAGTCGTTGGCTTCTTCTTTTTGGGTTTTTTTTTTTCCTCCTCTTGCAGAATTTATTGGTTGTTAATTTTTTTGGGGTCTTGATAAATCTGAAAGGATAAATGCCGATTAGGATCGACCGATCTTGTTTCGGTTTTTCTCCATATTTTATTTGCGGGAAAGTAATACAAACGGTTCCCAAACTTTGATACGTATTCAATTTAGTCCATAAACTATATAAGAATATGAAATGTGATTCTTGAACTTTTAGTTAGTTCAATACCGTTCCTAAATTTTTAATACACGTTCAATTTAATCAATGAATTATATGAAAATGTGCAATATAGTCATTGAAAGTCCTTTCATCAATTCAAGTTTAGAAACTACATTAAATATTTTCATATAGTTCATGAATTATATTAAACATATATAAAAAATCCAAAGTTCAGAAACCACATTAAACATTAGGATAAAGTTCAGAAATTACATTTGATAAATTAGAAGTTCAGAAACCATTTTTGGCCTAAAGATTGTTTGTATCATTTTTTGTTTCAGCAAACTTTACTTTCGTAGTGGATTTATTTTACTCAAGAAATATATCTAAGAATTAAAATGGACCATTTTACAATTTTGGAGGAAAAACTAGTTAAAAAAACAATAATCAAATTTTCTTTCCATATCTATTATTATAAATGGATTTTTTTTCTCAGTTTACTCATCAAATTATATTCTTTTCCTTGATAATCATTTCGAATTAAAACACAAACGAAAATACATATGTGAACCATCGAGACACACGAATTGCTTGTTCCTCTCTCTTGATGTGTCTTTTTCTACTACAACTCTCGTCGTAACCATACCTATCTACATCAAACCTTAACCTCTATGATGGTCCCAGAGCATTTGTTATTGAAAATCTCAACAAAAGGTTGAAGACAAAAAATTGTAAAATAAGTTATGAAAATAACTAATATTATAAGTGAGTTTCTAAGGAGACGGATGATGTAAGAAAATTTAATATGAATGGGCTCCATTGTTCAATATTCTAATTTTGCAATTTATTCATTCATTTCTATTCAGACAATACTTTTTCTTATAGCTGAGCGCAAGAATTTTCATTCTATCATATCCCCAAAAATTTGAAGATAAAAAAAAATAGTTTGGAATAAATTATATTATTTCCTAATTCCAGGAGATGGATGATGTAAGAAAATTTAATGAATGGGCTCCATTGCTCAATATTCTAATTTTGCAATTTATTCATTCATTCCTATTCAGTCAATTTTTTCTTATAACTGAACGCAAGAATTTTCATTCTATCATATCCCCACAATTTACGAGCAAAGATATTGGAATATTAATTCATTCCATTTCCTAATTCCATTTCATTTCGCTGTACAAAACTTAATGAAGCTTATATAATTAACTATTCGTTTTTTTTCCAATATATTTATTTATCCTCCTATCCATTCAATATTTGGGATAGGCGTCCATGTAGGCAAATATTCAATTTTCGTCACGCTCCGATGTCCTCCAAATAGCAACACCGATTCAATTCAATCGAACTTATCCAAGGGATTGGATTAGGCATTTTGTGCAACTAAAAAGACAAAAGAAAATGATTTCGGTCGAATTACAAAGGTGCAATCAAAATAATTCTAAAACCACATCAACTAAAGAAAGAGACAAAAACAGGCTTCACCTTTTGATATTGATTCGACGAGGTGGGTGGGGTGGGGGGGGGGGGTGGAAAAATCGCTTCGCAACGCCGACCACACGTTGAAACAGGGGCTTAAGAAAAAGGCAGAGCGAGCGGCTGGCCCCCACGTGACGCTCACGAGAAAGCCGAGCAAAAAGGAGAGCGGCGGCGCGCCGGATAGGAGCCCCCGCCCGACGCCGCCGGGGCGCCCCCACACGGCCGCGCGCTCGCGGCGGCCGGGGCGGCGAGGACCGCGTGCGGGACGCGGGGGAGCCGCATATTCGTCGGAGGTAGAAGGGATGATGAGATCGAAGATGCTCCCTCCCCCCCCCTCTCTCTCTCTCTAGGAATGCGAAAACCAGGAAGCGCCACGTGTGACGTTACCGGACGAGCTGGCATCGCTGCCTGTGGAGAGGCCCCGCACGCACGAGACGCCGTCCCCCCCCCCAAAAAAAAAAAAAGGAAAATCAAGGAACAAGGCCTTCATTTTTTTTTTTTTTTGCTCGGCCTGTGCCCTGTGGCGCCCCTCCATCTCTCTATCTTCTTCTTCTTCATCATCATCGTCATCTTCTTCATCTTCATCTTCATCTTCACCTTCATCGTCGCCTTCCCAGCTTCGTCGCTTTCTTCTGCTCTGAAGAAATTTCGATTCGACATCGAAAGGGAGAGAGAGATGGAGAGAGAGAGAGTGTTTTGATTGGCTAATCAGAGCAGCTGATTCTGAGCGGGGGGGTTTTCGGTGGTTCGCCATTTGGCTTTCGGAGCTCGCGCAGGTACTTCGATTGAGTTTTTGCCGGAGATTTTCCTGCGATATCGCCTCGAGAGCCCGAGGTCGAGGTCGAGCTGATTTCGCGATTCCGGTTGAGCTGCTGATCTGAGGCTAATTCTGAGTTTCGATTGATTGTTTCGCCGATTGCTCCGGATTGCTGCTGTTTATGGTGATTTTGATTCCCTGATTCTTTTGTTTTTGTGTTTTTGGTGTTGGTGTTGTTAGTTCGTATGCTCCGTGGCGCGCTCGAGAATGCGTCGTTCGATTGGATCAGGAGCCGCGGAGCTGGTGGCAGGCTTGATGGTGTGATGCGTGTTTCTCATGTGTAATAGAAGGGCTGCGTGCTTGAGCGAGTCGCTTGCGCAGTCTGAGCACGCCGCGGTCGGTCAGCGAGACGATCATCAGGCTGTTTGCTCGGCGATGGATAGCCCCTCGGCGGCTCCACCGTCGGACCACGGCTCGCACTCGAGCTCCAATGACGAGGCTCTGCGCTTCAAGTTCCTGTGCAGCTTCGGAGGCAGCATAATGCCCCGCCCGCAGGACGGGAAGTTGCGGTACGTCGGCGGGGAAACCAGGATTGTGTGCCTGCCTAGGGAGATTGCTTACGAGGAGTTGATGAATAAGATGAAAGAGCTCTATGAAGCTGCAGCGGTTCTGAAATATCAGCAGCCTGATGAGGATCTCGATGCGCTGGTCTCGGTTGTCAATGACGACGACGTGACTAATATGATGGAGGAGTATGATAAGTTAGGCTCTGGTGAAGGGGTGAGTAGACTCAGGATTTTTCTCTTCTCGAACACCGAGCAAGATGGCTTGACACATTATATAGATGGAGTTGAGAGGGATACTGAGCGAAGGTATGTTGATGCCTTGAACAATATGAACGACCCATCAGATTTTTGGAGGCAACCTGTTGATGATATTCACCTAACTGAACAGTTCTTTAACCCAATAAGTTTGGAGGGAAGCATCCACAGCCAGAGAAACAGTGACATGCCTGTGATACCATTTAACTTGCATCAACTAACAGTTCCACATGTGGGTTCAGGACAGTATCAGCAACCTGTTAATCAGAGGTACGGTGAAATGGATGCCCAGTGGAGTCCAGTTTACTATTCCCCACGGCATCATGGGCCAAAAGCTGACTTTCCATCTTCTCCTTCTTCTGCACGATTTCCCATGTCCTTTGGAGAATTACCAGACAGAGGCATAGATAGAATCCCGGATGAGCATGTGCGGCCTCAAGCAATCCATCAGCCAACCTATGACCACCAAGGACATGTCCCTGACAATTTAATGTGGTTGCATGCTGCTGGAGGGGATAAGGCTGGTTTTCCGGGAGGCATATTAAATGGTGCTAATGCTTTCGACGGAGGCAGTACCTGCGAGCACTGTCGGATGTCCGTGCCCAGAAGTCACTCACATATGGAGCCACCTAACATGGGTAACTGTCTTCCACTTGTCAACAACTCATGCGTTGAGTGCCCGCCGAATTTGGAAAATCACGTATTAAACACTAGCAGTAATTTACACCATGGAATTTACCAGAAAGAGCAGATCAGTCCACATGTTCCATATAAGGATGGTTGGATCTTGCAGAATCAGTTAAGTCCGCGGGTAGAAGATGCAAGAGCACACATCTCTGGAGCTGGAAGGTTGAATGATCACTATCTTGCAGATGGTCCAAGCTCCAACTTTCATGTTGGCCCCGCTAACTTAACTGATGGGCGTCACTCACCGCTACAGTATGCTCATCAGTGTGCTGGACCTGAATTGAGCAATGAAATGTATCATGACCAGGCTGTGGCTCCTCACTCACACATTCCTCTTCCGGAAGAATACTATGTTAGATATGGAAATGTGGCTCCTGACAGCATGTACACAGTCTCGCATGGACACATACCTCCACATGGAATGTGGAGAAATATTCAGAATCCTGTGTATGGTGCTCCTCCTTATGAAACCTCTGGTACACCTCAGCTAATAAATGGTGCTGTTAGCCCAGTACTACTCCGTACACCAGAGGAAAGTCCAAGGCTTGTTAGGGCAATAGACACTCAAAATATTTCTCCCGGATCCTCACCAAATGCATTGGTTTTTGATGGGAATGCTGTCCCTGAATTTTTTTCTGGTCATGGTTTGAAATTGGACTTAAATACTCTTAAAGAGAACGGGGGTGCATGTATCAAGGAAACCGGCCATTCATTGAGGGTCCCTTTTGTCAAAATTCCGGAATCAAGAAATGAGAATCATGTAACCGACGTTGAGGGGAAAGATAGGAGCAATATTACAGCAGAAGATAGGGAGACCATTAATGAGCAGGGCCAGGCTGGTTCTTGTCCAGAGGGAGATGAAGTTTTAGGCTCAAAACCTGAGGTAACTAGTAGCCCAGTGGAAAATGGTGGGACAATTGTTGGATTGGTTAACAAAGATTCCTTTTCTCCTAAAGAAAAATCAGAGACGCCTGTTAACCACTTGAGCATCCTCCCTGAGTTGATTGATTCTGTGAAGAGAGCAGCATTAGAAGGAGAGGAGGCAAATGCTGGAGCCAAACAGAATAAAGGTCCTGCAGACCAGAATACAGTTACAGAAGAAGGAAACGATAATGAATCTGAATTGGTGGTGAGTGGGTTCCGTGCTAACAGAGCCTTCTCTGGAGTGCTCTTTGTCCTTGTCTTTTCAATCTTCTGATTTTGCTGTTCTCTGTAGAACACCCAAGGAGAGTTGGAGTTGGAGTCTGATAACGACGGTAATTTGAAAATAGAGCCAACCAAGGCCGAGGAAGAAGCCATAGCCAGAGGATTGCAGGTCTTCCTTTGCTCCTCGTATACATTTCAAATGCCATTAGTCATCACTATTAACTCAGTTCACTGCTATTGCTAGTCGCCATATAGTCTTCTTGCTAGGAGCTAATGGATTCCATATTTTATCAGACAATCAGAAATGAAGATCTGGAGGAAAACCGAGTCCTAGGAACCGGAACATATGGAGCAGTGTACCATGGAAAATGGAAGGGTTCTGATGTAGCTATAAAAAGGATAAAAGCGAGCTGCTTTGCTGGAAGACCTTCAGAACGAGAACGCTTGGTAGTAACAATAATCATTCTTGCCTTTGTGAAAAAAGAGGATCGCACTACGTTGAGTATGGATTTTTAGTGCGAAATTCATCCGTCAGAAAAAATTGGCATTTATACCATAAGTTGTAGAGAATACAAATGCTAATGAAGCCGAAGGCCCCTGGCACATGACGAATTACTTAGCTGTGAATCAAAAAGCTATGGTTTTCCTAACTCAGAGTTGTTTTTGGCATATGCTCTTTTTTCATGCACTAGGTTGAGGCTTTATTTTTTATTTTGAACTTGTTAAGGTAGCTCTCTTAAATAAAATAGGTGAGCAAAGGACATTTTCTGTGAGATGTTGGGTGGTTTATTCTCCAAAGGATAAAATTTAGAATAAGACTTCCTTTGGTTTTTGCTGTCGCCCTATCTTCTCTTTTTAGGGGTGCCATAGCCTCATTTATCACGAAATCATTGGTCTTCAGTAGGTTAGTTCCACGCTCATAACGAGAAATTTGTGTGAAAGAGAGGACAGGGAAAGAACTCGCAGGAAAAGTAGAAGTTCCACAACTAGAGTCTTCACTCTCTTTGAGGTTGACACTTGTGCCATAGATTGGTAATTCGTGAATCTCTCTTGTAGATATCTGATTTTTGGAGGGAGGCCTTGATATTAAGTTCCTTGCATCATCCGAATGTTGTTTCCTTCTACGGTATAGTACGAGATGGTCCAGATGGATCTTTGGCAACTGTGACAGAGTTTATGGTCAATGGATCTCTGAAGCAGTTTTTGCAGAAGAAAGACAGGTAAGTTTTGTGGTGATGGTTGAGGCTTTCGCTAGCAATCCTTTCGATTCTGATATTTCAGATCAAAATGTACTTTCCCCATTTTTCGCTCCTACAGCAAAGGTATGCTATCTGACGATTGTGCATATGATGTTACAGGACTATTGATCGTCGCAAAAGACTCATCATAGCTATGGATGCAGCATTTGGGATGGAGTATTTGCATGGAAAGAACATTGTACACTTTGATTTGAAATGCGAAAATCTTCTAGTAAACATGAGAGATCCTCAAAGGCCTGTCTGCAAGGTATGAAGACTTTTATAATGACTCCCTGGAAACTCCATGCTACTTGTACCAAGTTGCCACACCTATATGTCTGATTGTCGTCTTCTTTGGTATAAAATGGTCCAATTTGTTTGGCATTTTTGGGGATCATCTCATCATTTTTTTTCTGAAAATCCAATGAGAATTTTGACTTTCATTGGCCTACTTCTTCCATGCGTGATTGTTCTCCAGATTGGTGATCTGGGATTGTCAAAGGTAAAGCAACACACATTGGTATCAGGAGGTGTTCGTGGCACGTTACCCTGGATGGCACCTGAGCTTCTCAGTGGGAAAAGTAATATGGTAACTGAGAAGGTAATTACTTTATGGAGATATTTTTGAAGCTGGAAGAATATTTGACCTTTTTATATTTCCATTATTAATTGTACGACTTGTTATCTCCTGTCCTGTAGATTGATGTTTACTCCTTTGGGATTGTTATGTGGGAATTGCTTACTGGGGAAGAACCTTATTCAGATATGCACTGTGCCTCTATTATTGGTAAGTTATATGTATTTTCCTGGTGAATATGCTCTCAAGAAGATGGTTTTTGGAGGTTATTCTTCACTTAGTTTCTGTAATGTTATCAACCATCTGCAATGTCTAAACAGGTTTCTTTCATGGAAATGGTTTTTCTTTATTTTGAGATTTAGGCAAATTTAAAATGTGATTATTGTTTGTTCAGGTACAAATTGGTTTATTTACTCGCGTGATTAGCTCTACAATAAGAGTCCAAGATGCTGGGTAGATAGAACTTACTTTTAATAGAGTGAGCAAGATATATTTCTTTGTGGTGGACCGGTGGTTTGTTGTTTGGGGAGGTGTGTTTTGTGAGTTGTTAGATGCTATTGGCAGAAAACCAGCTCAGATGGGACAATTCTTGTTTTGCAGGCAAATTTTTCTCATTTTATGTATAATAAATTGGCAATAGTAATATTAGAAACCAAAGCAGGGTTCATGTCTCTTCGAGACAGAGCTCTTCTTGAATTCCGGGTCAGAGAATGTGTCAATATAAATGAGCTAATTAATATCTTTTAGACATTCATTTCTAAATGAGAAGGATTTCTGGGATGGTATTTGTCTTATTTGGATTCTGTGGCAGTGTTTGAGTTGAATGGCATATTAAGCTGTCCCTTTTGCACCATACGATGTTATCAAAATAGCTTGATCATGGTCTAATAAATATCATGAATGCTAGAGCATTTAATTGCAGTAGTCTTATTACTACTTAAGATTCTGGTTCGCATGAAATTAAATGGAACATCTACTTTTCATATCTGTTTTTACTACTTCTCCAATCATGTCCTATACTCTCAATTTTTCTAGTCAAGTCCTTATACTTAGACAAAATGTCTAATTAAATTCTTCCGACACCAAATCTGGCTAAATCTAGCTGATGTAGCTGACAGAGGATGCCGGAGTGTGATGTGGATTAGATATTGCCTACGTTACATACCACGTGGACAGTGAATTGGTGGGAGCATTAAAAAACGAATTAAAAAATAGTTATCTGTTCACTGCACACGGCTTATGGTGGGTATCCAGGTGGGTAATATTAAATCCTTGTCACACTCCGGCGTCCTCCGACGGCCATGTCAGCTGGATTTGGCCGGATATTATGTCGAAGGGACTTGACTAGACATTTTGTATAAGTACAAGGGTTCGGCTAGAAAAATTGAAATTACAAAGGACTTTATTGGAAAAGTAGTGAAAGTACAGAGACGAAAAGTATAATTTTTCTAAATAAAATTGCACGACTGTGCGTCTCAATAAAGATCAAGATGGAGGTCTCTATCTAGATGTATGGTGGACGTTGAAATACATAAGACACCTAGTCTGTTGGCATGTCCTTATGGAAAATGTGGCATTTGAATATTTTTAGAAGAATTTCCAATGTGCTGCAAGCCTTAAAGATGAAGAGACATGTAACACTGATATTGTGCGAATAAGGTGAAGCCCATAACTGTTGACCAGCCCTTGCCAAATTTGTTACTAATTGCTGGATTCAAGCAGAATCTGGACTCTGGGAAGTGACTCATTTGCAGTTCTTAGCCTTGTCCATGGTCATATCTGTCATAATATAGTAGATGCACAATGTCAACAGCTTGGTGTTAGAGTGTACATGACCGAGTTCCTGTTTTGTTGGACAGGAGGAAGCATCTGATTCATTAAATGATGACACGTTTTCATTTATAGCAGATCTTCCATTTTGTTGAGTTGTCCCAGTTCTATTGAAACTTATGCCATTCCTTCATGTTCTCAGCTGTTATGCCTCCCGTGTTTTGCAGGAGGTATAGTAAATAACTCTTTACGTCCACAAATTCCAGCATGGTGTGATCCTGAATGGAAATCCTTGATGGAGAGTTGTTGGGCCTCGGATCCATCAGAAAGGCCATCTTTTTCAGATATCTCTCAGAAGCTGAGGAGTATGGCTGCCGCAATCAACGTGAAATAATTAGTAATTACATTTACTTGCCAGTTCTCTTCTTGCCTTTACATCCTGTCTGCAAATTTGGAGCTGAAAAGCCACAGGAGTATAGTTATCTCAGCTAAGGTCTTCTTCTGCTTTTAAAGTACCCCCACGATGGTAATGCATTTCTTCTTATATTATCAGTTTCAATGAAGTTATAATGGTTATGCCGATTAAAGTTGGTATTTCCATATAAAATGCAACTACACGTGCTTTCGTCTGGGTTCTGCTCAGAAAGACTTTGCAGTGGACCAAGCACACCAGCAATAGCAGCTGAATATGAAAAGTGAGTCTCTCTCTCTCTGTTCGAATCATTTACTCAACTACATTGGAATATGTCAGCACATCTGATAAAATCTCCTCATTTTCTTCGCAGGATATATTGCGAGTCGGGTGTCTTGTGTGGATGATTGGAAACACGAAAAGAGGTTATTCTATATAGAATATGGAGCAGAACCGAGTCCTGAATAAAAAACGTGTAGATACTCGACGGTGAGTTTGGCATTTAGATCTTTGTTATGGAATACAACTATATGCAAGTCTTAACTTGTTTAATTCTTTTTATTAAATCCCACACCCCCGGCCAGTGGTACATGTTACTATTTTCTACATGAAACTGGTTCTGGTAATGTACAAAAGCATATGATTATTTGTCTGGGCTGCTGTAGACTTGCTAGTTTTGACATTTTGCGAGATAATTGGCTGTACTGCTGTTTGACACGGTAGCGCAAGAGGCTTCGTAATAATGTAATGAAATGTAATGACTTGGCGTTTGTCTCGGTCAGTGTTGAATTGTCCATAAGAATGAAGTGGGTGAGAAATTTTGCAGCTTTCTTTTGACTGAAGTGTCTAACCATTCCATCCATTTTCTTGTTCTGCATTCATTTCTTTATTTATTTTCCTTTGTGGATGATTGAGCTTTCTGCATTCATTTTCTTGATCTGCCACTTGGGATAAAAGAAAACAATCTAGGCCTGCTCTTTAATTAACCAAAAGAGAAAATTAATAAGTTAGCCTATTCATTTTCATTTGGATGAACAATTTGTAGCTTTTTTTCTCTGTTGAGTCTTTCTCTTCACGAGTGAAGTTGCTGGCTTCTTTTTGGGATCTCTACCCTGAAATCCAAGATGTAGCAGGGTGTCAGAACTAGTTCTCACTATCCTCACATCTACGCTTTGGAAAGTCATAAAATGTGGAAAGAAAGAAGATTTATGAGGGGGAAAAATCCAAATTCTCTCAATTTTTATCTCACAGAAAACCCGATTTTTCGTTCCGAATTTTTTCTAATGAACACAACTTGTTGAACCGCAAATCGTGCTCAGGTTGAAATGGGCAACTGGAACTGGATAATTACAAAAGTCCAAAGGGTCTTGCCCTGCTATATTATTCAAGAATAGACACTTTCATGGAAAATTGTCCCCCTTGTTTGATAGGTCAATATCGCTCCAAAATAGTACTCGCTAATAAAAAGGAGAGCAAATAAACGTCAGATAGGCATAGTAACATAGATTCGGATTGACAAGTAAGTTTAGCTTATTTCACGTGCAAGTTAGTGAATTTTGAATTATCAAACGCACAGTTTTTTCTTTTGCAACCAATGCATTGGGCCTTGACAAAATTCTTTAGGAAAATATTGATGCACGTAACAGTGACAGCAAATCAAGAAAATTAGCTACGTATCTATTATGTCCATGTTAATAGGAAAATTAATTAGATTCGATCAAAGTGTATCAATCGTAAGCAATAAATAGGTAGCGAATTCGACCGCTATATCAAAATTTGGTGATATGAGGGATGGTAACTTTTAATATGGATTGGCACTTCAAAAGTCTTGTCCAGTGAAAATTTTCAACAACACAACTAGAGGGTTAAATTTAAAATATGTTTTCCCTCCAAATTGGCCGGTTCTAGAAGGGAAAAAGATCAAAGGCGGAGAGTGCTTGGTCGCATTCGCGAGAGGGACGGACCGCTCCCGCCTCATTTTCCAAACTTCTGCCATCCCTTTCAGACGTCATAGGGGGACCTATCCAGGACAGTCGGTCCTGCATTGAAAAAACATAGCCAAATGACCGTTCTTTCTTAGTTTAGAATCCTCTGCTGATCTATTCTGATCTTCTCGATTGAGTCTTGACTTTGTGCCCTCTTCAAAATCAATCCTGATGCATATGTGTACGCTCATGAAAGAGACTGCAGCAGGTTGGTTGATGATGGTGGGTTCCATATATCTACCCCATACGAAGAGGAGTACGGACCCTATTGTCAAACACCTGGTTGACTTTTACTGTCCTGTGCATTACACATGAAACATGAAGCCCCGACTGACCTGAGCCCGGAAAGCTTCCACAGTTCTGACCTTAAATGATTAAGAAAAGATTGGATCAGGGGGATATTACTCAATGAGGGTGGCATCACCAACTCTCTCTCTCTCTCTCTCTCTCTCTCTCTCTCTCTCTCTCTAATATTGCTTAAGAAAACCCTACGGAGAGGTCAAACTGGGTGACGCCATCGATTCCTCTGCACAAGTATACCTAATGCACTGTGGAGAGACCCTTTTGATGGAAGTCAACGCTCGCACGTCCCGAGTCACATCCCGCTGGCGCCGGTATGCATTACGCACGCAGGGCATGATGAGCTCCTGAGATGGTGAGCGTGTGAGTAGCAGCGAGCTTTTGCATTTGGGAATGATGCAGTTTGCATGCATGGGGGGGATCAAGATCGGCGCGCGTGAGATGACAACCCTGGCCTCGGGGGTTGCATCATCGAATATTGAGATTTTCTTGCTCCCTCTGGGGCTCAGTGTGTGATTAGGTCATCCACGTTTTTTGATCCATGAACAGGCCAATGTCCACTGCTCAAGACCCGGAAGGAGTTTGCTACTCATGGAGTGGTACGATGAACGCAACATTTCAAAGGTATCCGAAAAGTTGTGCGCTACATCATGCCACGTTGCTACACATCGGGGAAAAAGAACGACAATGTTGCCGTTGGCCTCAGAATTCAATTAGATGCAGAGAAGAATGGTGACCTAGCCTCCTCCAACAACCGTCCATCGGCTCATTCACAAAATCATAATTCAAAAGTCACACGTGTTCTATATAACCGCAATCCTAAACGAAAATTCACCTCGCAGTCCACACATTTCATTGTATTTTCCGCATGAAACATACTCGAGTTCGATTCTCTGCATTTTCAGAGGAAGTCTCTCCCTTTTGGACCGAAACTCATCATCTACCGTTTCGGCATCTCTAACGTTACTTTTTCTAAATTCTAATTTTTGCAGCGATGGCGCACCTTCTAATCTGAACGTTAAGCAGAAAAGGTGGAATCTCTTTGGATGCCCCTAGTCTATGGGTTTGTTGTGAGGAAGAGATTAGACGAAACATAAAAAATTGGAACTAGGGTTGACAATCGCTCAGTTTGTTTTAGCCGAGAGGGAAAGGCTCCATGGAGCTCAGCAACTGCGTCCGTTTGTAGCGTTTCCCTGCGCATTATCTACGCAAAAAGTGCATTCGCGATAATGACAGGCGGCTTGAAAACAAGTGATCCGCAACAACTACGTGTTCACAAACCAAACCGGGTCAATAACCGTCGCACTCATCACGTAATTGGAGAAAATATATCGCAAGGTGAGTCAACTGGGAGTAACTTTGTCAACCCTTGTGACGTTGGCAAGATCCTTACATTATTCCCTTGCCTTGTAAATCAATTTATCAACCGGACGAGGATTGGCCAGGTGGCGCGGATTAATCATATTATAAGATCATCGCCACCATGACAACACGAAGATGCTTTCCGATTCTTTGAAGATTACTACTCTTTGCTAAATCACTAACCGCAGGACAAAACTCAGTGTTGGTTTCCAGGTAGCTTCCTCAACTTGTTCGATATTATATCATTTCCGTGTCGTTTTATTTCTCTCTTTCTCCTATATGTTTAGTTGTTTACACTTTGGTTACTTCCCCCGATGAACCGAACCGATGAGCCACCGATCCCTTTACCTAATATTCGTAGAAGAAAGAGAGAGAACTAGGGGTGGACAGGGCTACAATAAAACATTCAGAGTTTTGAGAAGTGCACGACGAAAATTGGAGAAAGGGGGTCATCTTTGCGCAAAATGAAAAATCTCACTCTAGTAAACCCCAGACAGTGGTGCAATTGGTTGAAACATCGGGAGATTTCCAGCTCGGAAACTAGAGGTCACCCATTCAAATCGGATTACTTATTGCATGTAAATTGATCTAGGCCAGGGCCACCTACACCAGTCAAAAGTCTGGACTAAACTGATTCATGGGCTTGCAGAGTGTTAATGACCCTACAGGTAGTCGGGTTTCCACGCCCGCGCTCCTATGACATAAAGAACACATACACTCCATTATTTGCGAGCTACATAAACCCAAAAAATGAATTTCCCAAGAAAATTGAACTCATGAATATTCTTTTGCTTCATTCTTACAGGTGGGAGATCCTTTGGAAAGAAGTAATCCTCGTCGATGTGTGTGTGTGTGTGTGTGTGTGGGGAGAGAGAGAGAGAGCCAATAATTCCACAAGATTATTGAATTTAGCAAAGAAACGAATCGAGCTTATCCTCTTATGAAGACAACCCTTACCAGCTCTCACTCAAGAGACCACCCACTTTTAAGTTCTTAGGTCTTTGATGATGATGAAATCATGCAATGTCAACATGCAGAGACAGAGAGAGCGAGAGATTCCAACCAAGAGACAGAGACAAACAGAAGCATGTCTTCTCCCTCGTCCCAAAGATCTGAGTCAATTTGATATATTAATTGCGCACACAATAAAATATATTATTGAGGGAGCAAGTGCTCTTTTGAATTTTGATCGTTTCCTCTTGTTGATTTCTCCGTGGGGTGCGGTTCCCTAGCTCATCTTTCACGTTATGAGAGAAAAAAGATCAATAGCAGAAAATAATAAACTAGGAAACCGAGGTCAATAAGTGGTGTTTCTTCTGCAAAAAGTTTGAATTTAGGAGGCCTATCCTTTTGTTTCTGTCTTGCTTTTCTTGTTGAATATTGCAATTGCTCCTACGCTACCTTTCGTTGACAAGTTGCCCTGTAACAGCGAGGGTGTCTCATTAAACAATGGACCGTAACCTTTCCTAGAATCGAAAGATAGGCACACATTTGATCACCTTGGGGATGATCTGTTTATATATATGAGAGAATCGCTACCAATCAGCAAGAAGACACATTCTTGCAGTTTCTTAGTAGCTGAAAAAATGGGGGTTTAGCTGGTTTTATAGTCCTTCCTTTTCTTTTGAAAAGCTCATTTACAACTCATAAGAAATGTGTGGGGGGTAACTTTTAGCTGATGGGTAAAGGTAGGGACATCTCAATAGACATTGCATTCTTTAATCTCGCATAGTTAATAAATTGCCAAACTGGTTTTAATTTCATAGGTCTTTCTCCGAATAGATTCTCTTATCGTGCCGTTTTAACTAGGGTGTAATGCAAGCAAGGTTTTTAAAACATGTAAAACTTATACCGGTTGTGATTTTCGCATCCTACATGAGCAATAACAAACTTTAACTAAGTGAGTAGCGGCAGAGCCAAAGGAGATTGAAGGGCAAGTTTGGGCCACCACTCGCTAATATGGAGCAAATAATTTCATGTGTGAATATAAGTCCATCAAGAATTGAGTGATCATAATTAACCATCAGATATGTGAGTCTAAAATGGAATCCACCAGATTTACGTAAGTCCAAGCCACAGTTTCACACAAATATATCGATGCCATTGAAGATTTTCATAAGGTGCGCACTTCGTTCGTCCTAACCCTAAGGGGCCTAATCTGCAATCCATTATTGAATTCATCTTGCTTGTGTAGTGCACCATGTCTGCAACAGGTGAAGATCAAGCAAAAACCTCCCCATTCTCTATCTCATCTTCCTTTTTCTGAAGTTAGCACTATGTATTGTTAGGAAATGTAACCTCTGGAGTCGCAAAGAATTTGCACTGGCAGCTTTCATTAGAACGTGAAACACTAAAGAAAATAACCAAATACTCCTGTTAGTCCTATATATACTTAGCTACGCGAGAGAGAGAGAGTTAAAAAGGTTTCCTTGAAACTTAAAAACCTTGTTTTCCGGAACAGGTTTGGAATAGAAATCCGTTTAGTAAAATAATTTTATTTTTTTATTTTTGGGACAAATTTTGGCCGAGAAATAGATTTTGAACAGAAATGAGAAGTTAAAATTTTCTACTACTTTTTATTTTTGGAACAGAAATAAAAATAACAACTCTCTCTTTTTGCTCACTCTTGCCGCCTATCGCAGCCCATTCACCGCTTGCCCACCCGCCGACCATTCGCCGCCGCCCCTCGCTAGCCGCCCGTCGCCGCCTGTTGGCTATCTGTCACCGCTCGCCGCTGCCTGCTAGCCATCTGCCATGGCCCGCCGCCGCCCCCCGCCACTTGCCGACCGTCCCCTAACCCGCCATCAGTGCCCGCCCGCCGGCCATCCTTTGTTGTCACCCGCCGCTCGCCCACCACTACTGGCCAGCCACCGGAAACATAAATTTAAGAATAACTTATCAAACGAATTTCTATTTGGGGATAGAAATTTTGTGTCATTATCAATGCTACTTTACTCAGAAACTCATCCAGGGAAGAGAAATATTGTCATTTGCACCCTTAAATGCCTCACTCCAAATTTCACTTATGTAAATTTTCTTTAGCCTGAATTCCATGCTCAGAATGGCTTTGACTAAAATAAGAAGAAACAAGTGGCCAATCATGTCACGACTCTACAAGAAATCTTTAAGGGGGTCATGAAGAATTTTTCGATGGCAGTTGATAATGGAACATTTCAAAGATGTAGGCGACAAACCAAGAGGATGTGGAGTCTTCTTGGGATCAAGTTTCTGTAGCTTCGCATCATAATAATCTAAGGATCCCCTAATAAAGCAGAGCCATTAAAATAATATTTAGCAGGGAGAAATTTGTGCTCTTCTTTTGTCAACTTGCATGCAATAGTTTGGTTTTAGATGACCGAACTAATCCAAAAAGTTAACACAATGAGAGAGAGAGAGAGGAAACCCTGGAGGTGAAATGGAGCAGTGAGGAATTAGAGTAAGACTCTTGTCTCTCCAAGAGCATCAAATCAACGCAACTTTTCTCTACCTATAAATTAGGGTCTTCCCTTCACCAATTTTTCCCCAACAATCCCAGAAAGGTCTTCAGTCTCTCTCCATCAACAAAAACAGCATATAACTTAGCTGGAGCCCAAAAAAAAAGGAGAGAAGAAGCAATCCGATCATCGTTTGGAGGAAATGGGAAGGGCTCCGTGTTGTGACAAGGCAAATGTGAAGAAAGGGCCATGGTCTCCTGAAGAGGATGCTAAGCTCAAGGCTTACATTGAGAAGTATGGAACTGGTGGAAACTGGATTGCCCTTCCTCAGAAAGTTGGTAAATTCTCAAATCTCTGTCTCTCCCTCTCGTTTGAATTGGTCTCTTCTGAAAGAACACGTTAATATATACCGCATGGTCGATTACTCTTAAAGCTTGAACTGTTAGGGATTTGGGTTTGGTTTCTCAATACCGTCAAATGTTATGACTGATGTTCTTTCTAGTCCGTTTTTCTCAGCTTCATGCTTCATCAGACCTCAGCATGGCTGAGTTTTGTGGAATCCTTGTAAAGTTAGAGATGGATATTTGTGGAAAGCTAAAAATTCTTTGGACTGATCAATTACCAAAGTGGTGATTAATATTCATTGTGTCAACAGGGCTAAAGAGATGTGGGAAGAGTTGCAGACTGAGGTGGCTGAATTACTTGAGACCCAACATCAAGCATGGCGGATTCACTGAGGAAGAGGACAACATCATCTGCAGCCTCTACATCAGCATTGGCAGCAGGTAAACTCTCTCTCTCTCTCTCTCTCTCTCTCTCTCTCTCTCTCTCTCTCTCTCTAGCTACCAAATTATGTTGAAAGAAAAATGTTATACAAATACCAAGGTCACCTTTCCCAATGGATCAAGAGCGCCCAGTAGCTGAAGGCATTGACCCACACTCAAATCAATCCCACTTTTTGTCTTTCAGGTGGTCAATAATTGCAGCCCAATTGCCAGGAAGAACAGATAATGACATCAAGAACTACTGGAACACCAGGCTGAAGAAGAAGCTGCTCGGAAGACGAAAGCACAGCATCAACAACAACACGGTGATGAATCGTTTCTCGTCATCGCACACATCTCAATTGAACCCAGCAAGAAATCTGAACACTGCATCACCGGACGACGATGACTCTTCGTCACCATATAACTCACATGCTTTGAGCAACTCTGCCCTTGAAAGGCTTCAACTCCACATGCAGCTTCAGACCCTCCAAAACCCTTTGTTCTTAAGCTTCTACAACAACCCTGCACTTTGGCCCAAGATTCACCCCCTGAGAGAGAAGATGATCCAGAGCCTCCATCTCTTGAACCAAAACCCTAATAACACTAATTGCCCCGGTCTCATTGAACAGCTTGCACTGGCCAATGGGTCTCCACAACAAGCTGAGGACATCGAACGGAACAAGGCTGATCTCTATGACCTCACCTCCACTGATCCTAATAATGTCTCACTCCAACATGATTCTCTCAAGATCACCACTTCCAAGATCGAAGACCTGGTGAACTCTTTGAGCACTGGGGGATCGGCTTCATCGGATGGCTCGGTTTCCTTCAACTATGCCAAGAATTTGATCGACCCGGCCCTTATGGCTGAAGCAGATGGTGCTGAAGCAATGTCATATGGTAATGCATACAACGGCGCTGCGTCAAACATCCAAGCTGAGCTGGACAATATGGGGAATAACAAAGCAGCCAATGATTTCGCGCCTCAGGAGGATCATCCGAACACCAACGCGGAGTTCGATTATTTCAAGGAAGTGAATGGTTCTAAGGACAACATCCTCTGGTGGTCTAATGAGCTAGACATGAAATTGGCATCCGCCATTTCCTGGGATTCGGCGAATAACTCCGTTTTCCAGAACGAAGGAATGTTGCAAGACTATGGATCAGGGGCAATCTGCGGTAGCAGCCAGTATTAGAGAGCCATTTTGTCTTGCATGAACATATTTTTCCCCAAGGGCATAAGATGGAGAGAAGAACGATTTCGATGCCTCGCTTTGTAAATCGTGTGAATAACAATTGTATTAGCTTCAATTATGACTACTATCAAGTGTTCCCTCTTCCCTCTCGAAACAAATTATAATTCAAATAATTGTTTCAGCATGCATTCATTTCGTAATGAAGAAGACTACATGCATATATTGATGTACTATTTCACTTCATATATATCATATATTTATTCAAAAAAATTTGGGAATATGATAGCTAGTCTTATTTCTCTTTCCTTGTAATCGAGTGGTTTCACCATCCGGAAGCCCGGGCGTGGCTCCAATAATAATATTACAAAATGCCTTACTATATCAAATTTATTTACGAAGTAACGCTAGGTGTATTTTGGTAAGGAAAGCTGACATATAATAAACAAAAATAAACTGACTTTTTATCTGGAACCTTCATGCTGTTTAAGTTAATCAAATCTCAGAATATGCCTAGCAATATTGCCACTTGATAAGCTGTTAGTCCAATATTCTGACAAGAAAGAAGAAAAGGAACTCTTAGTGCACTAGCCAGATTTGAACTGCTGCACAATGTTAGCATCTCTTTAGCCAGCGCAAGACCCTTATATGTTCCCACATGCGAAGTGGTTGATCAAAATTGTTAACAATTTATGCCTTCGAGCAACGCAATCCACGTGGTTAAGAGCGTGACCCGACGACTACAATGTACATTAACTATTAACAGGTTGATTCCATACAAAAGATAGAGGTAAAGCCCGAATTTGCAGTACTTGATAACATCTAAGAAAATGTATAATAATCTCACTTTCATTAGCATTTGATAACTTTTCTCCGTTATTGGGACAACGGCTCGTAAATACTGCGTACATACTTGTGTCCTCAATTCATGAGTTAGGCTCCGTTTATCTCTAATTTCTTTTATACTTAGTGTGGATACAAAATTTAACTCCTTTCCATCTTGGTAATATATCTTATCTTACCTTCACTTTCAGATAATGCAAAAGGTTTCTACAAATGTAAATGTGATATTTGAAGAATGTGCCAATATAGGGAGCAGAAATTTGTCCATGATTTAGTATGCCGTCCGACAAGATCCTTTTTCCCCTGGATAATCAAGCATGGTTCTTGCTTTTTGGACAAGTTAATCATTAAAATCACTAGTAACTACTTGGGTTCAGCCCATGGGCTAACACAGGGGATGAATGGTAGAATCAAAGATATTGAAATGGTTGTAGTTCAGAACAACAGTAATATTCCTACAGCCAGATCCTAAACCTCAAAGATACCCTTTAATCCACAAAGCTTAACTTCCAACATGGATTCGTATATTCTTGAGGTCATGCCATCCATCTAAGTTTAGCTTTTATCCGGTGACAATCTCGACCAAGGCCCTGAAGTTCCTAGTGGAGCGACCTTGTGGCTCCACGGCCGCCAAAGCCATCTCCTTCAGCGCCCCGGCTCTCTCCCTCATCCCCTTCCCTTCCTCACTGGCCAGCACCCGCTCGAGCGCGCTCGCCGTCGCCTCCTTGGTGAACGCTCCCCCCTCCACCGCCACCCCAATCCGCCACACCGCCTCCATGGCCCTCGCATTCATGCTCTGGTCCCCGAAGAAGGGCCTCCCCACCATCGGCACCCCCCCGATCATGCTCTCCAGCACCGAGTTCCACCCGCAGTGCGTGACGAACGCCCCCACCGCCCTGTGCCCCAGCACGTGCAGCTGCGGGGCCCACGGCACCACCTTCCCCCTCGTCCCCGTGGCCCTCTCGAGGAACTCCAGCGGGAGTTCCGCCTCGGCGTCGCCCCTGAAGGACCAGAGGAATGGGAAGGCGGCTTTATCCAGAGCGTTCGCGATGGCGGTTATCTCGTGCGTGGGAGGCCTGAGCATGCTCCCGAAGGAGACGTACACGACCGAGGCCGTCTCCTGCTCATCCAGCCACGGGATGCAGCCGTGCTCGTCCAAAAGCGCCGGCGGAGGCGACAGGATGAAAGGCCCGACGTCAAGGAACATCCGCAGTCTCGAGCGGAGCTCCCTATGGACGATCGGGTCTGCGTCCTCGAAGGAGTTGCAGACGACGGCAGTCGCCTGAGGAAGCACTTGACCCATTCTGTAGAGCAAAGTCGGGAAGGGCGAGATTGCATCGAGGAGTTCTTTAGGCAAGTCCACCATTCGCAGCGCCGAAAGCCCCGTAATCCCATCGAGCGTCTCGCCTTCGATTCGTGCAAAAATTTCGTCAAAGTTCAACAATTTTAGGATGACTGACGAATACAGTTTAGCAATCAAATGAATCGCTCTGCCAACATAAACGTTTTCTATTGCTCACAAAGAGATGACATATTCATGGAACTTCACAGCACATGACAAAGCGTCAGCATCTTAGGTATATATGCACAAGATATAGATAATCAAACCCAAAACAATCCACCTTAAAATTTGCTGTCGGAAGCATTCCTTGCGATTGTTAGGAAAAAATTAAACGGGTCGGAACTTTGAATGAGGATAAATGAGGCCACTCAATTGCATCGAGACAATTTCAGATCCTCGCTTCATCATGTTGATCTCATCAAATTCCGGTGCAGGAGCACACGCCCCATTCTAATCTTTTCACTTCAAAACGGGTGATCGAGGTCATTTGTTGCTTATGAAGGACCAAGTACAAAACGCATTGCTATGAAAGAGTACATGGAATTTTTGAGGTTCACCCACTACTTTCCCGTATCTATTTGAAACTTTTCTTGCCCTATAGATTTTTCTGATAGTCAAGACTGTCGATCGTTGATAAAGACTAAGAAGATGACAAGTCCTTCCCATCTTTCGTGGAGAAGCATTCAGGCCCATACCTAACCAAGATGCTCATGCAATGTTACCGTCACACACCATACAATTGATGCAGCTCAAATTCATAGGCAGCTCGATATGTTGGTAAGTCCGCCGACAACAATAAGCTATACGTAGTTCATGCTACGGCTCAGCATAATCTACGCATTCACTACTACCAAGAAAGAATTCTATATAAGCAGCACCTGATCCGACTCTTCCATTGCCAAAACAGACTCACCTTAATCAAATGAAACACATTTCATAGCATTTTGTTATCAGACTTCCTTGTTATACGGATGTTATAGTTCGAGTCAGGCCGATTTGCTCAATTCCTACTGTCGGGCTATTTTCTTTAGGTTATCACGAGTTCCGGTATTACCTGAGGTTGCATACATTTGTCGGATCGCGTCTGTCTCCATGTGCGTGAGGAGGGCGCAGGGGCCGGCGGTCCAGACCGGAACCCACGGCACGCTCCGCTCTCGAGCCATGTCAGCAGCGAACCAATAGAACGCGTCCGTCAGCAGGCAGGTAGCTTTGCACCCTCTCTCCCTCTCCGCCATGTGGAGCACGCTCTCGATGTTATCTGGCACCGCGCGCAGGAAGATCTCCACCGGCTCCACGGGGTTCCTCCCCGACGGCACGTACCCATCGGGCGCACCGTCCCACACGTCATACACCACGAGGTTCGGGCATGCGCTGCCGTCGCCGGCACTCCTCTTGTCTCCCGGGAAGCACACGAGGTTGGATTTCTCCGAGCTGAAGAAGGAGAACATCGTGGCGGGGGACACCGCCGCTATCCGCCGCACTAGGAGGAGGAGCGGTGCCGCATGCGTGGCGAACGGGAACGCAAGCACGGCCACATGCTTGCGGGCGGCAGAGTCTTCCGTTCCCGCCATGAGGGGCGGGTGTCAAGAGGCGTAGAGAGAGAGAGAGAGAGAGAGAGAGGGACGGAGGCTACGCCGGTAACGGTGGATCGTAAGACTTGAACACTGCGTTCGGTATGTTTGGGTCACGATTTAGAAGGAGAGATTGGCCTGTACTTATATGGACTCCGGGTAACAAACTGGCGTTTACTCGAATTCTAGAATGCGGGTACCGTTGTCTACCCGTATTCTGTTGATACGATAGCTAATCGCATAGTATGAAAACCCCGAATCTGTCGCAATGAGCTGTAAAATACGTGTGAGTTGTAATAGCTAAATTAGAGGATATGCCTTATTAGGAGTCTTTTTGTTTATACCAAAAAATGGCCAATTTGTCGACATGGAAAATACATGACAGAGGCATGAATTACACATTCCATCATCGACGATTGTAGAAAGTGATATCCATTTAGTGCATCGATGATGTTTTAGTCGTGGTCGATGAGTGTTTGTACCAAAAATCATCAAGGGACACATGGTAGAGGCACGAGACAACATGAAAACAAATATCATCAAGGGACATATGGTAGAGGTATGAGGCAACATGGAAGCAAATATCATCGAGTAGAAAATATCATCTTGTGGATATGTTTACACCCAAAAAATGACTAATTTTTGGGTATTGTCGACAAGATTGGGAAAACGAGCAGAAATTTCAATTTTGCGCTAGCTCGGGAAAATGGTCATAACTTCATCGAGACAAATCTGATTGACCTAATTCAAAATCCAAAAGAATGAAGACTCCTGGATCTACAACTTTTAAGTTTTGAGTTTTCTCAGAAAATCACTGTAGAGTTGTCGACATTAAAAAGGAAGTCGACGGGCATGACTGGTCAACTTTGTCGAGGAAATTTCAGTTTTACGCTAGTTCGGGAAAATGGTCATAACTTCGTCGAGATAGATCGGATCGATCTGATTTCAAAGCCAAAAGAACGAAGACTCTTGGATCTACAACTTTTATGTTTTGAGTTTTCTTAGAAATCACTATAGTTGTTGACATTAAAAGGAAGTCGACAGTTATGACTAGTCAGGATGTGAAAATTGATAGACACTTTAATAAAGAATTGCTAATTTGAAGGAATCGACAAAAAGTGGAGTTGACAATCTTGGATACAACTATCGAAAGAGTAACCATCAACATAGTGGAGTCGAAGCAATCGCCAACATAGTGAAGTCGAATAAACCGTCAAGTTAATGGACTCAACACAACTATTGGAAACTACTAAGGAGCATACATGTTTATCTTAAGGGAACAATTACTTAGAAGCATGATCATGAGACGGTTATCACTTGTAGACAAGATTGTGAAATAGTTATCTTGAAAGCAGAATTATGGCATCACATGGACATGTAGACAAAATTTTCATAATGGAAGAACATGGGCACAACCATTGAAAATCGCTAAGGAGCAGTTACCACACAACCATTATAAATATCATCGGCCGTGTACTAGAAACGGCCTCTCTGAAAAATCAAACAACATGTTATCTTTCAATTATCTTTATTTTTATGTACTGCACTTTACTTTTCCTTAGATATAATTTTTCGATTTGCGTCATCAATTAAATTCCTGCATTGCATCTTTGTGTAAGTGTGTGGTTGTATTTTCAAGCTTTATCGTCGATTAAATTCTGGCACGACTTATACGTACAGTTCGATTCAAAGTTCGAAGTAAAAGTTTGCAGTTTTTCCTTGTCTTCCTGCATATTTCTTATTCAGAGTCGCCATGGAATCCGGTCTCCTCTTATTAAGAACTGAAGAATGACGTTTAGTGAATTATATTTCGTTGCGGGAGCATTTCCGGAGAAACACTTTCCTTCTTCTGTATATATATACACCTCTAGGTCATTGTAACATATATAGAAGAAAATATACAGAAAATTGAGGAATAATATTTTTCCCCTAAAATTCTCTACGTTAACATTATATCAGAGCAAGGTTCAATTAGGGATTACTAACCTCATCAAACTAGACCCAGATAGCCGACAATTGCCGCCATTGTATTAGTTTAGTGCGAGTGCCGCGCTGACCAATTCAACCAGAACACTCGAAGATTGCCATGACCACACCGGTTCCGTGAGGTTATCAATAAGCTCACCCAGAAACTACCACCGCTGTTTTTGATTCTTGTGTACACACATACCCATGACGAATCAGAATCCTAAAAGAGCAATGATTCCCCACCAAAATCAAGGGGGAATTTGACCACAGAAGCACTTTTGGAGAATTTAACCACCAAATTGACTCAGATTTTGACTCAGAACCAAACTCCTTCCTTGGCACCACATAATGATTCATCTTCATCATAGATTATAGTTAAGTTGGATAGAACCAACTATGGCTTATGGTCTCAGGTTGTCGAGATGTATATCACAGGCAAAGACAAGCTGGGATACATCAATGGAGACCTCCTTCAGCCTCTACGTATAGACCTTTAATTTTGGAAGTGGAAAATTGAAGACTCAACTGTCAAAGGGTGGCTGATCAACTCAATTAACCCGGCCTTAATTGGCAATTTCATTCGCTTCCCAACAGAGAAGTCGGTCTGGGATTCATTTGCAACGACCTTCTTCGATGGAACAGATGCCTCCTAGGTTTATGACTTGACAAGGCGGGTGGCTCGGATGAGACAAGTAGGAGGACCAATTGAGGCATACTACAACAACCTTCAAGGTTTGTAAAGAGAGAACGACTTCCGTAGTCCAAATCCAATGAGGTGTCCTAAAGATATTGAAAGACACGATATGGTTATATAGGAAGATTCATCATACATCTTTCTTGATGGGTTGGACGATCGTCTTGACAAGGTCCGAGCAGATGTCTTGTAGATGTAGCCGTTTCCTACCGTTGAACAAGCCTATGTGCATGTCCGACAGGAAGACATAAGACAAACTGTAATGTTGACTAATAGTGACACTGCCCATGATTCAGCAGCCATGATATCCTGAGGGAATAAGACAAATGTCAAAGCGAACCAAGAACTGTTGTTTCAGATGGCTAAGCCTGGGGTTACGCTGGAAGGAGCAAGACCTAGCTCAGCTCCACACAAGGAAAATTCTCTTGGGGAGGTTGCTCAAATTGTGGTAATGCTAAGCATACTAGGGAGATGTGCTTTAAACTTCATGGATATCTAGACTGGTGGAAGGAGTTGAAGGCTTGTAAGCAAGCAGAAGGAAAAGGGAGAGCTTCTCTAGCGATCGCAGAGCCTCAGCTATCATTGGTACCTCACATGGATCCACAAAGTAAGTAGAATGTGATGTCATAAGGTAATTATGGTAGTGCTTTGGTTAGTTCTAATCAGGTGGACTGTAATCACTGGAACATTGATTCGGGAGCTGAGGATCACATGATATTTACTCTTGATGATTTTGTTTGTACTTGATAGTATCTCAAATGCTAAGCGATTCACCTATCCGGTGACTGGGGCCGGAGTTGTTGTGATTTCCCCTACACTCTCTCTCCCCAACACGTTACTTGTCACTTCATTATCCACCAAATTAATTCGATTGAACAAGTTACTGAATATTTGAATTGTGTTGTTCTAATGTATCCACACGTTTTGTTTATTTTAGGATATTCTCACGAAGGAGATAATTGGGTGTGGTACTTAAGAGAGGGGGGCTATAGTACATGGATGACTTCAATTCCGGGAGTGCAAATCAGTTTGAGATGTATCCATCAGTAGGGAGAAATAGATATGGCTTTGGCATCGACGGTTGGGACATCCGTCATTTGGTTATTTGAAACGATTATTTCCTGATCTTTTTTTGAACTTAAATGACTTAGACTTACAATGTCAGACTTGCATATTGGCTAAGAACCATAGAGTTCCTTTTTCTTTGATACATTCGAATGTTTAGGGTGTATCTCCTGTTACTAACTGTTTTAGGTTGTAGGTGGTTTGTGCTATTTGTTGACGACTGTATTAGGATAACATGGCTTTACTTGATGAGAAGCAAAAATGAGGTAGCTAAGATATTTTGGAATTTTTGTACTATCTTACAAACCCAATTTGGTGGGCAAATCCAGATTTTAAGAAGTGACAATGGTGGGGGAGTACATGAATGAATACCTTAAGGAATATTTTCAACAATGTGACATGATCCATGAGTCGTCTTGCTCCCAAACACATCAGCAAAATGGTGTCACAAAGAGAAAGAACAAACATATCCTTGAGACAGCTCGAGCTCTCTTGATTGAGAGTCACGTGCCTAAAAAATTTTGAGATAGCGTTGTGACTACAGCTATGCATCTTCTCAACCGAATGCTGTCTAAAGTGTTCAACTTCCAAATACCACTATAGGCCTTGTCCACATATGTTCCCTTACCATCTGTCGTAATCATTCATTCTTGGGTGTTTGGGTGTGTTGCATTTGTACATATTCTGAAGACCTAGCAAGCGAAACTTGATCCCTGTGCATTGCGATGTCTATTCTTAGGATATGGTACACACCAGAAGGGGTATCACTGCTACAACCCTTCCACCCGATGAACTTATGTCACTATGGATGTCTCGTTTGTTGAAGTTCAATTCTTTTACTTGGACTCCAATTCTTCCTTTCAAGGGGAGATAGACAGAAAGGGTGAATTGATGAGAGTTTTCTGGTAGTATATTTTTTTGAGGAGGAGGAGGGGTAGAGACAGTGGATAGGCAGCTTGGGGGAGTGGAGGAGGAGGCGTCGTATGATGCCGGGCAACTTCAGCAGGTGCAGAAGTCGCCAAAAATGGGAGTTGTGGTGCTAGAGGAGGCCATACAAGAGGAGGTAATGACTGAGCAGGTGGTACCGGGACATTGAACAAGCCCTGGCAAGAGGTGGGCAACTCCTACAGGAGCAAAATCACGAAGAACAGCTTCCCTCTTCTTCAGTACCCAACTCAACTCCTGAGAATATTCTTGAGATAATCTCTTGTACTCCTTCTTGTGTCTTTGACGAGCTTAATACCTTTGTGGTATATAAACTACTTGCTAGCCATAATCGAGGCAAGCCCTCGAATAGATATTCACTGGATGTTGAAGAGAAGAGATCGGCCTACCCTATTGCGAATTATGTGTTCAACCAAAAGGTTGTTAGATCCATTAAAGACATTTGTGTCAAATGTATCTGCAATTTGTATTCCAGAAGGGCTACATGATACTCTGAAAGATCTCAAGTGGGTTCAAGCAATGGAGGAGGAGATGGCTGCACTGAAAACACACAAGACTTGAAAGCTGGTGGAGTTACACGAGGAGAAGAAGACTGTGGGATGTAAAAGGTTCTTTTTCTATGAAGTACAAAGCATATGGATCTATAGAAAGGTACAAGGCGAGACTAGTAGAGAAGGGATACACGCAAACTTATGGGGTTGACTATCAAGGAGACGTTTTCTTCTATTGCTAAACTTAATACTATTCAGGTCTTGTTGTCTCTTGCAGCTAATCTAGAATGGCCACTACACCAATATGATGTCAAGAATTCATTTCTTCATAGTGATCTCAAAGATGAGATTTATATGGATATTCCACCCAGGTATAGTTCACCCTTACAACCTGAGGTGGTGTGTAAGCTAGAGAGATCATTGTATGGTTTGAAATAGTCTCCACGAGCCTAGTTTGGTCGGTTCACTTCAGCGATGAGGACATATGGGTATTCCCAAAGTGACTCGGATAACACATTGTTCCTAAAATGACATCAGGGGAAGGTAACTGTGTTGATTATCTATGCTGATGATATGATTATCACTAGAGATGATTGGATGGAAATTTCTAAGCTCCAAAAGAAACTTTCTGAAGAGTTTGAGATGAAAAACCTTGGAGGACTGAAATACTTCCTAGGTATTGAGATAGCAAGATCAATAAGGGGAATATTTTTCTCACGTAGAAAGTATGTGCTAGACTTGTTGGGAAAGGTGGGAATGTTGGACTGCAAGCCTACAGACATACCAATTGTTCAGAACCATAGGCTTGGGGAGTATCTAAATCAAGTGCCAACAAACAAAGAAAGGTATCAAATGTTAGTTGGCAAACTAATTTATCTATTGCATACTCATCTTGACATTTCATATGCGGTGAGTATTGTTAGCCAATTCATGCATGCCCCAAGTGAAGATCATATGAATGCAGTGTTGCGTATATTTCGCTACTTGAAGATCTCTCTAGAGTGAGGATTGAGATTCTTGAAAAAAGGTCATCTTGAGATCGAAGGGTTTACTAATATAGACTAGGCGGGGAGTGTTTATGACAGGAGATCAATATCATGATACTTCACATTTGTGGGAGGAAACTTAGTTATTTGGAGAAGCAAGAAGCACAAGGTAGTGGCATTGTCAAGTGCAAAGGCCGAATTTAGAGGGATGGCCAAAAGGTTGTGTGAGCTTCCGTGGCTTAAGAAGTTAATGACGGAGATTGGGTTAGCTCTAGGAGCCAAGATGAAGTTGTTTTGTGATAACAAAGCAGTAATTGACATCTCTCACAGTCCAGTTCAGCACGATCGTACCAAACATGTTGAGGTGGACCGTCATTTCATCAAGCAAAACTTGGACACCAAAGTGATTCGATTTCCATTTGTGCGATCTGAAGACCAGTTGACAGATATTTTGACGAAGGCTGTATCAAGTAGGGTCTTCTATAGCTCACTTGATAAGTTGGGCATTCACAACATCTATGCATCAACTTGAGGGAGAGTGTAGGAATGAGCTGTAAAATACGTGTATAAGTTGTAAAATACATGTATATATATACACCTCTAGGTCATTGTAACATATATAGAAGAAAATATACAGAAAATTGAGGAATAATATTTTTTCCTCTAAAACTTTTTACACTAATAGAATCTACATCAATCTTTTCATACAATACGAAAAACATGAATTAAGAAATTGCTCTAGATAAAACTAACGTTGCGCGCAATTTGCATTTATGAACAAAAAGTTTAAATAAACATTCGAATGAAAATCGATTGATATCGATAGTAATTTCCCTTTGTATTTCCTCGTAAACCCATTTACAAATGCACATGAACTTGGTGTATGATGACCTCTCCGATGAAAAATGCAGGGTGGTAGGTGCCATCAATATTTGTTTTAGCAGGTTGGTCCATTAGCTAAATAGGTATAAACTTATATGGTCTATTAATTCATTATTTTGGAGAATGAAAAGGGTTAGCTGTTGTGAGGGAGGGGGGTTGGTTTATTTTTCGAGGATGAAAGGGAGGGAAGTTGTTGAGAATTGCAGGGAGGACGAGGCGTTGCGCAGCATGCGACGGAGGCAGATGTGGACGTGCAGGAGAGCGTAGGTTTCAATGTGTGGTCACGAAGGAAACCAGTACACTTTTTGGCGGAAGCCGTTTATGGGAAAAAACTTCCATTAAAGACAATTCAAGCGAGTAAGAGTTAGGAACACCGTCAAAAGAACCAATAACAACAAGAAGTTTCGACAGTAACATGGAAGGGAGGGAGAGTAGGTTTATGAATTGAACATGGGTAAAAGTTTCATGAACTGGGTTTTTTCTTGTGTATCGTGGCTGGTTGACCTTGGACGGGTCATGATCTCAGGTGACCGACTCCGATCGACCTCAATTTGAGGTTGAGTTTTTCTTGTTTTGTCCACGGAAAAATTATATTGTATGATTGAATGAACAAATGTATAGGGAAGGGAACGATAGAGGAAGGCGATCCGGCAAGTAACTAATGTAGGTCCATGTGTAAACATGCTAACGTGACGTGATTATTTGGTGCCCTAAGGGAAGTCATGCGTACACGAAAGGGAGTGAGAAAATGTTGTTCTTACTAGATGTAGATAAAGTAATAGGGTTCGACATTTTTGTATCCAAAGTGGTCGACCTTAGACTGACTTGGATCCAAGGTGATCACTGTCAGTTAGCCTCGAGTTCAAGATTGAGTTTTTCTTTTTTTAAGTGCTGCATGATAATCTAAATATGTTAAGATTGGGGGTTGACCAGCTCATCTACACGAGAAGAGAGAGACAGAGTAGCTTTAGAGTAGCGTTACACTCCTACTTCAGGATAAGAATATCACAAGTAACGTAACTTTCGTACGACGTTCACTTGAGGGCCGTAATTTTTTTTTGGGTCGTGCCACATTGGTCTAAAATCCTTCACTTGGGTGACATCGGCGATCTTTTTAACTAGAAAATTTAATGTGACATTAATTTAACATAAACCATCCGATGTAGCTCACCAGAGAATTAAAGTCGGCAAAAGCGTGCAACTACGACGTGGTTTTAGTTCTTTTGTTGCCCTAAATTGCTTTGAAGATGAAGCCCTAACTCCGTCCATTCTCTTTCGTCCATTATTCAATCATTGCCCATCATCTTTATATGATTTGTTGCAGGAACTCAATGTAAAATGATTAATGTAGAGCTTGGGAAACCTGGGAAGGTGGCATATGCTCAACTTTGAATTGATGGTCCGCCTCCGCCACATGGTTGTGGGGTTCAAATGGTTACAAGGAAGAGAGCATGTGTTTAATAAAATCCATGGTTCAAATACATGGACAACCACCAATGCTGTCCAATCCATGGTTGTGGGGTTCAAGTTGAATCGCCCATACTCAATCGACGCCTCTCAGTTTGATTTTGACTACGACCAAATATGTCTCTATTCTCTGCCGATACGCTAAAAGGTGTACTTGAAATCACTTGAAAATGGGGAAAATTGTCTAAAAGTCATAAATCTATTGCACTTTTATCAATTTAGTCCTAAACCTTTTTACTTCTTGCCAATTGAGTCTTTCCGGCCAATTTTGACCGGCCGGCAATGCGTGGCAATTTTTAAATGTTTTTTTCCGTAGTTTTTAATATTTCTTTTCTTTTCTTTTTTCTGCCTTCTTTCCTTTGGCCGATTCAGCAATCGGCGACCAGCCAGAGGCGCGAGCTCCGGCGAGGTCGACCTCACCGGCCTCTAGCGAAGCTCACCCCTGCTAGCCACTGTCGAGGGCGAGCCTCACCCGATGCTACTAGGTTGACCTCACCCAACCAAGTTGAGGCCAACTGTGACGGCATTGACCGGCCTCACCATTGCTAGGAGAGGTAAAACCCAACGATAGTGAGGTTGGCCTCGCCATGACTGGTCGAGGCTCGACCTCACATGATCTGGGCAAGGTCGAGCGTCGCCAAGCCAAGGCGAGGCCTACCTGAGAGGGCGAGGCTTGACCTCACCTAGATCTGGCGAGGTCGAGCCTCGACCAACTATGGCGAGGGCGAGGCCGACCTCACTATCATTGGGTTCCACCTTGTGCAACGACAACAAGGTCGGCCTCAATCTCGCCCAAGAAGCAGCGAACAAGGCTCACCCTTACCGGTGGCCAGCGGGGCGAGCTTCGCCAGAGGCCAGCGAGGTCGATCTCTTCGGCCCGCACCTCTCGACAGTCACCAGTTGCCGGACCGGCCAAAGGGTTGAAGGCAAAAAAAAAAAGAAGAAAGCAAAGGAAAAAATATTAAAAATTTTGAAAAAAATATTTAAAAATTGCCACGTCAGCTTTGGCTAGCAAGCCGGTGGCCACATCAGAGCTAACGGGCCAAAATTGGCTAGATAGACTCAATTGATAAGAAGTGAAAAGATTTATGACTGAATTGGCAAGAAGTGAAAATGTTTAGAACTGAATTGGCAAACTTAAGGGGTTTAAAACTGAATTGACAAAAGTGTGATAGGTTTAAGGCTTTTTGGATAATTTTCTCCTTGGAAATGTCATACATTGTGAAGAAGGAGTGAAATGTGGTCGAGATTGAAGAGAGTTCATTGGAGGAATCGCATTTCAAATCGAAACACAGAAATCTGTAACTTGAACCTCGCAACCAAACCCTTTTCGTGGTCACCTTTGCCCCACACCACTCGACCTCTAGTACCTCCAACTCCACCATGTCCCTTGTTGCGGAGGCTCCAGAATCCACCTCTACGAGCCCCCATTCCGTAGCTGCAACCAAGGCTTGCCCCAGAGGCCGAAAACTTACCGTCAAATCTAATGAGGTTAGGGTTTCATCTTCAAATCAATTTGGAGCAACAAGGCCAAAACGACATCATTTTGCATGCTTTTGCCATGTTAAACTTACATTTATTATATAAAAAAATACCACGCCAAACTTTTTTTTTAAAAGCCACTTAGGATGTATAGTTGGAAAATCTCGCCGGAGGCACTCAAGGAAACATTTTTTTTTCAAATTTTATGGTACTCGAGTAATTGAAAAAAAAAAGTTATGACACTTACTGATTACGGCACTTGTATTATTATTATCCCATCTAACTGCCAATTACTTTGAATTTTCCCTTTCACTTAATCATGAAGTATATGTGGAACAAGTGACGGCTAATTAAAATGGAGAAAATATCGAGAAGACCTGTCCCTCCATGTAAGATTTCTGTCGACTAGTTCACTTTATCCTTTGACACACGTACAATTAAGGCCAGCTCATCAAATTTTTAATTGGCAAGAGGGACCCATTGAGCCTTTTGCACCGAAGAAGTTTATTGGCCCCTGAATTTTAGTCAACTGTCAAATACGCATTTTAATATAAAAAAAAGGAGGAAAAGAAATAAGATAGAAAAAGAAACAAGCGACATGGAATTTGATCCGGTTCATTAGGCCTAGTCCATTCACGCAGGCCCGACCGTTCAATTCGGTCGCGCTTATTCAATCCAATTCGTCAAAGCCGAGCCTATCAATTGAGCCCACTATTCCAATTTAAAGTAATTAGCATAGCCCATTTGATCTCAAATTTGTTCATGAAACTCAAATCCCGTTGTACACTAGCGGCCCCGAAATCTGCCATTAAACATTACTGGTTTACCATCACCCACACAAATAGTCCATGAACTTTATCTCAATACATAATATCAACGTGGCCTTTCAACATTAACTCAATGTACAATGTAATCCTTAAAGTTTTAATTTGTTCGATATCATCCTTAAAATTTTAGTACGTGTTCAACGTAGTCACCAAACTATATGAAAATGTTCAATATAGTCCTTGACATTGAACATGTACAAAAAGTCTAGGGACTACATTGAACAAATTAAAAGTTCAGGGACCACATAACACATTAAGCTAAAGTTCAGGGATTTTATTGAACAAATTAAAAGTTTAAAGATCATGTTGCACATTGAGTCAAAGTTCAGAGACTCTTTGTGTCATTTTTCCTTAATAAGCCTATAAACCGAAAGAGAATAGGAGCAGAGGGCATTAGTGGTTCAAATTAGGGTAACTTTGGGGCACAAAGAAGTCGTTGATTTCTGCCAAACCCTCTCTTGCCTCTTTATTACCGATCGTCACCTTCACCGGAGCGCTTCTCGTCTTTGTCGGTTCAGCCGCCACGAGGAGTGCTCTGCTCTGCCCTGCTCTTGGCTGTGGAGACTCGAAGCAGCTTACTCGGAACCTGAAGTCTCTTAACAGTTGGCCATCTTCACAAGCGACGATTCTCGGATCTTCCTCGTGCTAGCTAGATTGGCAATTGCAGCTAGGAACGCCTCCTCGACAGGGTAGTAAGAACAAGATGTGTGTCTCTCCATGACTTGCTCTTACTAGAAAGGGTCAATTGCGCATTCTCAAATGATATATTTTCCTTCAAATTCTCGCTAATTAATCATTGTAATGGAAATAGTTCTTAAGCGATGAAAGATAATTACAATTGTTACACATTGCTATATCACATTGTGCCAAAGGCACGGCCAACACACGGCTAATCCGATTCCATATGAAAATATTACCTTATTATTTAGTAATTGAAGGGAAGTGTGTATTTTGACGATTTACCAAAAATGATATTATTGCGAATTTTCTGGCACTCCCTTTATATTTTATTGTAATTTGGATAAAAAGTGTCGTACTGCTCAAATACTAATTTAAGAAAAAAGTGAGCGGCGACAGAAATGGACCGACCCTAAAAAGGCCCAGCATTTTTAGTAGGGCTGTTTCCCGACATAATTCCCCGGCAGGTAGTAGTTGCAAGTCATGAACACATCACCGCCGTCACACACCAACTGGGCGCACCAGACTCGCCTCGTGCTTCGCCACACGATCTGCGTGTAGTGCCGGCACTCGTGCCCGCCCTCGCACGTGTTGCTGCCGTACTGGTAGTACCGCTCCTCCCCCGCCCACGCCCACACTAGTCATGGCCACGGTTCAGGAACCGCCGGTTTCGGTTCGAAACCGGCGGTTCCAGTTCCTGGCCAGCTATGAACTGGAATCGTCTAGTTCAGGGCCGATTCCGGTCCGGTTCCGATTCCGGGCCGGTTTCGATCCGGTTCCGGTCCAATTTCGATTTCCGGCCCAATCGGTTTAGGTCCGATTCCGGTACAGGCCCTGCTGCAAGTTTTTTTTATTTAATATTTTTTTGGAACCGGAACCGGTGGTTCCAGGCCGGTTCCAAAATTTCTGGAACCAAAACCGGCCCGAGGCCATGAGCTGGTTCCGGTTCCGAACCGCGGGCCCGGTCAATGGGCCGGGCCCGGGTTTGACCGGGCCGGTTTGGGGCCAAAACCAGCCCGTGGCCATGACTAGCCCCCACGGCGTCGCTTGCCGTCCACCCCGACCCGCCTCCCCAGAATATGTTCTCCCCCGGCCGGAAGTCCCCTTCCTCAAATGAGTGCTCCAGCGCGCAGTCCGACCGCCGCTGCCCTGCCCACCACCTCGCGTAGCTCTCCACCTGCACGTCCCACGCCAGCGGCGGCTCCCGCTTGGCCGCTCTCACAGCATTGTGGGCGTACAGGAACTGGAGCTGGAGGGACTCCTCGTCGCAGCCCCTGCACTGCTGCTTCGAGATGCCGCCGTGGAGGGTCTCGTTGTGGAGTGGGGATGCCCTGGAGGAGTCTGACGGAATGCCAACCAGGAGAAGGAATGCTAACGCTCGCGCGAGCGGTGGTGGGCAGAGGTCCATCTTTTTCCTGGAGAAGCCTGTGGAGATGCGGGGATGACGAATGATTGTTAAGCAATATATAGGAAGAGCAAGGAAGATGAGCTTGGCATAACGTGACAGAAACATCAAGATTCAAGCCATGTGTTCGGAGGGGGTTGGAACATCGCGGGCTTTGATGGCCGGGCATTTTTGGATGGCGTTTTTGGTCCTCGTGGTTGGAGGCTGCATTCATGAGAGCGCTTTTGGTTGGCCAGCGGTTGGCCAGCAAGTGATTGCAGTGTCTGCATGGATCGATCCCCGATCGAATTTTGAAGGCCCTCCTTTCGAGATCGAGCGAGGCAGCATGGTCGACAGTGAGTTGTGCCATGTCAGTTTTCTGTTGTTTTCTCTTCGGTTATGGGACTGCGTAGCCCACCAACAGTATGGTTCCACATAACAAAGCATGTTCCGTGAACAACGTCCACGAGCTAATAGGGACTCACGTGGTCTTACAATTTGAGTAATGTCCGAAAGGAGAGCGCAAGATTAGGTTGTTTACTTTGAATTCTTTATTAAGCGTTCCGATAATGGATAAATAGCAAGACCATGCGCAGCATCCCCTGCAATGCATCGGGTTCTTTTTGTAATTGAGAATGAGCCGTTTTGCATTTTTGGATTTGCACCAGATAGTCAATAACTTTATACCTGATGGTGATAAGTGAAATGCATACTCTGGCTTTTCCCCTCTTTTTGTGCTTTTGCTGGCCGAAAAGAGGACAATATTGTGCAACATGTAAGGATCGATTTTGGTTGCAAAGTAGTTTCGTTCAAGCATTTTACATGACTATCCCTAGGGCCCTATTTACGGGTCGATGATGTTAAGTTGATGGGCAAGAGACTAGTGCAGGATGCTGGTGACTAGCATATCGCTTATTCTGTATCCACGAAACTTGAGAAAGAGCAGATGCAGAAACATTCACTACATCTGATGAGTTGTTCTTTGATGATAAACCTCTGATCCAGGACTTGGTCCAATCTAATGCTTGCGTGAGGTTTTAATTTTATTTTATGGATGCTTCTAATTGCCTTCACTCATCTGTGAATGCCGCGTATAAGCTTCCTTAAATGGATTGTGGATGTCATCTGATTGACTGGCTTGGCCAGGAAATATCGATGATGTGTAGCTCTAATTAAATTGTCAAATGCCATGTGCATTGTGCATGTTTAGAGGCTAAAATGGGGAACAGAGCACATATCTTATTGATCTTTGAATGAATAAAGTAATGAAGACCTCATGCCTGTACATCATTCAAGAAGATCTTTTGGAATGAAAAGAAACAGAAAAAATCTAATACAGCAAAGAAGAACCAAAAGAGCTCTTTTCATCCTATCAAACTGATTTTTACGCATCCTGTTGCATTTGGCAACAGATCTCCGTTCTGTGACTTCTTTTTTTGGTATGTTTTTTAATTTTAATTTGATGTTTCAATCATATCATAACATGCTTTACAGTATTTGATTTTCGTCATCATAGTCTGAACAATCTTGAGAGCACAAGAGGCTGAGAAAAATTATGATCAGGAGGACGAATAGCCACGGAGGGCATTGGCATCAGGCCTAGCTTCCTCCTGATAACTGCATATTTCAATAATACCAGTGAGTTGGGATCGGGGATATCCAATGCATTTATTGTGCTGTCTGAATAGGTAATAAATTACCATCTAGCTTGTTCGATGCCTTTGCTGTCAATGTTGAAGAAGTCTAACCCACGACTTTGTGACGAAATACCGGATTTCTCTGCCAATAGGCGGGACAAACTTTGGCAAAACTGTTCATGAAGGTAAATACAAATGGTAAGCAATGTGGTTCAGGCGTACAATATTAGTGCATAAAGAAGTTTAGACTACCTTTTTATAGTCGCCGAGCTCCCCTGAAGATTTTGAAATTTCTACAACACAGTAAATGGGAGCCACTTCAATCACCTGAAATTTTCTGTACATCAGTGCATTCTTTTTCCAATTGTGAAATTATGTCAAAAACATGTCTATATTCACGGTTCACAATTTGCTTATTTGCATTTATTTCTATGAATGCTGAGGCTTCTATATTGTAATGCAGGTTCCGAAGATACCTCTGCTGAAAAGTTGAAGCATGACCGGGCAGACCTGGTCATCCTTTGCACTGGATGCATCTTCACCTAAAACCATGAAAAATGTTTTTGTTAGTTGGAGAAATTATTTGAAAATTTGAAAACAACTAAAGTGAAAAAGAGGCAGGAAAGAAATGGTAAGACCATACCTTATTGTTCGACATTTCAATCGCCAAGCTGACATCTGCTGCAGCTGCTTCTATTTTCTTTAATGTACCATCTATTGAGTGCTTGGATACAAGCATGGTTTTGTGTTTGTCTTCATCCTGTATAGGAAAGTAAAATGCAACGAGAAAGTCTTATATCACCGACGAGCAACCAAAAACGAGGATCAATACTTCAGAGTTGGAAAGAATCTAATTTGAAAGTTCAGTTGCATGAAAAGTGAAGACTTGCCTGTGCTTCAAAAAGACCTGATAGATCAAGGTCATGGGACATTGCTATCAATTGAAAAGCGTTTATGAAGCTGGAGGATTTTGGCATCTTCTTCTGGCCATCGTTCTCCTGTTTGCATTGTCACATATAGTTACTATTTGCCCATAGATTAATATTCGCACACATGTTTTTACAGTGACATTTACCTCAGAGGAGTCAAATGCAGAATTAACATCATCCAGATGGATTTGTTCATCACATTCATATCCATACGCAGGCTCATAGTCTCTCAGGAACCATTCATCTTCGATTATCTCAGGTATCGTCATTCTCTGTTTTTGCAAATAAAGAGATTTTAGATGGTGTTTCTCCATGAAAGAAAATAATTGCAAGCTACATACGGTGAGAATTCAAACCTTTTTAGTATTCGGTTCAAGTATTCTGGAGATTATCTTTCTTTGACCTTCTGTGAACCACAGGGGAAATGTGTATTCTGCTCTGTAGATCTTCATGCAAACACGGTGTTCGTTTAGGCAGCGTGTCCAGTTGACAGAAACTTATCTTTACAGATGCAGGAAATTACCTTCTTATACAAATTGATGAGGTTAGGATCATCGAAAGGCAAAGTCCCAGACAGTAACTCGAAGAGAATTACCCCACAAGACCAAATATCTGCCGGTGCCCCATCATATCCCGTCTTTATCAGTAGCTGCTTATGAAAAGCAAGCATGATCAAATCAATTAGGTTCAATAGGATTATCCAGTATGTTCTCAAGCCAAAAAATGACATGCATCTATTATTTCCTGTTAATGTAACATAAAAAGTTAAGGGCAGAAAAGTGGTATTCTCACCTCAGGTGCTACATAGCATGGGGAGCCGCATGCGGTAGACAACAGATCTCCAGGCTGTTGAAGTATTACAGTTTAGCCAACTTTACTTATGAATTGTTAAATCCAGATTCCACTAAAAACTGAAATTGACTAAAGGATTTGAAGTGTGTCAGTCTTACCTTTCGCAAAGCACTTAATCCAAAGTCAGAGATTTTCAGATTTCCCTTGTTATCTAGAAGCAAATTTTCAGGCTGTGTATGTAGGCCGAGATCCTCATCAGTTTGGCTCAACTCATTCTGAATAATCGACATATTGGTAAAAAAATGGTATGTGACACTAACCTTGAGATCTCTGTGACAAACACCTCTGCTATGACAATAGTCCACCGCATCAATCAATTGTTGGAAGAGCTTTCTTGCTTCACAGTCGTCCAATTTTTTCAAATAAGCCTGATTAAAAAAAGGTCATTAAAACCGGCTGAGCAACCCCCACAACTTTCTTTCTGATCATTTAGCCTTACCAGCTTGTCTGAAAGCTGTCCTCCTGATACATACTCCATTACTATGTAGATCTTTGTCTTCGTACCAATGACCTATTACAAGCAATTTGATTCGAAGTCAATTCTTGGATTGCCTTTTCCCCTCAGTTTCTAGCAGTATGGACTTGTAATTGACAGTGGTTATTTTGGAATTGGCAGGCATACCTCATGGATCCGGACGATGTTGGGGTGATGCAGTAGCTTCATTGTTTTTATCTCTCTTTTTACCTGAAACAGAGACATTCGCAGTGTTAATAGCAAATTCTCTTTTCCTTCTTGCCCTGCAAGCAGGAATTGATGCTGAATTTTACCTGATGCCTGAGATTGCTCTTCATGACCATCTGCTTGTTGATGATCTTGATCGCAACGTACTGGCCGTTGGTGCTGTCCACTGCGAGCTTGACCTTGGCAAAGGTGCCTTCCCCAATGATCCTGCTGAATTGGTACTTCCCTATGTTATTTCCAGGGCCCATTTTCGCCTCAACGCGAGGAACTAAAATCGGTTTCTTCCCTTCTTGTTCTTCTCCGTTCATCCGTCGTCGGCGACCGAAATTCAATCGGTTTCTCTCGTTCTAAACGCCCTGGAGATGTTCCTTGTACCCGAGGTGCTCTAAATCTGTGTCGAAGTTGGAGGTGGTGATGGACTTTATCTTGGAGGTTGCCTCGTGCTTCTTCCTCGCAGCTGCCATGTCTATGGCTCTAATGCTCCTGGTGGAAAGGCGAGCATTAATAGTCACATTTCTTGCAACGTTCAATTTGTCAATAATTGAATTTTAAAAGGGTTTGGGGAAGACTTCACCTTGTTTGCCATGGAATAGTTGTTGGGTTGCCTGGTGAGACCGGATGGTAGGTGTTGATCCAATAGTCTTCCAAGCAAAGATTTTTGAGACTTTCCACTCCCCCCAAGTCCCAAGTCCGGCGGTCACGTGTAAAAACGGACGAATCACGGACCGCCATCGTTGAATCACCATGCTTTGCTTATTGTGTCTAATTTTGTTTTCAGGTGTCCAGTCCATGCCGTGTCGGCTGACGCAAATGGTGGGAGCAAATTCGGAAAAATTTGTGCATGCGATGGAAAGATGGTCAAGAAGGGCCGTCCAAATTCCCAACTTCTTGTGAATGCAACACGAGGTTGGAAATCACCCTTGGATTCCTAACTTAAATCTCATCTGCTTTCTTTTATTGATCCAGATCCACATTTTCAGCAAAGAAAATAGAAAGCTTCTTTATTCCGGGGACAAAAACTCGGGATGTATTTACAGATTTTTTGCCCAACCTCAGTCCAAGCCATTCTTCAAATCCATCTGCCAAACTTCATTTGGGTGGACCAATTGATCTGGCATCTAGCTATCGATGAAATATTTTATGTTATATCTACTTACGAAAACTCATCAGGCCGCAAACTGAAAATGGCAACAACTCGGGATTCGGAACAAAATCTGTAAATGTCGAGCTAGCTTGTTTCAATTGCTCCATATCCCGAATTCTTCTTACCTGTTGTGTGGAGTCTCGGAGGAAAATTCGGTACATTCATTCACAGCAATTGAAATTTAATGTAAATGGTGCGTGGAAGGATAACATAGGGGCCATAGGTATTATTGCACGATCGGAGAGAGGCTTAGTTGTCCAAGCGTGGACAAGAGAGGAAGATGGAACTCGCCAGTGGAAGTGGAACTTGTAGCTCTTCTTCTCGCATGCAAGGCCTTTAGTCCCTCAGTCCATCGGCATCCACAAAGTGGCCTTTGAAAGTGATTATATGGTGTTAATTGATGCTATTCAATAAAAGGGCCTTTGCCCTTGGTGTTTTAATCCTTTCGTCTCATACTCTCATTTCCTACTTAACAATAACCCAAGATGAGTTTGAAGTGGACCGGTAGAACCAATAATGTTATTGCTCATGAGCTTGCAAATATGTGCTTTTCATCTATAAGGAACTGCATCTTCTTTTCATTTTAATAATCTCCTATCTAGAGTTAAGAATATAGTGTTAAAGGAGTTTTCTTTACTTTATCATCCTGATGGAGGCTCTAGTTTCTCCATATAATAGTTGAACTACTTTGATGCATTGGAAGGTTTGCTTTAGCAAGAAAAAAAAAACGAAATCCGCAAACCTTGTGTCGGTCTATTCTAATGGAGCTTATCACAGCTCAGAGGGTAATTAAATCTCGGGTTGACCTTATCGAAAAAATGCGGATCATGTTGATCCCCATCAGACGAATCCTATCCTATTAACAAACTATTCGAATCGAGATGGAATCAAGGTGCAGTTGGGTTGGATCCAAAGGAAAGAGTAGATGGGATGCGTCACTCGGCACCTATACAATTCCAACTAATCAATCAAGTTTAGGGAAGATTTTTTGGGAGGTAATTAAACAAGTTGGGTCAAATAATGGAAACTAAGGCTTAAGTGGTGGCCCCAGAAAAATTCAAGGCCTTAAATATTTTGTCAGGCTCCTCCCTCTCTCACCAACACAAGGTATGCCCCCTAATATGGTCTGGGGTCAAGCACGGATTTTAATAATTGAATCTTCTATTCAATCAGTAAACTAATCTAACATCTGGGGCACAACTGAAATTTGAAAATAAGAAGCAAACGTGATCTGTCTGCTTATAAAGGCATGTCTTGCTGACAATTCACAATTCCTCGAAGTCGCGATATCAAATTAGTCAGCACGCGAGAATAACGTGTTGGATTACCCGGTCATACGCAAACATCTCCAAGCCAAAACTCAATGATATGATTTATATGATTTATGTTTTTTTTTTTGGTCGGCTACGTTATTGGAGGCTGGAGCTGGAGAGTTGACTTTTTTTTGCCTCCGACGTTCTTGGCTATTATTGCTGGCTGTGAAGTGTGATCGACCCGCTGTTCACGCGACCCGTCCATTTGCTATGGCCATGGTAGACACCTTTAATGAACTTTTAGCCGTTTCATTTTGATGGAAATTATTGACTTACAGATTGGGAAAATCATGGGTTCTTTGCAGGAGATTGTCTTTCAATCGGATGCGTTCTCAGGAAAAGTGTTCTGAAATTAGAGAATTCAGGAACGCGTTTGATTTCATAATGAATCGAACAAGTGGAACAACGACGGTTCTATACCTGGACAATGAATCGATGAGTTGAAATTTGGACTATTATGCATTTGGAGTTGCTTGTGCAGAATAGTCGCTACTTTTCGTGCGACTTGCTTGCTTCTCTTTGATTAGAGTCTGCGTAGAATGCGCCCCAAGCAAGGAATGATTCTTGGTCACGAATCAGATTGTCCATATGTTTTTTGATCTTGTATGGCCTTCATATCTGACTTTTCTTGTTAATCTCAAATGATCAACCCTAGATCTTTGGAACTTAAAGAGGACGTTTCTTTAACCTGGGGACCATCGTTTGCCTTAATCTGTAAGTAACGCAGACATCCTCACCCATTACAACTTTGTCTTGGTTGGATGGAGAGACAACACACTACCCCATTTTTTTGTCTGGCCATAAGATGTCGGCATCCAGGTTTAGTGTTATTATCTTGAGACTATCCTCCAATATCTTTGTTTGGTCATTAGATTTTTGGGATTGGGACCATCGATGTGGCGTTCGACGAATCTTATGATAATTTATCAGTTTTGACATGGATGGAATTGTCTTTGTTTGGGCACAGGGACAAGAGATCGATGTGGGCTTGTACAATGACCTCTCTTGCGTTCAGACCGGAGTGAAACGGTATTAATAAGAGAACTCAAGTGCAATTGAAAAATGAGGAGCCACATATGTGATGTGATATACTGATGTTATGAAGGATGCGAGATTTGACATTGATACCACGAGAGAAAGTCTAATTGAAAAGTTTGAACTAATAAGTGAAGAAAGATTATTTGTGAATTGTTCGACAAATTGTTTTTTGAAAAACTTAATCTGTAATGGAAATGTGTCAATGATGCATTCGTTATGTACTTTTAATACTTCCCCTTGAGTGTTAGTCGATCCATTGCACGCACAAAACATAATGTGGACATGATCACTTTAATGAGATAACTGGGGAAATGAAAGCACGCACCATAACACTATGTCCAGGTGAGATAATTGAGATAAAGCTCTTTAAGGATTTGATGCCTTGACCCGTCTATGATTCCATGTTAGACAAGTTGTTCTCAAGGAAATGTGCCGGACAATGTATTTATAGCATCTTTTTTACCGCTTTCCCTCGTGTGTGAGCTAGTCTTTTGAGTGCACAAATTAGGATGTAAAGGTGATCACTTAAAGAGATAACAGAGGAACATGAAAATCGGCAATATAATACCATGTTCAAGTGAGATAATCGAGATAAAGTGTAGGAATTTGAACCATTGACCCATCTCGGATACCATGCTAGATAATCATTTTTCCCAAAAGTTTATTTATTTAGAAACATGTAAACGATGTGTTCATCATATGTTTCTTATCATGAATAGGCCTAATCAGACCTTGTAGAAGCAGTGCGTGATACTTTAATAATTAGAAAAAAAAAAAAAGGAACATAGCCATCAATCATCTTGCAAGTTAAATGAGCTGTCTCACGGTTGTTAGACAAACAGTCTCTCCCAAAAATTTAAACAACATTAAAAAACAGGCCAAATAATGAATATACGATAATACGATATATTATGTAACCCTCTCCTACGTATATATGCTAGCTCACGCAACATGGGATATAAATATAACCACATCGACAAGATAATTGGGAAATAAAAAACAAATAACATTGTGAATGTTGGGACATTAAGGAGGAAAAGTCTAGGTCAGATCAATGGTTGTTCTAAGTTGAAATTTCTTGCCACACTCCGAATTTGAATGCAGGAGCATCTTTGCACGATGGTTTAATTGAATTTTCCCCATGATCTTGCTTATTCCTAGCATTCACTAAACTCGAACGCGATGATCGATGCCAAAAATAGTAGTGAATATTGCCTGTGCTGTGCCTGTGGAATGCAAGAAATCTAGAAGTGCATGAATTTCATCACATTCATTAATCCCTTTTGAAATTTATTTCTTCTGAATCATTTGAATCAAAAGAAAGAAAATTCATATCTTCCAGATTTTCAGGACGTAGTGGTTGCGTTGAATGTTTTCTGTACGAAATCCGCCCTTAATGCATGAGCAGCACGATAGCACCCTTTTCGTGAATAGGTATGCATAACATAGATAAAAATTTTTTTTGGAAGATCCACATGTTGTTTTTTGGCAAATATAACAAAAAAAACCCAAAACTATGTCCATTATGACGCAAATATCCCAAACTTTTTTTTGTGTTACAAAAAACCTTGAACTTATACATGCGTGATAGATTTACCTTATATGGAATTGAAATAGAGGGTATATATGTCACATTAGTAAAGGTTCGGGGATTTTTTTTACACGAAAAAAGCTTATTGTATTTGTGTCACGGGCGCAAGTTTAAGGTTTTTGGGAACACACAAAAAAAGAAGATCGGGATATTTGTATCACACTAGGCATAGTTTGGAGTTTGTTTGTGTTTTTAACTCTTTTCTTGGAGTTTATTCATGTTTTCCCTCCGACATGTAATTTTTCAATGGTTATTATGATCATTTCCTCAGGAAAAATATTGAAATTATTTGAGGAAATTCCTCAATATAAAAATCAAATTTGCACAGCTAATTAATACATCTCCAAAGCAATAGAACATGCATTGGACTATCAAATAAATTCGCATACTATCGTTTTCAAAACAGCTAGCACCGAGAAACTTAAGAACACATTGTATCCCAGCTGACAAAAATGGTTGCTCTGGCTTTCTATATTTTGGTATTTTATTATGAGGCCACTATGAATTATAATCAATGCTCGTGCAATAATGTATTTGCTATAATTTTAATTACGACAGCTATGCATGTACATAACCACAAACAAGTTAGCTGGGTGGTGCTCGTGGCATTACTCATGCAGAAACATAAGGGACCACGCACGTCTGATAATACTTATCAGTCCAAGGAGAAGATATAATTGAAAAAAGATCATGTTTACGAGTGATACTCGAATACTTACTAAGCACATTTTATAATAAAGGGAAAATACCATCAAAAACTTCAAACTATGTTACTTATGATAAATTTACCCTAAACTTTTTTTTGTGACACAAAAAATCTCAAACTATGCTACTTTTGTCAAATTTATCATGAACTGTTTTTTGTGATACAAAAAACTCCAAACTATACCACTTGTGACATATTTACCCCACAATACTTGGTCCATGGGAATTTTTGTCTTTTTCCTTTTTCTGTTTTTTTTCCTTTTCTTTTTTTTTTTTCTCCAGCGAGGGTCACTCTCGCCAGATCCGGCGTCGGGTGAGGGCCCTCGTCGGGATCGGCAAGGGCGACCACCGACGCGACGTCGAGTGAGGGCTGCCCTCGCCTGCCCAGGCGAGGGTGACCCTCACCGGCGTTGGGCAGGGTTGCCCTCACCTGGGCAAGCGAGGACAGCCCTCGCCCAACGCCGGCAAGGGTCATCCTTGCTCGACACCAGCGAAGGCTACCCTTGATGGAGAACAAAAGAAAAGAAAAAAAAAACGAAAAAAGGAAAAAGACAAAAAAAATGCTCATGGGCCAAAGTATTGTGGGGTAAATGTATCACAAATATCATAGTTTAGGATTTTTGGTATCACAAAAAAAGCTTAGGCTAAATTTGTCACAAGTGATATAATTTGAGGTTTTTCGTGTCACAAAAAAACTTCAAGCTAAATTTGTCACGAGTAAGATAGTTTGGAATTTTTGGTGGTATTTTCTCTATAATAAACAATTTACTTTAAAAAGTTTTGATTACGCATAACACGAGACGTGTATTGAAACAAGCAAGAATTCCCTTAATTAGTTGTTTAACAAGTGCTCGAAAGGCAATCGTTACTTAAATCCTTAAAAAAAACAATGATAGAGATACTAATGCTTTTCTTAGCCAAATTAGAATAATAGTATCACGATAAATCTGCTCGAATTTGACCAACTTATTTAACTATCTGGCCGAAGTTAACATGTTATTAAATAATCTAATTTTGTAAATTATTCTTAATATCTCCAACATGACTTAATTAGTCTTAAAAGGATAACCAAGCTTTGTTAATGTATTGACTGTTGCTTGCGACATAAGTGGGGAAGAGTTAAAAATGTGATATCTTGAGGAGAAGTCTCATCTCTGATATAACCCGTTTACATTACCTGATGTTTTGACTCATGAATGAGATAAAATAATACGCATCGCATCAAAAAGTCAATCGATTCTCTCCGTCTGAAGTACGGTTGTAATGTCTTACCTCTGTTCAACTTTGTTGTTAGAGGTATATATATATTTTCTAAAAATAATTAAGATATTTCTCTTCGTTTTTCATATATCTTATAATGATGCGTATATCAATGAGATTTTTAATATCCGATTATGCATATCTGTCTGTTATCCGACGTAATCTTCGTTATGATACATCAATATATGTCGTAGAGGTGCATTGGTTGCATCTAGACGACAGCCCAGTGCATACCCGAGTCCATCTCGATGTATATTAGTGTTGACCCGAGTGCACGCATATCTCTGAGGAAGCGTTTGGTCGAGTCCATTCCACAGTTGTCATTATGATACCGGTTGTATCAGTTGCATCGCCCAATTGCCATTTCGTCAGGGAACAATTACAAAAAAAAAGTCATAAACATGTTACATATATGCCAATTCAGTCCTGAATTTTTTAATTGTGCAAATTTAGTTATAAACATTTTCACATTTTGTCAATTAAGTCAATTTGGCCGATTTTGGTCGAAAATCACTAACGTAGATGATAGTCGCCTTACTTGGCACAGTCGAATGACCGGCGCTAACATGGACAATTTTTAATAATATTTGAATATTTTTTTGAATTTTAATATTTTTGTTTTTTTAAGGATTTTTAATAATTTTGTTTGGTTTTTCAATTTTTCAATTTTCTTTTCTATACTCTTTTTTTACTGAGGGCCAGCAAGGGTCGCTAGCTGACCCTCGCTGACATTGGGCGAGGGTGTCGCAACCCTCACCGGCACTGATCAAGGGCCGCCATGCCATCGTTGTGCTGGTGAGGGCCTGGGCATGGGCTACAACACCCTCACAAGATCAAGGCCAGGCAAGGGTGCTGTAGTCCTCACTAGCCTCGAGAGAGGGCATTGTAGCCCTTACTGGCCAAAGTGAGAGTGCGCGGCCCTCACCCAGCTATTGAGGGCAGCTCTAGGCAAGGTCGCGACACCTATATCAAGCAAGGATGTTGCGGTCCTCGTTGGGTGGCAAACCTTGTCGACCCTCAGTTCAAAAAGAAAGTGAAGAAAAAAAAAAAAAAAGAACAAAAAAAATTTTCAAAAATTCAAAAATTATTATAATTTTATTAAGAAGATCCATGCTAGCACCGGCTGTGCTACTTAAGATGGTTGGCGTCTACTTCAACCGTTCTAGCCAAAATTGGTCGAATAAACTCAATTAGCAAAACGTGAAAATAATTAGAATTAAATTAATACAATTAAAATGTTTAAGACTGAATTAGCACAAATTCAATAACTTTAGGATTTTTTTAATAATTTCCCCGTTTCGTTAGGAAAGCCAGCTGTATCAGCTGCTTGCTGTTACAAAGCCACTCATATCGGCGTGTTCGTCCAGTTATTAACTTTGTCAAAGCCAGTCGTATCTGCCTCTTGTTGTTTTCTTTTGATTCACAACCTTTCGCTGCTCATATGAGGGAATCTACAACACCACCAAAGTGGCCGCCCTCAAATGTTTCATAGGGTTTGTGGCACTGTTCAAACTTGTATTCAAACCCAAATTGACATCTTCTATGCACCTTTAGGTTGAGAGCGGATATTAGAAATATTTTGATATTTCCTTAGAGATATTTAGGATATTTATCTTGATTTTCGATATCTCTTATGACGATGTTTAAATCTAGGATATTCTTCATATCTCTGTTTGATTATGCAATATGATATCTTACTCGATGTATTTCGCACTATGATACATCGAAATATACTAAAATTTCACAATTCTCTTTTCGGCTTTATTCATATCTTCTGTACTCTAAATTTCAAAAATCTTAACTCTGATCGACTTAAATCACAATACATCTTGTTGTAATTAATGTGGATAAGTGTACGAATTGCATGCAGTGAATTACAAACAGAATAGAACTGACTGTCATATGTACCAACAAACGGTAGGAGTGGGGGGGTTAAAGAAGAGAGGACAGCTCCCTTTCTAGGTTTTGGCTTTCAAACCATGTAAGGCTATGGAAAGTTAAGGGCTCGTTTGGCAACGTGTCAAATAATGAAAGTTTTATTTTTTTTTTTAGGAAATAGTTTGAGAATAGAAATGCGTTTGGTAAACTTTTTGTTTCCGGACACATTTTGCAAAAATTTGTCTTTGAGAAACAGTTTTGGAAGAGAAATAAAAGTAAAAAAAGTTGCGTCTTGTTTCTCAACACAATTTTGAGAATCAGTTTTTTTTATTTTTTTCTTTTCTTATTTTTGTGTTGTTCTTAATTTAATTTTGGGCCGCCGCCAACATCCGCGACCGGCCATGGCCAAAGAAGAAAAATGGGTTTCAGGAAAAAAAAAATAAACAATTCAAAATATTATTTGAGAAACAGAAATTTTATGTAGTTTACCAAACCCATTTCTATTCTTTTCTACTCTAGGAATAAAAAAAAATTGGACAATTTATCAAACGCCTTCAAATACTCAGAAATTATTTCCGGGCACGTAGGAAAAAATAAAATCATCTCTTCGGAAATAGTTTAAAGACAGAATGGTATTCATGTATGCACCCTAAGTGCATGACATTCCTATTCCTAGTTGGTTCGCTACATTGCAGATATTTTCTGTACTAGCCGTGAGTCCAGCTTCGGATGCCTAAATTAGGTGTCCGTTAAAGGCACCTCTCAGCCACAATGTCAAGCTCTCTTTATTCTGTTCTTTTTCGTCGTTTTATGATCCAAATAAGGAGAATGTCAAGACAACCTTTTCTTCTCCAATGCTCGTGTTTTAAGCTATAGGTCGCACCAGCATTCAAGTTTGGTTTGCATCGGATTGGACCTCAAAGTTTTATTCTGGGGTCTTGGGCCACCCCCTAATTTTGCCATCCGTGCGGATCTGAAGAGAGACGTGTCTAGTACTACTGCCTATTAAGTGATAGGTCGAAGAAAAATGAGTATTGAGTGAATCCAAAAAGAGAAATATTTTGCGATAAACTCATCGGTAACTATAAAAGAACAAGTTTCGAATGAATTTGTCTTTATTACAAAAAAAACGGTGAGAGAAGGGATACTAGTTGGAGCTTGAACAATCAAAGCTTTGATCAAGCTAGTCATGGATAATATGGAGAGTTAATGAAGAGTAGACTAAATAAAAATGAGTCCTAAACTCATTTATTAACCCATGTATGATGCACTGAGTTGTTATATGAGTTATAAATGAGTTTAAACTTAATATGAGTATTAAGTAGGTCATAAATGGATCATAAATGATTAGTAAATTTCAACAAAAAAATCTAAGTCATAATATATGTTTACAATCTACTTAGACAAAATTCACATTTATGACTCTCTTCATTTTTTCTCGTTCTCTCTCGATTTTATGCTCGCTCACTCTATATTCTCACTTCAATTTAAATATGAGTTTTCATACATTGGATTAAATGAAAGTATTTTAGCAATATGAATTAGGTCAGTATGTGTTGAATATGAGTAGGGTAAGGTATTAATCAATAAATTTATATTATGAAAAAATTGACCATAAATGAGTTAATTGTTAATTTAGGCCTGAATAATTTATTACCTGACTCAAATTTAATTTGACTACTCATTTGACCAGATTATTGAAAAGATTTGACGTCCAAAGTCCGGACGAAAAGCAGCGACACGATGGAGCCCGATCCAGCCAATCTTGAACGAGTGATACGAGACAAGTTGGCCGACGTCATTGCCGTCGTAATACGAACCTCCTCCCGCAGCATTTATCTTTCTGGTTTTCATATGGCTCACATTCATCTACAGAGAGAGAGAGAGAGAGAGAGAGAGAGATGATTGAATACAACAACTAATGAATCTGACCGACCACGACAGTCCCCATTGAAGACGAAATCTGCCCCACGCTTGTAATCATGTGTACCTTGGTTTCCGCGTGTTTGTTCACTGATTAGCATCTTCATTAATCAAAGTTCGACTTCCCCATCAGTATTCTCACCAGCTTTGTTTATTCTTTTCGTTAGGTCTCTCATCACATGCACAAAATCGCGATCCACACGCTTTTTCCTTTCCATTTGCAGCTTCAATCTCGTGGGATGATACAATCGACATCACAATTTGATGGGAGCTACGTTGCTAAGAAAAATTGTCTAAAAAATCCTAAATTTATTGTACTTTTGCCAATTCAGTTCCAAATCTTTTAACATGTTAGTTGAGTTCTAAGTATGTTCACGTCTTATCAATTGAGTCTAGCCGGCTAATTTTAAGCGGAAATTGCTGACATATACGATTTTTAATAACATTTCAATATTTGTCAATTTTTTTTAAAATTATTATTTTTTTTTTTTTTTTTTCTTTTTCTTTTTTGGTTCAATTGGCCGAGGGCCGACGACCTCCACCAGCCCTTAGGCAAGGGTTGGTAGCCTCGGCGGCCCTTTGACCCAAACAAGACAGAAAAGAAAAGAAAAATAAAAAATTTTAAAATTTGTTCACGTCAACGCCGACCGTATTACGTAAGACAGCTGACACTAACTGGATGGCCATGTTAGCGGTTCTAGCCAAAATTGACTAGGTGGACTCAATTGATAAAATGTGAAACGATTTAAGATTTAATTAGCAAAATTAAAAGGTTTAGAATTGAATTGGCAAAAATTTAATATGTTTATGACTTTTTAGATAATTTTCCCTATGTTCCCAGCTCTTACTCGGGACCCAACACTACTAGTATTAATTGAGGTACGTAATAGGAACTTGGATAGTCAGTTATGAGATAAATGCATAAACATGATATAAGGTTTCAATCTTTGATCAATTGACAACTTTAAGGTTTTATTCCGATCCTTTAAGGACGTAGGGTCCCAAAAAAGCCATAACTAAATCTCAATCTCACCGTCGGTAAAATTCAAGCATCGGAAATGACACGTGACAGATGACCAAATACTTCACGTGGGGCCACGACGGATTTCCGATGCCTAAATTCCACCGACGACAAGCTCGAGACTCGATTGGGGCTTGTAAAAAAACTTGGAGACGTCAATTGACTAAAATAGAGCCTTGCGTCCTCAATTGATCAACGATCTATTTTTTGGCACTTGTCTCATTTGGTCACGGGGACCACAATCGGTAAGCCAAACGGGAGATTTGTTTCATTTTTAACTTTCAAAATTTTATTTTACATTATCTACTATCTTTAAAAGGAAAATGTCTCCTTTTACTTCTCCACTTCAAGTTATTTTTCTGATAAAATATTTTTTTGAAATGCTAATATTGTGACATCATCGAAAACAGAAAACTGCTAGAATTGTAAATTATCAAGAAAACAAAAAATTACTTGCTATTTTGTAAATTCAAAAACTACCCACTACCTAAAAATAAAAAAATTCACCTAAATTCATTTTACGAAATCCACGTGGCATGCGTAGCACTTTTGTGTTTCTTATTAAAGCGGTTACAAACTTATTTTTATTAAAGAGGAGAAAAGGTAAATCTGACCAAATAAAAAGGTGAAACAATGAAATTAATTACGCATGTTTATTCGACAAAAAAAAATTACACGCGTTCGATTAAGAATATGCGCTTGATAAAATTACTTAATTTTTCTTGTAGTGCAATCGACTTCATTCTTGCATTTTATATGAGAAGTTTAGAATGCTTCTTTCATTTTCTTTTATTTTTTGAATTTGAAATAAATATATCAATAGCAAAATATTCATCTAAGTGTTTTCTTTTCAAACAAGAATTTGTGCAGCGTTAAAAAAAAAAAAAAAAACATATTCCAAGTTACTTTTTTCGTACAATTTCATTGTTAGTTTGTAATGTCGCACAAGAAATGAAAACTAACCATGCCTGCGCGTGCATGAAAACTAGTAGATCAGTATTGGAAAACCATTTTTGTTGCTAAGCGGAGGAGTAGAACAGTTTTGATAGTGTTTTCTTGTTCTTTTTTGTTTTTTCGGGCAAGAAGATTTGATAATTTCAAGTATTTCTTACCTTTTCTACCTGGTGAATCCCATGCACCGTGTCACTGTCTCTAGAAAATTTGACGTCTACGAAAGAAGAAAAGGTCAATGACTCACGAGTTTCTCTTCTAATTTGCTTGCAAATTCACTTTCCATGAATTTTTCAAGACCCACCAATCCCAAAAGAAAATCATAATATTCCCCTTTCGATTGCACCAACCCCAAGATCGAAACAAAAACATGGAAAATTTTATGCTGCGTGCAATAGTTAGGTGCATGAACGCTCGCCAAGTATGCACATGACTCGCAGATTAGTCGTATTTCACGTAATATTCGATCTCATCATGCAATATTCAACACGTGATACATGCCGCAGATCTTCCTGTCCAATAGATGCGATTAGTGTTGGAGACCAATTTGAATTCCTGTGCCGCAAGTTGCATTTCATCATGCTTCCATTTTTTTAGTCTCATGACACGGCAATGGATCAGAGACCTTTGGGTCTGACCATTCGGGCTTGGATTTAGGTTGTGTTGTGCGGGGGGGGAATGATCTGGGGACGGGCGATCCGCGAGGTCGAGAGGACGTACGTCCAAGTCTCAGTAGCCATCTGGAGCAACCCAATCATATGATATGGCGGCTGCTGGTCCTCAAACAAGATTCGTTAAATTATGTTCTTTCAATTTGGAAGTTCTCTAGGGCACAAGACGACAATTACTAAATTTGTAGGTTTCTGCATGTCGCTTCTTCCACATCTTCCATCTGATCCCAGCCACGGTTCCTTATCTCATTCGAATGATATCAATCAGGTCGGTCGGTTTTTCCAGACCGGCTCTTTACGTGACGAGGAAAGAGACGTGCATAATAACCATGATAATAAAAGAACAATAATGCAGCATGGGGTAGGGACGAAAATAGGGAAAGTTGTCCAAAAATATGTAAAATGTCCACTTCAGCGCTTACCGTGCCATGTATGATGCCGGTGTCCATGTCAAAGATTTCCAGCTTAAATTGACTTGATGAACTGAATTGGTACCAATGTTGAAAGGTTTTGGACAAAATTGATCAAATTAAAAGGTTTAGGACTGAATAACAATGCAATAGGTTTAGAATTGTTTTGATACTTTTCCCACATTTTCACAATGGTACCAATTTAGTCCATCCGGCCAATTTAGGTTGGAAATCATTGACGTCGATCGCTGGCTATCTTATATGGCATGACCGACGCTGACGTGGACACTCTAAATAATATTTCATAATTTTTTTTTCTTTTCTTTTATTATTATTGTTTTCTTCTTTTTTTTCCTTCATTTTGGTTGGTAAGGGTCATCGGTGACCCTCACTAGCCACTGGGCGAAGGCCAACAAGCCCTCGTTGGCTGCTAGCAAGGGCCGCCAGCAAGCCCTCACAAGCCGTGGGCGAGGTGGCCCTCGCGGCCCTACCGGCTCTAAGCGAGAAGGCCTTTGCTAATGACCGACGAGGGTCGGTTGTGCCACATAGGATAGTCGGCATCCACGTCAGCAATTTCCGACCTAAATTGATCGGATTAATTGAATTGGTATCAATACAATAGATTTGAAACTTTTTTTTGTACTTTTCCCGTCCAAGTCCATTGTGTCTCCTCCCCTTGTAAGCCAGGGTTTGGGTTTTCCTATCTTATCCTAACGTTGACTGCATGGAAAATGTTAATGTCTATGTCCATGACCTTAGCGACGTGTAAGAAGCCAAATCGGCGTGCCGTTTTCGGATAACGTAATGTGGCTGCTATTGTCTTGTTGGAAGCTAAAAGGGTTATAAAATGAGTTTTTCTCCAATGAATTTGGTGACCAACTGGGAATTTTCCTAGATGCAGCGAGTCACACAAAGTGAGATTTTACGGGATCGCAATGATCGTCTCCCTCGTGGTTTGGTCTTCGGTCTTCGGTCTTCGTCCGCACTTAGGGTCCATCGTAGGCTGCTAGCTCAACCAATCCCCGAGCTTAGACAGCAGGTCTATTTCGTCTCACGAGGGAAACTACCAGTCGACTGATCGTCGTTGATTGATGCAATAGGCTAAAACCCTAGTGCACAAAAGCATGTTTTACAATTTAAATCCTCCTTGTGAAAACTAATGACCGGCTTTCAAGTGTTTGATTTATCTTAATCGGCAATGTAATACCCCTAAATCTCACATGAAATGGAAAGAGCTCGGGAAATATCGTAGGCTCGACACCAATGGTCACCACTTGGACGCTCATTCTTGGAAGCTTGGCCTGTACAAATTTAGATCGAGTTGCAGCAAATGATATGGGGCATCGCATTAGATATGGTGCACCACATGGTTGTTTCTACACCATGTTGTACTTGTGTGAGCCGCCGCCTCAAAGTAGGACCTACTTGGTGCGGACTATAAATGCATCGACGGTGACAAAGACACCGGCGCCGTAAGTTGGAGCCAGCACCACATGTGCCTGCTCAATCAGGCGAACCGCACATCTTTCAGGGGTGCATCTGAACTGGGCTCACGTGCGCCAGACGGATATCATCACATGATCGTATCTGCTTTGAGTACTCTCGTCTTTTCCGGGGACTCGGCCAATGCAAATGTGGGCCGGGTTGGGGCAGAGAAAGCAGTGGAAGCTTGTTAAAACAAGAGGGTAAGAGAAAATGGGCTTCTTACCTTGGAGGAGAGAGGTAATGGGCCTTCTAGAGTGTTGAGGTTTAATGCGATATGGTCAACTCATGTTTACTGAACGTCTTTTGTTTCTTGAGTGCTTATCTTTTGATTAGCTGAACCATGTGAACCAGAGAACAATAAGGACGATTCTAATGTTTCGTTAGAGGAAACAGCTTCTTCTTTTTTTCCAGTACCGTTAAATTTGTTAAAGAGTTGGTAAATGTCAAGAACTCTTGGTATCATAAATTACTTGTCACTTGATCTTCCGATAACTTGCTGGTATTTTTATGAACGCTTGTATTAAATTATTAAATTTTTTTGTACTTTTAATGACTTTCTTTTGTCTTTCTTACCAAACACTTTAAATTTACCCATCTGTATTTGAGTGCTCCACCAAATTTTTCTCATTAAATTACCAAACTAATTGTTACAAACTTTTTATTTCTTTTTTTTTTAATTTCAATTTATCAATTTGTGTTGTCGTGTATTAACTTGTATTTGTTTCATTTACAAATGTCTCAAATTTTTCAAACTATAATCTACATTTATCAACCTTTATTTGCGCGTCTTAGCAATTTTTCTTCTATTATTTTACTGTTTAATTTTGGTTTACCAAGTCTCATTTTATTTGCTTAGCAACATTTATCTGTTCTTCTTTTAAATTTACGAAATTTTCAAATAAGAAATAGTAAATTCGAAACGTTGGTAAGTTATGCAAATAGAAATTGGTAAGTTAGAACAACTAATTGCAAACAATAAAAAAACAGACTGGTAATTTCATAAAAGTGTCGGTAAGTTATCAATTTATTTCTTGGAAAAAGGTAAGTAGTCCTTTGCATAGACCTTAGATCTCTCAAAATAATTTGATATTGTTTGTTAAAAATTCATAAAGGAAAAGGTATCTTTCGCTTTACCTCATTAGATCTCCTCGATTAATGATGGAAGCACTAGAGCTCGCGTGATTCTAATGACTATAGTTACATGCGATTCGAGCAACCTAATCCATCATGCGTCTTACGATATCCCCATCACAATATGTATATTTGCTTGTGCCGCATTAGTTTTCCCGGGGAAATAAGTTTGACAAGCGTGAATCGGATCGAGATTTGATGTTGTCATTGGGCCTCTTGGGGCTTCTGGCTTCCTCTCTTTGTTATCTAGAAATGCAGTCTGTCCATGAGTTGAAGCCTAGCCATCTGAAGTTCCTATGTTATAATCAATGTCACTTGTTTTTATTTATATGATATTTATTTGCCCAGAAAACAATAAAGTACTTTGGCCCTCCATTTGCATAGATCTATCATAATACTAATGCCGACAAGAAAATAGTCCTTTACTTAATTGTAACTCCTTTACATCATGAATACAATTGGAAATAATCCAGGATCGAGTGAGTAGCCTTTTGCATCTGTACATAGGAATGACTATTTTCATGAGGATTAGATTGGGAATGGAATAGGGTTGATTGGTTTCCCGGTCCGGTCTGGTTCCAAGGTGGAATCGGGAATCGGGGATCCAGTCCAATGGAACCGGTTACTTAGGATTTAGTTCATATTTGACTAATTTTTGTCAATGAATTTATGTTAATGAAGTTCATTCAGGGTTTAGTTCACATTTTATTAATTTTTTTAAGGAAAAAAAAATATGTAGTCGGTCCGGTTCCCCCTTAGAACGGGGAATCGAACCGTCCGGACACCGGTTCCACTTTTAGGAACCGGGAACCGGACCCAACCGGCCAGTCCAGGCGATTTCCGATTTGGGCGGTCCGTTTTGCACACCTCTAGAATGGAATAGTTAGTATACCGAAGACCAAAAAGCGCAACCCTTTGTTGCTGGATTTGTTTGAACATTTTCTTGACTCGTTTGATCAGGCGTTGTGAAATTTGATCCAAGACAGGGAAGCAATTTCAATCCAAACCCGCTACTCTGATTTATACCCAGTGTTTTGTTGATTCATTGATCGCCGAAGCGGAGAAAGACAAGAAATGATCGTGGCGATCCATGCCGCCGTGGGAGGCGGGACAGGGCTCGACTTGTTTCAAAAGGGCTTCCCAGATAGGTGCTTTGATGTTGGTAACGCTGGGCAACACACTGTTACTTTCGCCGCTGGTCTAGCCGCCGAAGGCGTAAAGCCATTTTGTGCCACTTGCTCATCTTTCCTGCAGAGAGGCTTTGATCAGGTGAATGACATAACTTAGCTCATGAAAGCAAAACGATATGTACATCCAATTTGCTTTAAAACATCAAGAGTCGCCAATTATTTTGAGCTTGGTTAGTCTCGTGCCTCAATCAACTTCAAACTCCTGGGATGTACTGCAGCGATTGCCCTGTCTAACGCAAGTTCGGGATACTAATTCTTTTTGGTGGTTTTAAGCATTTGTAGGTAGCTCACGACATCGATCTTCAAAGGCTTCCGGTGAGATTCACGATGGACAAGGCGGGACTCATAGGTGAGATTCGCAATGGTGGTGATGGCCCCATCTTGCAAGGCCGAGCTCATGCACACGGTGGCCACCGCTGCTGCCATTGACGATCAACCCAGTTGCTTTATGTATCTGAGAGGAAATGGCATCGGAGCCGTTCTTCCTCCAAACAACAAAGGAACACCTTTAGAGGTACGTTACACGATATTTATGTGCTCTTAGTGATCTTAAGCATACTCATGGTTGCCATCAAAGACTCGCTGTATGTTGACTGAATAGTTTTCCTTGTGTTAGATTGGTAAGGGAAGGATTGTAAAGGAGGGCAATAGAGTGGCCATTCTGGGTTGATGGCACAATTGTGCAGAGATGCGTAGCAGCATCAGAACTTCTTGAAGTGCTAGGCATCCCAAGATTCTGCGAACAGCTCGACGGGAATCTAATCCATGAGCTGGCGAAAGAACACAAGGTACTCATAACGGTCGAAGAAGGATCGATTCAGTTCCCGTGTCTCTCATTTCTTGGCACTCTCAATGGGTTGCTCGACGGTCATCTTAACGTAATCAATGAAGCATCTCTCAAGGCAACGTAATGAGGCTCGTTTCTCATTCCCAATTAGACATGGATGACTATTGTGGAGGCCAAGCGATCGAACAATAAAATTGACAAAATAAGAAAATAAATCGGATACCAGATTTCGTGGTTGGTTGTAGTGACTTACGTCGCGGGGGAAGCGACCGGAATTCCACTATAGATTAAAGCGATCAACGGAGATTACAACTACACTCGAGTCACTCAAACACTCTCGGTGTTTCCCAAGCCCCAATTACACCCAATAACTCATGCGATGTTTAGCCCCACAATTCCTCACGAAATAATCTCTCAATCTCACAAAAGAATTGTACACTAATCTTAACACAAAATTTAATCGCTACGAACACTTGAGCTCTTGAACGTAATTTGCCGAAGAAAGACCCACGAAACTCTCTGCCAAGCACTCTATTTTGGCGCTTCAAGACTTCTTTCTACTGTCTGTTCACCATCTGAAGAAGTGCAACAAATTGCTACGCGTACTGCAGAGGGAAACGTAATCAAGTGGGATTCGGTCAACGAAAATCAACTTTCCTCTTCTCTATCGTTCTTTGACCGACTCTTCCACACAAATACATTATCAAGACAAAATAGGAAAGCCTATTTTTCTTTCTCCAACGCCGAACAAGAAATTGTATTTCCACGGCAAACGTCCGCAAATATTCAACTTCGCACTTTCCTTTAATAAATCTTGAATTGGATTTCGCGTTCAACGGGCTCAAACTCGAGACATATATTTTAACAATCTCCACCCTTGGACATTTGACATTTGAGCCAAGTCACTTTCGCTTTGATAAAATCCAATTCCGCTACTACTCTCCCACAGCCCCCAATGGGCTCAACCGCCACAAACATCCTCCAAGTCCAAGCCTCGTTTGAACCGCCATAGCCGTGGACCTCATCAAAATACCAACTCCACATGCACCTTTAACTGCTCCATAAGGGTTTTTCGATACTGACTTCCTCAATCGCAGATAAAGCAAAACCATTGTTGCATCCATATCTATCGGAAGATTGAATACGCACCTTATCAATATCTCGTGATTCTGGGGACTCGGCCAATTCAAAGGCTCCACCCGGGTTGGCAGAGAATCCAGTCGAAGCTTGTTAAAACAAGAGGGTTTAAGTTGCAAATCCACCTTACCTTGGAAGAGAGTTTAATGGGCCTTCTAGAGTGTTGAGGTTTAATGCGATATGGTCAACTCATGTTTACTGAACGTCATTTTGTTTTCTTGAGTGCTTATCTTTTGATTAATTGAACCATGTGAACCAGAGAACAATAAGGACGATTCTAATGTTTCGTTAGAGGAAACAGCTTCTTCTTTTTTTCCAGTACCGTTAAATTTGTTAAAGAGTTGGTAAATGTCAAGAACTCTTGGTATCATAAATTACTTGTCACTTGATCTTCCGATAACTTGCTGGTATTTTTATGAACGCTTGTATTAAATTATTAATTTTTTTTGTACTTTTAATGACTTTCATTTGTCTTTCTTACCAAAAACTTTAGTTTTTTTTTAATTTCAATTTATCAATTTGTGTTGTCGTGGTTATTAACTTGTATTTGTTTCATTATGCCAAATGTCTCAAATTTTTCAAACTATAATCTACATTTATCCATACTATTTATTTCGCGCTTCTTATCAATTTTTCTTCTATTATTTTACTGTTTAATTTTGGTTTACCAAGTCTCATTTTATTTGCCTAAACACAAACTGTTCTTCTTTTCCTCGTAAATTTTCAAATAAGAAATAGTAAATTCGAAACGTTGGTCTTCCTCAAATAGAAATTGGTAAGTTAGAACAACTAATTGCAAACAATCCAAAAAATCAGATTGGTAATTTCATAAAAGTGTCGACAAGTTATCAATTTATTTCTTGGAAAAAGGTAAGTAGTCCTTTAAATAGACCTTAGATCTCTCAAAATAATTTGATATTGTTTGCCAAAAATTCATAAAGGAAAAGGTATCTTTCACTTTTACCTCATTAGATCTCCTCGATTAATGATGGTCCCAACTAGAGCTCGCGTGATTCTAATGACTATAGTTACATGCGATTCGAGCAACCTAATCCATCATGCGTCTTACGATATCCCCATCACAGGCCATAAATTTGATTCCTTGCCGCATTACCAAGGCACCTCGGGGAAATAAGTTTGACAAGAAAAATCGGATCGAGATTTGATGTTGTCATTGGGCCAGATTTTTCTTCAACTTTGGAACTCCTTGTTATGTAGAAATGCAGTCTGTCCATGAGTTGAACCATCAGCCATCTGAAGTCCCTGTGTTATACACCAATGTCACTTGTTTTTATTTATATGATATTTATTTGCCCAGAAAACAATAAAGTACTTTGGCCCTCCATTTGCATAGATCTATCATAATACTAATGCCGACAAGAAAATAGTCCTTTACTTAATTGTAACTCCTTTACATCATGAATACAAGAAATAATCCAGGATCAGTGAGTAGCCTTTTGCATCTGTACATAGGAATGACTATTTTCATGAGGATTAGATTGGGAATGGAATAGGGTTGATTGGTTTCCGGTCCGGTCTGGTTCCAAGGTGGAATCGGGAATCGGGGATCCAGTCCAATGGAACCGGTTACTTAGGATTTAGTTCATATTTGACTAATTTTTGTCAATGAATTTATGTTAATGAAGTTCATTCAGGGGTTTAGTTCATATTTTATTAATTTTTTGAAGGAAAAAAATATTAGTCGGTCCGATTCCCCTTAGAATGGGGAATCGAAAATCCGAACACCATCAACTTTCAGGGCAAGAACCGGACCCAATTACTAATAGCGATTTCCGGTTTGGGTATTCCAACTTTGCACAATCTAGAATGGAATAGTTAGTACCTCGAAGACCAAAATCGCAACCCTTTGTTGCTGGATTTGTTTGAACATTTTCTTGACTCGTTTGATCAGGCGTTGTGAAATTTGATCCAAGACAGGGAAGCAATTTCAATCCAAACCCGCTACTCTGATTTATACCCAGTGTTTTGTTGATTCATTGATCGCCGAAGCGGAGAAAGACAGAAATGATCGTGGCGATCCATGCCGCCGTGGGAGGCGGGACAGGGCTCGACTTGTTTCAAAAGGGCTTCCCAGATAGGTGCTTTGATGTTGGTATCGCTGGGCAACACACTGTTACTTTCGCCGCTGGTCTAGCCGCCGAAGGCGTAAAGCCATTTTGTGCCACTTGCTCATCTTTCCTGCAGAGAGGCTTTGATCAGGTGAATGACATAACTTAGCTCATGAAAGCAAAACGATATGTACATCCAATTTGCTTTAAAACATCAAGAGTCGCCAATTATTTTGAGCTTGGTTAGTCTCGTGCCTCAATCAACTTCAAACTCCTGGGATGTACTGCAGCGATTGCCCTGTCTAACGCAAGTTCGGGATACTAATTGTTTGGTGGTTTTAAGCATTTGTAGGTAGCTCACGACATCGATCTTCAAAGGCTTCCGGTGAGATTCACGATGGACAAGGCGGGACTCATAGGTGAGATTCGCAATGGTGGTGATGGCCCCATCTTGCAAGGCCGAGCTCATGCACACGGTGGCCACCGCTGCTGCCATTGACGATCAACCCAGTTGCTTTATGTATCTGAGAGGAAATGGCATCGGAGCCGTTCTTCCTCCAAACAACAAAGGAACACCTTTAGAGGTACGTTACACGATATTTTGTGCTCTTATTGATGTTAAGAAATACTCATGGTTGCCATCAAAGACTCGCTGTATGTTGACTGAATACTTTTTCCTTGTGTTAGATTCACCAAGGGAAGGATTGTAAAGGAGGGCAATAGAGTGGCCATTCTGGGTTGATGGCACAATTGTGCAGAGATGCGTAGCAGCATCAGAACTTCTTGAAGTGCTAGGCATCCCGAGATTTTGCGAACAGCTCTTCGGGAATCTAATCCATGATCAAGAAAGAACAGGAAAGGTACTTTTAACGGTCGAAGAAGGATCGATTCAGAAATTGTGTCTCTCATTTCTTGGCACTCTCAATGGGTTGCTCGACGGTCATCTTAACGTAATCAATGAAGCATCTCTCAAGGCAACGTAATGAGGCTCGTTTCTCATTCACAATTAGACATGGATGACAATGAGAAAGATTGTGAAAAAGCGGTTGATTGACCTGATGACGAGTTGCTTTGTGTGCTTCCTGGTTGCTTGCAGTGGAGGGCTGTGATGCTACCGGACAGGTACATCGGCCATGGATCACAGACCGGTCAGGTCATAGAGGCGGGGCTCGGTTCGCATCACATTGCCGCCACGGTGCTATCGTTTTATCGGCAAATCCGAGGAGCGCCTTTGCCTGTTCATCGTATAATCTGATCATCTCTCAAGCCCCAAACGATGAGTGCAATTTCCAGCGAACCCTTTGGTCCCCCTCCCAAACGATGCTCAAAGGGTAGCGCATGCGTCGTGCCTCTAGGTCAAAATTATCCGACCCACACTATACAAATTGCATGAAATACTTTAATGACTTGCGTAATCGTCTAGTACTTTCACGACGTCCTTTTAACTCGGCTCGTGGAGGCGACAGTCCATCAAGAATCTTTGATTATGAAAGTGGCTCAATAATACTTTGGTATTATATCTACTTTAAGCACCGTCATTTCTACCTTCTTCCACCTCCCCTTTCCTCTTTCGATATTTTCTCAATTTTCAATTGACCGAGGTTATGTTAATCTTCTTCAGGTGCGGCCCACTCATTCGAAGGTCCACCAACCCACCCACCCACCCACCCCCACGCCAGCCGACCTCTAGCCGTTACACGGCAATTTCTTAGTGAATATCCAATCAACTCTGGAACCTTCATCTATGTATCCAATCATCGACATTGTGATTATTCACCATTTAGATTACTAGCTTTTCCATAGGGAATCTAATTTGGAGCTTAAGCTTAGCTTGTTTCGCGAAGAATTTGATGTTTATGGAAAATGTTTTCTAAGAAAATCGTTTTCTGAAAAATGATAATATTTGCCTGTATTCGCCTGAAATTTGAAAATGAATTGAAATTTCTTTTCCGTCTTTTGGAAAGGAAAATTGCTTTTATTTTCCTAAACAGACATGCATTATTTGGACGTTAGTGACTTGGGCATGAGCAGCCAGGAAACCGGGCGCAGGCACTGGCCCGAAACCCCGACGCTAGCCCACGTTCATTGAGGCAGGGGCTAGGTCCAAGAAGGTCGGGCTTGAGACCTCGATGCCCGTGCCCAGATTCCCATCGCTTAGACTCGGGTCCATCGAGTTTGGGCTAATAACCCCAGTGCCCCTGCCCGAATCCCCGACGCTCGAACTTCGATTCATAGAGGCTGAGATTGGGACCTCAATGATTGAGTCTAGATACCCAGTGCCCAAGCATAGTTCATCAAGGCTTGCCTTGGGCCCATCGAGAAGATTGTTCCATGCTTGGGCTAGATGGACGTGGGCCTAAGTGCTAGGAACCTAAGCACAGGCATTAGGATCCCAAACCCAAGCATCGGGGGATCTAGGCATGAGCATTAAGGTCCCTGAGCTTGAGCGTTGGGGACTGAACCTTGGAGTTGAGAACCAAATCACAGGCACTAGGGTCTCGGGCCTTGCTTATGTGAAACTGAGCTCGGCCTCCATGAAACCGGACCCAAACGCCGAGGAGTCGAGGCACGAACACCGAATCTCTATGGTATTGTGGTTATCCTCTATGCATTAATTAGGCATTAATTGAGAAAACAAGACTCAATTTTAGACTTGCTTTGGCCACGAAACTATCCAAGTTGAAAATTACTCGAATTTGATCCTAATTAAATAAGGAAGGAACGTTTGTCTTAATGAAATTTTCAATTGGATGGGTCGTACTAGGGGTGATCGGATCTGTGGTGGGTACTTGGAACGGACCATGTTAGAACCGGTTCTAAGTTTTTGGAATCTAGAACCTACCATGTTTGCTTTGGAATCTATCCTTTTTTTCCAATTCGATTTTAGGATCTAACCGAGAACCTATTTTTCTATTGTTTCGATTTTTGGGTTTCATTTTTCACAACATAATAATATGAGCAACAAAACGGTTCGAAATAAAATATAAACAAGGGGAGCGAGTCAAGAACGAACGAGGATTGTGAGGCTCGAACAACCCTGACTCGAACAAGGGCGAGCCACGAGCGAGCGACAAGGAGGGTGAGTCGCGAGCAAGAGAGAGAGAGAGCCATGAAGCGTCTGAGTGAAGTTGGAGAGAACAGAGAAAAAGAGAGATAGAAAAAAATATGTCAAAGAAAGCTAGGGTTTTTAGGTTTTATAAAACTAGTTCTAAATCAGTTCAGTTCTCCAGTGACTCTTCACTCGGAACTGGAAACCATAATAGTTCCAATAGGAACCTAAAATCGGATCGATTTTCAAGGCGGTTCGATCCGGTTCCCAAATAAAACCTGTTCGATTACACAGCCTTAAGTTGAACCGTAAAATTTTGATCTTTCGCCTCAGGTGACTCGATCCTATCCATCCATAGCTAATGCATAACCGACCGTCTAGTCCGAGGAATGACCAATCCCAATCACGAATTCCCCCCAATTTAATCTTATTTCGCTTATTCAAACTTGAAAAAATTGGAATTGACCTCTCTTCAATTGAAGTCAATTTCCACCAGCACAACGCAAGACACATGCTTGCCTTTTGAGGGAAGGAAAAGGTGGCTCTTGCACTAGACATAACGTTCCCTTATTTTTATATATTTATTTATATATATTATATTTATTTGCATTCACATGTTCCCAAATTCCCATGAATAAAAAAGAATAACCTTAATCGCCACGTAGCCCTATCCTCAATAACCCCAATTCACCAAACTTTAAAAAAATCAAAAGACTGAAGCAGCTTTTCCCTAAGCACATCCCCCGCAGCTCAATACTTTATTTTATTCAAAATAGGACAAATGATTTTTTAATTTTGACCAAATAGGTAACGAGATCTCTCAACTTTTAAATTATTTAGCCCAGGTGCAATATCATCCCCGAATTATAAATTTATCATTTTCTTATTGAAATAAAAATTCACGAACCATATCGAACAAATTAAAAATTTAAGGACGATGCCGTACGTTTAGGGATGATTTATGTTCGTTACACCCTCCCCAGCGTAGTTTGGGAATGGTGTCCCGAAAGATATCCCCCAAAACGAAAGGGAGCCACACAAATCCCGGTAGTGCGTATCAGAAAACGCGGCACGGTCCGCCGACCGCCTTGTCTGCCAACACCAATCATTCGGGCGAGCGACAGCGACGGGTAATGTCCTCGGTCCGACCCCCTTTGGACAAAAAAAAAAATCCCGGTCTCTTTTCGGTGGGAGGGAGTCCTAGGACGGGTCGCGAGGGGCATTTTCGTCCGCATCGACACCTCCCCCCATCCCCCATCCCCACTCTTCCCTGTTGTTTGGCTCACGCACTGCATGACGTACTTGCGGGAACTAACTACACCTGAATTTCAGGTCCCCTCCCTTGCTGATCTAACTCGGGGGTTCGGTCATCAGCGTGCTGTGTCCGGACCTTCTCTTTTTGGATCGGAGGAGATGTCGGATCCGGAACCCGGGTTCCCGTGTCGGATTTCCTGATCCCGTGACCGCGAGCCGCCCCGTTTCGAAGACCGAACCGGACGGCTCGACCGGTGGGCCTAGATCCGATCTCCGTGTGCGGGGATTCGTGATCATACCGTTTGAAGCGAGGTTTCTTTATCGGATCAAACAATGATTCGAAAGTTTTGTTTGGACTCGTTAGCATATGTAGATGACGAAAATCAAGAGTAAATGGGTACTCCTCGTGCCTAGATTCCTTCGAATTTTCGCTAGACATGCATAGGGCATAGGAGATTTCTTTTCGATCTTAACGTGTTACTTATGATCCGTTTGACACAAAAACAAAGGGTCTGGGAGAGTCGAGAACATGAATTTTAAGACCATGCTAAATTGGGCGAGCCGTCGATCAATCAGTATTTCTCGATTGGAAGTTTCGCATGATTAACCGTCACGTCATTCCAATTCCTTATCGATTTCCAGCGACAAAACGCGTCGGAAATAGACAATCCCCAAAAATCAAGGCGGCTCAAATTCCATGCATACTCGGGAGAGGACAACTTCATGAACTCAAAGAAGTCGAGATATCTTGGGGGAACAACTTTCGACATAGTTAGGTATTTGTAGGCAAAAGCATAGAGATTCATTTTTAGGAATTTTAGGGCATTGGCCAGCTCGGCGAAAACCCCCCCCCCCACCCCCCCTAAAATTTTGGCCGTGGATCGAGTGAAAAAAAGAAAATCTTAAAGGTGACATCGGACCTAATCAGGTCCTTAAAATGCTTCACATCGGTCCTCATCTAGATCTCGAAATCACTGGGATATAAATCTTTCGGAGGCTATTCCTACTTTTCAGGGAAGATAAGGATATGAAGGGAATTTCGGGGGTGCGAGTGGTGTGGGCATAAGAAACGTGTCCATGGAACACGTCGTCCATGTACATCAAACAGATAGGTCACGAAAATCCTTATATAGGAGCAAGCGAGCTCCCTTCCTATGGCGAGGCCGTGGAATCGATCGAAAGCAAAAGAAAATCTCCTAAAGACTAAACTTAAAACACCCTTTCCGTTCTCGAACCAACACGAGTAGGAGTGATTGGTTCTCGGTCCGGTCCGGTCCAATCCAAATCAAGAACCGAACCGGACCGAAAAGACCGGTTCCCAGTTTCTAGGACCAGGGACTGGACTGGCTAGTCCCAGGACCATGGATCAATTACTTATTAATAAAGGCGAGAGGGAATTGGGACAAAGAGATTAGGTTTTCTACTTTTTTTCGAAAACTTTAAAAGGTAAATATATATATGAAAAAATTAGAAAAATATATATTTATCGGTTCGGTCCGACGGCCCCGGTTTCTCATCCTAGAACCTGGAAACCGATTCCGCTTTTAGGAACCAGGAATCGAATCGATATTTCCTAGAACCAGACCTCAAATCGATTGATCCGGTCCGATCCCGATTCGGGCGGCTCATCTTGCTCGCTCCTGACCACGAGGCGCGAGCCCCGTTCCGAAATCGCCCCGACCCGTCACCGCATCGGGTCATATATCCATTTCTCGCGGTTCTCCCAACTCGCCTCGTCTCATTGAATCCCCCATCGGACGCTCCCACCCTCCAAGTAGTAGATCCTCCCTCTCTCTCTCTCTCTCTCTCTCTCTATCTCTATCTCATCCATCCAGAGAGGGGACGGGGGGTGGTGGGGGCCCACGTCGGCACAGACACTTGACAACTACTCGCCAATAATAATGCGCGGCAAAACCACTTACTTGGCCGAGGATCGTCCACGTGTTCCCACCTTACTCGTCGGCTCCCAGATTTCCTCCCCCCCCCCCCTCCCCCTTCCCCCTTCTCCTGACTAGACTAATAGATAACCCAAGATCCCAAGAACCCTCCCCCCGCCTCCAGATGAATGCACAGCTCCGAGCCCCAGCCCCACCCTCTTCGAAAGATCAACCTCCCGTCGCACGAGAAAGCTTCTTCCTCCCCAGTTCCCAGTTCCCAGTTCCCACTTCCTTCGCCGCGAGAGCTCCCCTCGTGTAGCTCGAGATCCTTTGTGTGTGTGTGTGCGTGTGTGTGTGCGTGTGTGCGTTTGCGTGTGAGTGATGGGTTTCGGGGGAAGTTGGAGCGTTCCGGCGAAGCTGTGCGACTCGTGCAAGTCCGCGGCGGCCGCGGTGTACTGCCGCGCCGACGCTGCGTTCTTCTGCCTCGGCTGCGACTCCCGGGTCCACGGGGCCGGGAAGCCGGCGACCGCGCGCCACGAGCGGGTGTGGGTGTGCGAGGTCTGCGAGCAGGCACCCGCCGCCGTCACCTGCAAGGCCGACGCGGCGGCGCTCTGCGTGGCCTGCGACGCCGACATCCACTCCGCCAACCCCCTCGCCCGGCGCCACGAGCGGGTCCCCGTGGAGCCCTTCCTCGACGCCGCCGAGTCCATCGCCAAGGCCGTCTCCGCCTTCAACTTCCTCGCCGTGCCCAACAAGGCCGGCAGCCCCGACACGGGCTGCGGCGGCGGGGGAGGAGGCGGAGGCGGAGGCGGAGGATTTGGGGGCGCGTGCCAGAATGAGGAGTTGGAAGCGGCTTCGTGGCTATTCCCGAACACCGCCGGTGTGAGTACTAATAAGATCATGGAAGTAATGGATGTAAAAGTAGCGCCGGGTGGTGGTGGTGGTGGTGGTGGTGGAGATGTGTTCTTCAACGACATGGAGACGTTCCTTGATTTTGAGTATGGCAACAACAACTCGATGGATAGGTTTCACGGGTCGGCCACCGATAGCCTCGTGCCGGTCCAAACCAAACCCGCTCCGGCCCCGGTGGTTCATCCCTCGTCGGAGAATTGCTTCGATATCGATTTCTGCAAATCCAAGCTCACATCCTTCAGCTACCTCAGCCATAGCGTAAGTACCTCAACCCTCGATCTTTGTTCAATTCCAATTGTTTAAGCACATATTTGCCAATAATCCAATGAAACTATTGCTTTAGGGGATAATCTAACATAAGAATTCATGTTAAGAAAACATAAATTCCATAGTTTCTGTATGTCTTGTATATAATATTTGGTCGTCCACTTTCAACCCTGATCGTACAATTGAAGGTACTAGATAGATTACCGTAGTTGAAGGTGTGCGATGGATTGATCAGTCTTTCTTGTAACGAAATCCGTAAGAACTGGTGTCATGTTGCTCAGATTGGATATTAAATTCCCGTGTACATATTATTTCAGGTGTCATCATCTTCACTTGATGTCGGAGTCGTACCAGAAGGGAACTCCATGTCCGATATCTCTTACCCTTTCGTCCAAAGCATGAGCGGGAACAGCACCGACCCGAGCATGACAAACTCGGCAGCCACTACCACGACGGCGAATCAAGCGACTACGATGTGCGGGATGGACCGCAAGGCTAGGGTACTGAGGTACAGAGAGAAGAGGAAGAACCGGAAGTTCGAGAAGACGATCCGCTACGCCTCGAGGAAGGCCTATGCCGAGACCCGGCCGAGAATCAAGGGCCGCTTCGCCAAGCGAACGGAGATCGAATCGGAAGTGGACGACATCTACGGGACCGCCTCTGCGGCATTCATGTCCGATTCACGATACGTGGTCGTCCCGTCATTTTGATTAAATCAACGCCTGGAGCTAATAGCTAGTGGTTTCAGCAAGATCTTTTGTTCCACTAAATGTGCCTATGTAGCTTGTATTTGCTTGCTTGTGTCTGTCTTCGTCATCATATATTTGTGCAATACTGGAAGTTTTTGATGGGCTGAATCGGCTTTTTTCTCCCTGATTCCTGATTCTGAGCTGTTGTATCTGAACAAGATTTCTTTCAGCTCAAAGGAAGGAAGAAAGCCCATTTGCTTTTCACTTTCAGGCTCGTGTAGATTTTTAACTTTTCTTGTTAGCTTTGGTTTGGTCGTATCTGAAAAGTCGAACCTTTTCCTTGTCAAGCTTTCTTTCTCCTCCTCTTTTCTGAGGGATAAGCGTGATCCTTGTTGCGTTTCTTGATTCGGGAATGGCCGCGAATCTGTTTCGACGCATCCATTGGCTGACGGATGCCCGTGGCAACACCATTATTTAACTTGTCATTGTCAAAATAATTGCCACACACCGTTTAAGAGATTGCGATGAAACAACCTAATGTAAGAACAATGAAGTCAAAAAGGTCTATGATCGTTGGAGCACGGGGGTAGTCTTGTCCCTCCCGCCCTCTGTTCTGTTCTGGATCTTTCCAGTACTGACAGGTGGGGGAGTTTCACGTTCCCACTTCAAGAAAAGCAAAAACTTTGACCACAATCATGTCTGCTTTCCATCTTGCCCAAAACCCAGGAGTCACAATTTATACTATTATTATTCTTTTCTTCTTCTGTGTTTTCTGCTTTCGATAATAAGGCAACGCTTCTTTTTATCGAATGATTGAGGAGAAAGGGCTGAGAGATGGAAATAGGGAGGATTGGCCTCTAAAATTTGTAGGAGTTACCATTTGCAATATGTTTCGAGGATGGAGACTTCTTCAGGAACTTCAACTTTCTTTAAGTGGGAATCAAGAAGTCTTGGATGCGAAGCTTCCATTTTATTTTTTTTGACCTTCTTTCCGTTTGTGGGTAAAATGATGATTGGCACCAGCACAGTCATGAAGACCTTACCCATTTTAGGTTTCTGAAAATGCCACTGACTGGAGTTGGATTTCAGTGGAAAAGGGATTTTCCAAGGTAGACAACCGCGTTAGTCGCGCAGTGCAAAATCTTGATTCGGTGCAGAAAGATGAAAAAATCAGTGAAAATATTGACGCATGAATGGTTAAATGAGAACATATATAAGTTAGTTAGCGACACCTTATCTTTTGGTTCAAAACGTAAGTGCTCGAATAGGTTTCTGTTTTTTTTTTTTTTGCTTAATTCAAATCATACTAGGAGCGCACTATGATCCTTTTTCGTTGCCTCGTAACATCCCGAAACTTTCACAATATATACACTTTCGCATGCATATTCGCGCATGATTTTTTCCATAATTCCTTTTGCTTTTGTTGAATGGATAAGCAAACGTGACCAGCAAAGGAAGTCGTTAATTAGAATCAGTTGGAATGCATAGACTTACTCACACGAAAGATACCATTTCAGATACCTAAAATCCCTGGTTTGTCGTGCATTCTTTTATATGCTCATGTGTTCAGATTTTTTCCATATCCTCAAAGACATTAATCATCGAAAGTTGATTGTCTACCTAGACGGGCTGTTACATTATCATTACAGCACCTAACCAAAGAGTATATAGATGTCCTTCTTGGTGTAAAAGCCAGTCAAAGGTCAAAACCATCTCAAGTCATCCACTCCATGTAAAATCACAAAAATGACATTTAATTTCCGTTTTTATCGCTTACAAAAATGAATAAATAAAAAAATATTTTTCATCGTTCACGAAATTATTTCGACTTAGATTGTTGTCGATAATGAAAATATTTTCAATTGACTAATTATTTCAAGCGATACAACCGATCGTTTTTAGGAAAAATGTTTTCCAAATCATTCACTTTCCGGGAAACAAACGAAGCCTTAGAGTAGAATCGGCCAACCTGATATTTGACCGGAGCATTCTAAGCGTATCTCTGCTATGCGCTAATAGTCGTGACGGGTATTCCAAAAAGACTTTCCAAGCTCCTGGTCGTTCGTCAATGCCCTCTCGTCTCTCAGCAATCATATCTAGAGCCGATTGGTCACGGACAAAACGAAATCCATAAACGATGTTCGGGAGATCGATAATTGTCTAATCGAGTGTTCCAAAAGGCATCGGTCGTGTCATAACTAAATCAACCGCGACTTGCCCGTATCCTAATACTTGCCAATGTTGATATTAGACAGAAGAAGAGGGGCTTTTACGATGTGGGCATCGAAGTCAACACTTGCTCACTATTAGAATAATTAAATATTAAACCACGCATCCATATAACACCTTAAACTTTTAAAACAGGTTGGCTATGGTCCTACAAAATCTCAAAGTCTTGAGTTCAAATCTTTTCAAACTCCATTTGTCTCCCAATTAAATATGTCAACCTTTCATTTAACAGCTTAAATTTTTAAAATATTTGGCACTGTGATCTCATAAAATCTCATGCTCGCCCTTGATTTTTCCTTAATAAGAGAAGAAGATTATAGGAACGATAATGAGTTTTTGATGTTGAAAGAGAGAATCTTTTAATGTGGTGCGAGGAGAAAAAGAGGAGAAACGTCGGGATATGCAAGTGGGACTCTGGGAGGGAGGAGGAGTAGCTATCAGAAGAGGGGAGGGCGGGGGAAGGGCAGGCCACACCTCGTGGGCTTCACGTGGGAGAAGGGCCCGTCCCACCCATGCCCCGCGGGCTCCACATGTCCAAAAGTGGTCCTTTGCTCTCATCTCCATCTCCCCTGACTGCTACCGCTCATTAGCAGAAAGAAGGAAGAGGGAAAGGAGGTGGAGAATCGTGGCGACTAAAGAATGGTAATAATGACGGGGGGGCGAAGGGAAGCAAAGGAAAGGAAAGCCGTGTCCGATAGTGCAGTTTCGAGTGGTCACAGCACAGCACGGGTCGTGACTCTGTCCGAAATCTGCTCTTTCCGAGGCATGTTGTCTTCTCCGGAGCTGGTCAGAGGCGGCTTCTTTCTTTGCTGTGAAAGTCTTGTTTGGTGTTGTTCTCGAGTGGTTCTGATTTTTATGAAGTTTTCCTTCCTTCTTTGGGAATTGGTTTTTCAAGCTGTCATGGCCGATCGCAGGCTGCGCTATGTAAAAAGTAACGCTGCATGCGTAAACGATCCTTTGGAAGTTCCTTCTTTTGCATGTTGTAATTCTGGTTCTCCTAGAGGACTGGGAAGAGATCGCACGACACCATCGTTCGCCATTAAAGTTCATTTCAATCTCTCTCTTTCTCTCTCTCTCTCTCGTTCGGGATCTCTTGGTTTTCGTGCGAGATATGATTCTATGATTCGGTCAACACGTTTTGTGGAAGTTTGACAAGGAAAGGCACCAACTTTCACTGTCGAGATAACTTTGGCACCACGAGAAAGCCATCGAGTTTCGTTCGGAAGACCCTTCTAGCCTACACGTTCAAATGTCGCGTAAAAAGACGTTAATATTAACCTATAGAGATAATTTTGGCAACCGTTAGAATTTCGTTAGATCATGCCTACGTAACGTCCGAGGTGGCAAAGTCGAATGAATTGACGTGGCGAGGCGAGCGTCGTATCAACAAATGTGCATACGTGCTCTTAATAAACAATCAAAACGACGCCGTTTCAAAATGAATCGAGGATAACTTGAAGTCCCGGTAAATGACATTACTAAACAAGCGAAAACAGCGTTGTTTCTGAGCCGATGGGGTTTGAAGATTGATCGTGAGAGAGAAAGAGAGTCACCCAAATTGGGATTTAGGGTTTGAGTTTGTCACAAAATCATATTGAAAGTGGGAAATTAAGGGGATATTCGGTGAATGTGCTGTGATTTTGTGAAGAACCCCAAGCGCCAATCCATGTATCCTCCTTCTCAATCTAATTCAAAGCTCTAATATTTGGCATGAAAATGACGCCGTTTTGATTGTTTATGGTAGCCACGTCTACTAACGCGAAATTCATCATTTACCATGTTAACATGCGTTTGCCACTTCAACCAAAAAAAAAAAAGAAAAATCCGTTCACCACATCTGATGCCACATACGCAAGTTTTGACGTAAAGTTCTATTGATGGCTAAAAGACGGTTGGATGAAATTAGATTCCTGTTTATTCGACACTTGAAAGTTGGGGCGAAAATCGTCGTCCGAGTGAAAGTAAGCACCTTTTATACGTGACGCTTGAAAGCTGGGACCAAAATTGTCTCCCGCATAAATTGGGTCCATCATCTTTCTTGTTTGGGCCTAACATCTCTTGTTCCAAAGCTCACCATAGAAGCACAAAGCATATGAAGATATCCCATCTGAAAGCATTCCGGGCTTGGCTTGGGCTTGCAATCCCCAATGGCAGGTTTGATCCCGCCGCCCAAGCAAATGGACTCGCATTGTCAAAAACTCCAAAAAAAAAAAAGACCAATTATTCCTACAAGATCGTCCGCATGGACAATGTTGCAGCCATCTCTACTCTAGCTATACATGTGAAACCCTATCGGATAAGTTAGGTATACAAATTATGACTTGCGGCTCTCCGCGCGTGTTTAGAACGAGTCGACTCCGATCACTTAAATGTTCATCTGTAGTCTGCCAATATCACTTAGCATCGTCACTTTGTAGGCATGCATTTTAATACACTTGGAATTGCTATGCGTCATGCGACCCTGATTTTCCAAGCTAGTCTAGTGAAGAGAAAGTGCGGCTCTGACTCTATGCATACATGACACGACCATGCCATAGCACAACCCTACCGTGGATTAGTATGATTTATATTGCCCAAGGGTGGCAAATCTACTGATAATGATTGGCATGAAGTAAGCATTCGACAAAGCAATTGCCGGCACAACCCCTTGATTTGGTTGCGCAAATCTCCTTTTGTGTCCACCACCCAATTCGAGCAATCTTATGGTTAAGATACTCATTCTGGTTTCGACTCAAATTTTCCTTGTTCATGAGGTTAGTAGGCTACATCTTTTAGGCCCGGCGGAGCTTTATCCATCTGAAAAAAAAAAAAACATAGATGTTCAGATCTGCCACAACAAATCTGATTGAAGCCATGAAACGTCTCGATTCAGAGAGTTAGTACTTTGACATCGTCAAAGCACTAGGTTTGATCAGGGTCTTTATGATTCATGAGGTGTATATGAAGTCCTTGATCAATTTCTCCCCGTAGGGCAGACCGAAATGAGTGATCAGCTAGTGAGTGCAAGCATGTCCTGTAGCTCTCGGGAACTACAGAGAGAAGAGAGAATTGTCTGATGCTGACGCTATTGGTTGCTTCTGTTATACCAACTTCAAGCGCAATTTATCTTCCGTGAGAAGATTGACCACAAACAGGCATTCATACGCACATAAAAGTTGCAAATGACTAGAGAACTCAGCCCGTGATGATGGTGGGTTCCCTGTTTTAGGTTTGAATTCCATCACAGATCGCTCATGCTCTTGAGAATAGGGGCAGCATATATGTGCACGCTTGTCGTTTCTTTCTCCACCAGCAATTATAACTTGACAATTTGATCAGCTTACATTATGAGTTAGCTGCTCCCAATCAGCACGGATCACTTTGGTCCGCACGTATTCTTTTCCGACATACATATGCGAGGTTAGGTCTATACCAAGAAGAAGAAGAAGAAGAAACAAGAGACTCCAATTGTACAATACAAGTAGAGAATGTCACTTCCCACCAACTACACCAGCTCTCCAATGATACTTGCGCCGTAAGAGCTAAAGAAATCTTATCGCATGGCATGGATAACTTTCAATTAAGCACAGGAAAGAGTAAATATTTTGTGGAATCAATATCTCTATTATCCAGTCTCGATATGATAAGAAAAACTCAATATTTTAGGACCATCAATACATGTTTCAAATCGAACCATCGTACCGTTAATCTACTCTTATTAGTGCCCCTTCCACGAAACTTACTGCGAAGAGTCTTTTGCCTTTCAAACTTTGCCAGTCTGAAAAGGTGAGGGTAGAAGTTTGAAATGCCTTGTAGGGTTTGGTGAAAAACACAGGAACCTAATTTGGAAAGCGAAGTTTCATCTAGCCCTAAAAGGCACCTGGACACCTCTTACTAGACATGGCCATGGTTCGAAACCGGCTGATTTCGGTTCGAAATTGGCAGTTTCAATTCGTGGCCATGTATAAACCGGCAATTTCGGGCCAGTTCGAAACCGGCCAGTAAAAATTAAAAAAATAAATAATGAAATAAAAAAAATAATGAATTATCAAATTATGAAATAATGAATTATTCAATATAGAATATAATCAAAATGTACATTGTAATCAAAATATACATTTTTTTTGAAACCGGGCCCGTAGGCCACAGGCCGGTTCCGATTCCGAACCGCGGGCCCAGTCAACGGGCCGATCTCATGTTTGACCTGGGCCTGTTCTGGGCCGAAACCGGCCTATGGCCTTGTCTACCTCTTACAAACCTACGCCAGAAAACAAAAAGGATAATAAACGAATTGGCCTCGTACGGCGAACAAGACGGGAAGACACTCCCGGAATCTGTTGGCGACATTATATTGTCAGATTTTATTGTCCAAAACGTGGCCAAAAGTTAACAAAGTTTCGGGTCCCTCGGAATTATGCTGCCGTGCAGATAGGGGGCTCACATCATGTTATTTGACCCATTGATTTACGAGAGGGCAGTCTCTGTTTTACTCCTTTCTTTTTGGTCGGTAATATAGGGGGAAAATTGTCCGAAAAATTCTTAAATTTATTGCAGTTTTATCAATTCAATTATAAATCTTTTAATTTTATTAATTAAATAATAAATATATCCTTTTGTCAATTGAATCCATCCAACTAACTTTAATTGGAAATCACGACGTGGGCCATTTTCTGTGATCTTAATGTGAAACAATTTTAAAAAATATTTTAATACTTTTTTATTTTTTATTTTGATTTTTTTTTCTATTTTTTTCCCTCGCCTTCTTCCTCCTCCAGCCAGTCGTTGGGCCTTAGCCTCGAGCAAGCCTCGCCCCTACCTGCCCCTAGCAACACTTGATCTCGCCAAATAGCCTCGCCATGATTGGGCAAGGCTCGACTGAGGCCAGCGAGGTCAATCTCGACAGCTCTTGCCTTTGGCCGGTTGTCGAGGCTCGGTGGGCAATTCGAGGGGGAAGAAGGGGAGGAAAAAAAAAGAAAGAAAGAAAAATGAAAAATAAAATAAAATTCAAAAGATATTATTAAAAATTATCCATATCAGCGCCACATAAACTAGCTGGCGTCTACGTCAGCGATTTTCAGTCAAAATTCGCCGGATGGACTCAATTGGCAAAAAATTAAAATGTTTAATACTCAATTTATAAAATTGAAAGGTTTATAATTGAATTGGTAAAAACACAATAAGTTTATGACTTTTTTTACAATTTTCTCATAATATATGAAGCATTTACTTTGGAAATGAAATAAATGTATCGGTGCTGACTGAGACCTCACGTAATCATTAGAACACATTGCTTAGCCACTCCAGTCCAGTGGAGATGCGGTAGGAAAAAGCCGATAAATTAGATTATTCATATAAGATCCATTGAAAGCAGTAAACCCATTATCGTACTGCATGACACATGCAAAATAAACCTACATATAACAGATAATCAAATCTTCATTGCTTAGTGTTAGTAAACCAACTGCTAGCTTGTTTGTATGCACTTGGGATTATAGCAAGAGTCTTTCTAATGCTCAAAAAACATATTCATAATGATATATATAGGATACTAGGATAGGAGCCACTAGTTCTTGGTGCTGAGGTATGATGATGGGATTGAACCTGGACAATGAGCATCTATTTTGTTCTTCGGAAAATACTAGAAACGAAGCTTTTGACGCTTAAAAAAGAAGAGGAGAAAGCACAGACCGCGCACACTTGGCATGCATTCGTGCGCTTTTTTTCCTTTTATTTCTCGAAAGCAGACAAGAACAAGGATAATGGACTCCATTCTTCTGAGTCTCGTACAAGCATTACATAGTGGTTCGCTGTGTTCCTGTACTATGTTCCCATGTTGGGACGTTCACGGCTTAGCCAGTCGTAACCCCATTTCACTTGGGAATAAGTATATGAAGTCATGGAAAGAATGATGGGAGAGAAAACACACTCTCTAGCTGCCGCATCCTCTGCCTTTGCTCCTAAAGTTGGAATAAAGCACCTTCTTTTATATTCGATTTTTTCCCCATTCTTCTTTTAACTAATTCTCAAGACGCAATAACTGCGAAAGAAGATCAAATTATATCCAGGGGCATTAGCAAAAATTACGGATAGTATGCTACTTAAACACTAAAGTATCGAAGATTGTATGGGAGTTGCTGCTCCAAGGACATGATATGCAAATGGATGGAGCCCCTCGGAATATAGTAGGAGCGGAAGAAATCTTTCCCGAAACCTAATCATGTATATCCTTCGGTGGCTTACTTATTATATCACTATGAGAAAAGCTGTCCAATCATTGTTCGATCGCATGGATTTTCAATGCAAGCCACTAAGATAGGAACACTTAGCTTAGCACCTTCGAGTGTTCCGCTAGTGACGAACATCGCATCCCCTCTAGTATATGTCTTGTGTGCACGCGTCAGCAGCAGAGTAATAGCACTGAGCAAAATGAAAAATCTGGTTAATTAAAGGGTGGGATTAGGTGTCATTAGACTAATGCTTAATTTGATTTTTTTAGGTCACGGTTGGGACTGGTGAGCTAGATAGAAAACGTTCCAAAATTGAAAGTACGAAGAACTAAATGGATTTTGATGTGTACTTGAAACAAGAAGCACATGGATTTTTCCTTTTTTGTACAGTTAGTCCTCTGGCTTGTATATGTTTGGCTAAGTTATAAGAGATATAGTTGTCAATAAGTTTTCCTCCTATAAATAAAAATACAAGATTCTGTTAACTATCTTCTTTCGTGACGCAAACTTTAAGACAATCCTTCACCTAATATTGATGCGATGATATCCTTTACTTTGACATAATAAGATAATTGGTGGTTACCTCGTTCTTACCACGTGAACTATTCCCTTTAAGTAGTGTTTTGTGCAGGAAAAATGTGGACTGGGATTCAATGAATAGAGAAGCAAGATTAACCTTGCGAAAATTAGGTCATGTTAGTGGAGTTGACGAATCATATAGGATGCAGAAAGCATATGTATGTGAAGTTAATAAGGCAAAGTAGCCGAAAAATTCTTACATGATCCAATAAATGATATGCCGGGAGCTCATATACGCCGTGTGCATGCAAGAATCGAAGACCCTTGCTCACATCGTAAGCCACCCATTTCTTACAGGGCACTCAATTCGGGACGAACTAATGAAGAGAGCTCAAGACACGACTCGCAATTTCTTGCTAGAAAAGAGCCGGATAAGAATTAAATGGAAGCAACTGTACGTTGGCGGAGACGTAAAGGAGGACGATAGAGGGGGTCACAGACTGAATTTCGGAAAGAATCTCAGAAAACGCCATGAACAGCAAGTGTCGTTGCTGAGAGAGAGAGAGAGAGAGAGGGCGAAGTTACTTTCAGATCAGGCTCAAAGAACTGTTGCGGAAAAGCAGGAGAAAAGAAAAAGAAAGACGCGGAGAACAAACGTGACTTCACGAGAAAACCCCAAAACTCTCCACGTCAACAGAAACGCAGAATTTAAGCGACGACCGAAGAAGAGACGAGAAAACCGTGAGCTAAGGCACAAGCAGTTTCACCTCGCCACATCAGCCACGCCTACACCAACGCAACGCCACCTATTTCCACCTCTATGGCCTTACACGTGTGACCACCCTCTCTCTCTCTCTCTCTCTCTCTCTCTCTCTCTCAAAAGAACTCTATTGATGCACCTCATCTTCACCTTCACTTGCAGATCCTACCTGGCTCACTGTAATATCCAATTTTTGTTAGAAATTTCTTCTTTCATAGCGCGAAAGAAAAGGGAACTATCTGGAAAACCATTCCCGTAGATATTTGGCAATTTCTTTGATGGGAAATTATGATCTTATCAAAAAAATGTGGGGGGACAAGGATCTGTGTTCAGGACTCTAGCTAGAGAACTACTAATGGTGAGTTCTTTCATTCTTCAAATCTCTTGTGAGTATTTACATTTCCCGAATTTGAAAAGAGAAACCGAAACAAGGCCGAGGATCAAGAAAGAAGCCACAAGAAAATGGGTTGAAACCCAAAAAAGAAAAAAAGTAAAACAAGATACGCCCTTCTCACATCATCTCTCTCAGAGAGAACGAGAGAGAGAGAGAGAGAGAGAGAGAGAGAGAGATCAATAGTTTAAGTGGTGTGATGTGGGGTTTCTTGCGTCCCCTGCTTCACCATCTCAGTCTCAGCCTCCAATCTCTCACTCTTGTTATTGTCACAGTCGTTGCAGCTGCAACTGCTGGTGGTCGTGTTGGAGTTGTCGCCGAAAGACGACGACCTGCTCGTGCTGGCACTACTAGCCACGGGCGTGGCCAAGAAGGTCGGCTTCACCTGACCCGCCATTATCACTAGTATCTTCTCTTCAAAAGCCGCCTCTTTCTTCTTCTTCGTCTCGTCATCCTCGTCGTTCTTGGCCTCGCCGGCCTCAATATCTCTGTCTCCTCCCTCGCCGTTGCCTTCCAAGTAACCTGAGAGCTTCCAGTAGGAACATGCAAGGATGAGAAGCGCGAAAGCGATGAGACCCAGCATCGCTGCCAGGCCCCCGAAGAGGTACGGCACTGGAGAATGCCACGGCGACCTTTGTGGGGCCGCTGGCGATGGCGTGGTCGTCGCCATAGTCGTCGGGTGGCCTCTCGCAGTCGCAGCTTCCATTTCTTTCCCTCTTGATTTTCTTTTCCTTGTTCAAATTCTTTCCCTCTTTCTCTCGTCTTTGAGATCAAATGATGAGATGGGATGGTATGAGCTGCGGAGATGAGAAGCAGGCAGAAAAAGCGAAGGCGAAGGTCTATAATACGCAGGAAGTTGGGATGGGAACGAGAAAGGGAGGATGGCTGGTGTGGTTTTATATAGAAAGAGTGCGTTTTTTTTTTTTTTTTAGCATGAGCGTCTTCTGTTCACTGGTTTTTAGGGTTTTTAGAGGTGGGTTTTGGATTTGGTGATTTACATCGTCATTTTGCAGAAGTGATTAGCTGTAGGCCCCTCGAGTAGCTTTCATTTCAGTATATTTTATAGAGGGTCCTTGCGATATAGGAGAAAATCGAACATTTTCAATCCATATTCTATCAACATAAAACAAATAACTTTTTTTTTGGTCGAATAATAAATCAAATAATCAAAGATGTATAATTTCAAATCTGTTGATCGGAATCTTCCATTCCACAGAAATTTGGACAAATATTTATATGTTACATGAAACTGTTATAGCAATACTTAAAATAGAGTTACCAATATTGATGGTTTATGTACGTCTCTTTGTCGTAGAAAAGAAAATCTTGGACAAACATTTTGAACTCATCCTACACGAAGTCTTAGCAAGACTTATGCCCTCAATCTACTTGTCATATGACAGGTGGAAAGGGTGCTTGCAAAACCATTTTCTGATGCAACTACTTGCTAAATATGTCATAATTTGTCAAATTTCATGTAGATTTGTACAATCTCTCCCTTCCAAAAACTTTTGATCCCCGCTTCCTTTTGTTAGGTTTCTACCTGCACTGCTGCATGTCCTTTCAACACCATATTCCGGCGCTACAATTCTTTAATAAAAGGAAAGGGCATACTGGTGCTCTTCGAGAGCTCGATGGGAAAGGGAATGCATTTGCTAGCTACAATGTTAAATATGTCTTGAATTTTATGTACTTGGTCCGGTTCATGATCCGATCCGATATATTTTTTGTGCGACCAAAAAGTGGAGAGAAAATTAAGATTTGATTTGCGATGCTGCCCAACCTGCAACAACCAAACAAATTTCCATAGCGGAAGCGAACTAATGCTTGGGGGGTTCGGGGGCTATGCCCCTGAGGAAAATTTTTTTGGAACACTTTTATACTGCGGCTAGGTTTTCTCATTGAAGTAAAGAGAATTTTGGTTTCAGAGAGTTTTTCGTGAACCGTGAGGTTTTGTCGTTGTTTCGACTTTTGAAATTTGTATTCTCTTTGATCATATAATGGAATCTTGTCTTGCCTCGCCCGTGGACGTAGATCACCTTGTGATCGAACCACGTAAAATTCCTGTGTTCTGTCTTTTGCTTTTCGCATCGGTTTCCAACATATAAGCATACTCTTAGAACGCTCATCTAAACTGGTCATGAGAGAAACAAAAGGAGAGGTTTAACTGTTGTCCTACAATATAAGTAATGCTGCTATCTGGACATGTGGTTGTTGCTTGTGGTTGAACATATACTAAGCTACATAGGACATTCTTAACAAGCAATGCACTAGTTTTCCCCACCTGAGACTCTAATCATATAAATCATCGGTGCCCTCAGCCACTGAGTCACGTCGCCCAGCTGTTGCGGCCTCCACCGCCATTACTGTGGTAGTTCACCATAGATTCCTCCATATCCAAGTCATCATTACGTCTCTCTCTTTGGGTTGTCGCTACCCTATGCATTATGCAATGGTGGGGAGGCAATGGAAAGAGATCCATCGACGACGGCGGAATCTGTCGAGAGTTTTGTAATCGTCTTCGACGGAGATGGGCAAAAAAAGGGGAGGCTTCTATTCTCGACAAATTAGATCTGGTTCAATCAAAGCTCTACCGTTCTCGTCAAGCTATATTTGGCTAACGAGGATGACACAGCGTAGATAAATTCAAGGGAGAATTTTTCAAAAAGTCCTAAACTTACTGTATGGCGATCGATTTAGTCCTAAACTTTTTAATTTGGCCAATTTCATCCTAGACCTTTAACTATTTGCCAATATTAGCCGGAAATTACTAACGTGGTGGTCCAGTTAACGCCGACAATCACTATCATAAATGGTTTTTGCATCTTCTTTTTAAATATGGCAAGGGCCACAACTCTCACCCCCGGCCGGCAAGGGTTTCACGACCCTCGCCTAGGGGCCAGCGATCTAGTAGCAGTTGGAGGTTGCCGGGCATCGGCCTGTGGCACGTATCAATAAAAGCAAAAACATAGAAAAACTTTCATTCTCTAATTAATCAAAAAGGACCCTCCCTCGCTTAAAAAAGGAAAAAAAAAAACTGATCATCAATAACTATGAAAAATGTAAAAACATGCATAAACAATGGGATGGTAAAAAAAACTTTAGTGCGTACATATCGTGAGCATATCTCAGCTGGGGTAGAATGACATTTAGAATGAAACGGGACATCAAAAGTCTCTTCGGTTCCACCATTTGCTTTTTTGAAGTAATCTAAAAGGGGACAGTGCGGTCTAATATCACGCGTTTCGTGTTATTCCCGTAAAATCCTATCCAGGTAGGTCCCATGAACGGATGAGATTTCCGATAAGCATCAATTTATTCATTAACCGTCCAAAACTCTGCCAGATTTTTTCTCAGCAATTAATGATTAGCTAATTAATTTTGATTACTTTAGCCTTGAAACCCACGACATTATGCCCGAGGAACCCTTGCTCTCATTTGAGTAACTTATTGCTCATAATCTATTGCTCAAATGAAAGCGGATGATGGCTAGGATTTCCAAAAGAAGATGCCATTCGTTTGATGGGAAACGAAAAGAAATATCGAAAATTTGAGAGGCTGAAGCTGGATTCGATTTTATTCTTAAATTATTGTTAAATCTTACCTAAACAACTGAAATTTATCGCTTCTTCTTGTGTTATAAATGGAAGATTATGTTCGAAAATGGGTATCGTAGTCCCACTCCCACTTTGCTAGATCATTACAGGTGAAGTCGCAACACTCAAGGTTCACAACCAAGAGAGAGTGGATGATAATCGTAGTTATCATCAACTAGTGACGTCTTTTGCTCTAAATTAAAGGCATGCCTTTCTAATTGCTTGGGTTAGAGCCAAACGAATCTTTAAAGTAAGTATAGGGGCCGTGCTGGATTGGACAGTGGGCGTGGGCGATGAGCATGAGCTATTTGTGGAACTTAGCTGTATCTAGAGGTATAGAAAACCCTAGGAAATATACTAATTTGGGTGTGATTATTTACCGAAAGCAAACTAACTGTGACGAAAGAAGGAATGGAACGGCTTCACGTGATGGACGAGTCTCCCTCTTGAAAGATAAAGCCGTCTTCCGTCAGCTCGATTGGCCTTCTCTGTTGTTTCATTACTTATTCAAGTTGATTGTACACATTCATCCCGCTAACATATTCTAGTGACTAGTTTTATTAGATCAAACAAATCGTATCTAACACTCTAAGGCTCGTATTAATTTTGTTAAAAAAGAGAATTTCCACGTGTTTCTCGCATCTTGCTGAACTTGTTCTCCGCGTTACTTGTCAATCTGACTTATAAAATATCCGTCCTCAGGTGAGGGCTTTAAAGTATCATTAGGAGGGGAAGTTTCGAAGAAAACTCCTGTTGATCTCTTTTCTTGAGGTTTCATCCACTTCACCAGACGCAATCTTCGCAATATGTCAAAAGAGGACCCATGTCACGGGACGAAAATGCTTTCCATACTTTGGTATTAAAGATTGTAGGCCGAGCGTAGGAATCAAAATTCATGTGAATTTCGTAGGAATCCCACATTCTACATTGCGGGGGCATAAAGAACCTTTAAGCTCTTTGTGACGTACACGAAGGGGAAAAAAAGACTATGCAAGTATTTCGCCAATCCAATTTCTAAGAGACCTTTTCTAAATTCCTTATGTTATTTATTGGTTTGTATCTTATTTTTTCTGAAATCCACCTTATGATAGTCCCATTATTATATAAGAAGAAAAGAAAAAGGAGGATGGTGATAGGGGGACCCGAGAGACGACGGGGTCGCAAGGAATAAGACCCACCACCACTAGTGTTTGCTTCCGTTTGCCGTCTTCTACCTTTTCCCCATCTGCGAAACCCTGGCTTTACAGTTGCAATGGAGATGAATGCAATTGCCTTGTGCCACGCAAAGGTGAATGGAGTGTACAAGCAAAAGAGCCAAAAAGCGAAACCCTAAAACCCTTTATCCTTACACTTGCCTTTTCCTTCGCGTGAACCAACAAAGCATGGAAGTGAGCTTAACGAAATCAATGATTGATTCTAAGAAACTTGTCTGTTTTTCTTCTCTTTTTTTGCGGCCTTGATGCCAAGAGACTTTTCCTCAAGATAATCAATGAGAGATGTGATAAAATTCTGTTACATGTTCTTTAAACAAGTTATACATTCCGTGCTCGTGTTTTATTCATTCAAACAACCCGTGTTATGATATTGTTGGGGTAAAACAGCTCCCGTTAGATTGTTGATATTGGAAAGTAACTCGATTACAAAATTTTCCATTGATGGTCTCTCACGTCTCTTTATTTGTGAGCATTCGCTATGATGGTAATCTTATAATAAGTTACGTGTGTGTTTGGTGCGACTTTTATATAGCTACTATAGTTGTGAAATGGAGTGCTTTGACTTTTCTAGGTGTTTGGTAAAAATCTCGCAGTTGTAGGACCCTCGCAATGCTATTGGTCTTTATCATCATTTAGATAACCATATCGTAGCTACTTTTGCCAAACGCATTAATCATTCATAGCCACATCAGAGCAATTTTAAAAGATGTGTCGCCAAATGCATATGTTTCGACGCAATGCAGCACAACACAGCTTCATGTAAATCTTATGCTGGCCGTAATAAAATTTCATATCGATAAACATTAAGTAATATATGTCCGAAAATATCAAAATAGAGTAAGCTATGGTACCACCTAAGTAGATAAACCGGGGTTAGAACTCTAGAAAAGCCCTAACAATTCAGGGGGTATGATAGGTCCCACCTCAGACAGGTTCCCAATATGAATATTAATCGGACCCACCGTTTGTTTTTTAACATACTAATAGAGTCTTCGTCACCTTCCACCACTCAACGTACACGCAAAGGACGACTGGATATTCCTCCCCCCATATGATACGTCCAACGCCAAACCAAAATATAATTATTATGGTGCTGTCTATTTTGTCCACTAAACATTATCGATTTTACATAGATCGTAAAGGATTCAATCATGAACTCAACGAATAGTAAAAGTAACCAAAAAAACAAAACAAATCCGAACCAAATCCCACTCCTCCATTATGCGATGATTTTAGGTTAGCTGAACGCGTCTCTCTCGTTTATCGCAGTAGGTTAGCTCTCTATCAATTCGTGTGTTTATAATAATGTTTTCATCTAGCAAATGGGCTCTTGTTCTTACATGAAGTGCATGCTTTAATTATTTTTCAGTTGACGACGGTGTTCTTTGTCTTGGTCGTTCTGAATATATTTATCGCAACTGACCCATTATGGGCTCTCCAAAAAAGTATGACAGCGAACTCATGTTGACTAATGGTCGCCTAAAGTTACTTTCGTTTTCTTACTTTTGATTCCCCCACTCCTTTTCAAGAACTTTGCTTAAGGAGGATCGAAATGCATGCATGGACATGATGCATCGGCTCTTTCGTAGATGGGTAAGATTGATAGTAGATATTGACACGTATGGTTCTCTCTTCCTTTACCGCCATTGGACGGGAGTGAAAAGCATAAAAGTGTTCTTCACAATGATAGTAAATCGTGTAGTTATCGCATTGATAACCTAACCTCTTTCGTAGATGGGTAAGATTGATAGTAGATATTGACACGTATGGTTCTCTCTTCCTTTACCGCCATTGGACGGGAGTGAAAAGCATAAAAGTGTTCTTCACAATGATAGTAAATCGTGTAGTTATCGCATTGATAACCTAACCGTATCTTGTGTTTAATTACTTGGTAAACAGCAGTGATAACAGAAGTAATCACGTGACAGAATATCAGCTTGTGCAATTTGAAATATATATAAGGTTAAGCAATTACTGTGACACTTCCTTTTCCATGGAGAACTTTTATATACACGTTCTGGCTTCATACTTTAGTGGGATTCTGTAGCTAGAATTGCGTACAAGGGCTCATGAAGTTATTTAATTAATGGGTACTTAGTTATTGATCGCATTGATGCTATAAACAAACTAGACAGCATCTTGGATAGTTCTTATCTAGATTGAAGTGAAGTTTCCCCTAATCTTTGATAAAGTGGTGGAATATGTAGGATTATTTTAGTGAAGTGGGATTGCCACCACCACACCTCTATTGTTTCTAGGTTAGGCTAAGGATGAGGATTAATTAAAGTTGGTAACCACAGAAATAATTTCATTTCGATAGCTCTTCAATTGACCATGCAAGAAGATGAAGCTTTCGGTATAAGTTCCCCACTTAATGAAAGTTCATCTACTTGGCTAAAGTAAGCCAGACCATAATCTGCTTTAATGCATAACTATTCTATACAGCTATATTAATGAAGGTTAATTCCCCGCAAGCCGTTTCGGATATGAGTGACATGTGTGCAATTAACTAACCCAGATAGTACCAATGAAACGCTCTTCATCACCAATCTAATCTTGTCCGGTTGGAAATGATTGTCAGTAACCAAAAGTTGTGTACTTAATTAAATGGCAAAGCAAGGCATGACGGATAAAGGCACTCGAGTAGGTATTGGGCCATTTGTCAAGATGCTTTTCGTTTTATGCCAATATAGAATAATGCTTTGTTGAAAGAAAAAGAAGAAGACATGGTGTTGGAATCAATGGCCACAGCAACATAAGATGCAAAGATAAAGAAAGATCGTACTGTAAAAAAGTTAGTGATAAAGAAAGCGGAAGGAAGAAACAACAAAAATTTAAAGATAAATAGAAAGAAAGGAAAGAAAAGAAAAAAAAGCAGACGTTCTCTTCTCGGATGGAACTGAGAAAGTGGTTGTCCATTACACGATTCCGACGCTCGTACCTCAATAGTTTACGTAACAATATCCAACAAATTTTGCAGCTTTTCACGTGCCAATACTGAGAAAAATAATCTAGAGATTAACGAGTAGGGATAACAGAATATGATAAGATTATTGTGTTGTATAAACACAAGATTTGGCGCATCCAATGCTCGGAGATTATTCTGCACGAGCATGGTTCTCTTAGTCCATGATTGATCCACATTTGCGTATGCCCTAGATGCCTACAAGTGATCATGACCTGATACTGTGACACCACTTGCAATATTATAAAGAGAAATCATCATGCAAATGACATAAAGTTGGTTGTTGCAATCGATCAGAAAACTTTATTGGGATAATCATTCCAAGATTTTATTGCCGGTCGTCTTTGTGTATTCAGATGATGTCTGAGAGTTCTAATTAATCGTAATGGAATAATTTTGTGTTTATGGCATGTAATATAGTCACTTCATGTGGACTTGGTGATAAATTACTTGGGTTTCTAAGGATTAGTAGAATTGAAGATATAAATATCTCATACTATGAAAAACATTTAATGGCTTCATGTAAGGTAGTTTCTTCGGCATAAAGATCTTGAACATGGAAACTCCGCATAGACATTTAAGAGGTTATTACTAAGAAACTCATGAACTAAACCGGTAATTGCACGAAAACAAGTGGTGCCCTTGTTCGGGATATAATGCATGATTCGTGCCATTCTTCAATAACTCAAGCTCTTAGAAGAAATAGTTGCCCACTCGGGTTACAGAGTTCAAAGCGTGATTTCTCACATGCCCGGTTAATGCTTCTCCCTTCTTCATACATCATGGGTTTAACCGATTCTTATATCTACACATATAGGGTTAATTAGCATGCCCTAGGTTTGAATTTCTCTCCATTGGCTTAAGCTCTTAGAATAATAGTTGCAAACTCAACTAACTGCTGTTGGTAACATTTGAGCAAGCAAATCCACCTGTTCACCCCAAGCTTTTTGTGAGCAACTTGGCCAAGTTTATGCTCGCTTTTGGCAACCTGCAGCGCATGTTGTATTAGCAGATAGACTTCCAGCTTTAAGGAGCCAAAGTATCTGACCTGACCCCATATGATCAATTCATACAATATCGTTGTACTCGGATGAGTACAAATCACCATGTGCTTTGCCCTGAAAAAGCAACCTCCTCTTTTGTAAGAGAGCTCTCACCAGATGAACGGCCCAATTCCATCACACACTGACTTCCAGGAGATCAGAGGGCCATCGCCTGCACCAACCTACCATGCAAAAGGGATATCTTTTATTTTTCTCTCTAATCCCTTCAGTTTTTCCCACCTTCTTTCTTTACTTTCAAATCAATGTGCTTGAATTTCGACTGAAGAAAGTGAAAAGAGGGCAACCTGACCTTTGGCAGCAAAGAAAAGCCACTCGTACTATTCAGATGACTTTGTGTTTAGCACACTACACTCAAAGTGTAGATTTGCGGAAAAAGCACTTGATGGTTTAATTATGTGTAGCAAAACTGCGTCCAGTGTGCCCAACTATATCAATTTTTCATGTGGCTTTATGGGAGGACAGCACTAAAGCTGGATGTTGTAACAAGATCGTCCAACAAGAATAAATTATTTTGGTGAAAGATGGTTGCGAAAGAGCCGGGGGGACAGGTCCCATGATCACTTGGTGCCTATTGCAATTTTTTTTTGCAAGGGTACATCACTATGATGATCTATAAAATTCTATTTAATTGTTAACCCTCGGCCCGGGTTAGGGACACTCATAGTTATCTTATCCCGTCCTTAACCTAAGTATCTGCACACATCACGCGTGGGTAACATAAACCCCATGAATGAGCAATACAAGATGTTTTAGTTCTATTTGATGTACAAACTTAAACAAATCTTGAGTTGATTGGCTCATTTAACAAAACCGAGTCGGAGCATATCTTTATCTCCAAATTGGAAGTGGCTCCCACAGTCTTTTGAAAAAACAAAAATTATCATCGAGAATCATTTTGCACATCACGTGTCGATGTAACGAGGGGTCAAAATTGACATGAAACAATGTTCTTACTTCACATGTTAAGAGCATATCTCTATCTTCTCTGGATTTTGAGTGGAGGTCCAAACCTATGACAAATCCTTTTAGTGGAATTTCATAGTGGTGTTGACGTTTGCCTAAGGAATTGCTATTTCTTGACTTATAATGGCTAGGACAACCTAGATCCAAAATGCGGCCTTGGGTCTATGTTTTCTCCAAGGATAGAGAAAGGATGGATTATGCCTGTCTTCATATATTTTGTGATTGGACGATGGTTATAGTTCATAAACATTATTAAAGGTTAAACATGAATTCTTAGAGATTTTGGGGAAAAAATAACCATTTATATGTTTAAAATTTGAATGAAATTCCGCAAGCGAGTTGAATATATATTAAATCAAGGAATCAATCTAGATTCTAACTAGTGGCACGTGTGTGGTGGCTAGCACGTGTCGCCTCCCAGTATTTTCTTTACTGTTGTCGGCCCGTGGGGATTCCTGGGTTTAAAAAAAAAATCTAGATTCTAATCATGGTTGGTTTTTTCTTTTTTCTTTTTGGTTTTGCGATCAGTAGATGCTCTGGGCCAAATTTCGCACACCAAACTAAATCTACACATGATTAGATATTGACCATTCACGTCGGTGTAATGAAACTTGAAATATCTCACTGTTTCTTTGAGGCATGACATCCTAATCATTTTTATCACCAAAAGTTCGCAATTACTTTAATAATTCAGCCAAACCCTTGACATCTTATTGCAACAACTATTGAGCCTGATCTTAAAACTATGCCTAATAATTGTGAGTCAGGTGCAAATTATTATGCATTTTCGTGATATTGCAGCGGAACCTGGCAGTTTAATCGGGTGGGCAAATGCAAACTTGAATTTTAATTATGTACTGCTCACCCGACATGTGGACACCCCGCTCTCAAAAATGAAAATCAACAGATTAATCGGGGACTATATAATATGGCCAAGAAATCTAAAGACCAAAACCTCCTCCTTTGATACCATATTGATATCAAACTTGACTGCCCGTGAATATCTGGATGTAGTATGGATATGGTAGGCCATGCTGATTCACGATCCATTGTAGGAGCAAAGCTCACAAGACAGTGGGGTTATGATAACAAGAATAGGACCATTGGATTACCAAACAAGGCATCGTTACCATTATTAATGGGTGCAAAGTAATGACACGCAGATGTGGAAGATGAGTCAGGAGTCAGTAGACAGTGGTGGTGGATTTGAAATGGAAGAGAGAAAGAGACGGTCAGACCACTTTGCTTGCCAGTGAGTTGAAAATTGATTGCCTCGATCCAATTTTTTTATTTTATTCTTTGTTTTATTACTTGAAGACAGGTTGCTGGTCCCCTCCACCACCTCAATTGGTTTCCTTTTTCTTTTTCTCTGTATATATTGCCTCTCCGCGTCATTTTCTTCTTCCTACACCCTGGCTTAATGACCTGTATCCATCACAGAAAAGCTCTTCCCACTACACCACTTTGCCTGCAATAAGACCCTGTGGCAATTTTTCTTATTTATTATCTTTGGCTATGCCGATTCCTCAGGTCTCTAAAATGACTGCTCTTCCGTGAGTCACTAGAGTTTTCGATAGCTGAGAAGTGAAGACATGAGAAGTGTTAGGATTACCTAGCTCCTAGCCCCATTACCATGAACCAGCTTTCTTGGTCCATTTCTAACTGAAGTTTCACCCTGCTAGTTTTTCTTTAGCTTCCACACTGATTTTGGGCTAATCCACCATTATCTCTGTCCATCGGAAGATTAGTAGGCAGACTTTTACTCAGAAAAAGTGAATTACGTGCTTAGGATGAATGCATTTGTTTTAACTGTACACAGAATTTTACTGACCAGAGAAGGAGCACTGATTCTTTTAGTCACTGCCAATCAGGTAGAATGATTATTACTGAGTAAGCAGTCATAAGCTACATCATAGTAAGGGCCAGCTTACACATGCTGGAGTTGGAACAGCTATTCATTGAAGCCCCAAATAGAGCTGGAAGGGTCATTCAGAACTGGAGATATAATAACCCAAAAAGTGAGTAAAAGCAAACATTAATTCGGTGGCGACCAAGGCACATTGAGTGCCAGAAATTCTCCATCTTTATGATCTGATTCTAGTGTGTATGAGATACTGAATGTGGTCTGAAAGGCATTCTTCAAAACTTTGTCATGGTAAATTTTCCAAGAACTACTAAGATATCAGAGTAGGATCGAGTGCTTACACAACCAGTGAATCAGTTTGTGCGACAACAAAGCTTCTGTAATTAAAATAAACTAAGCATTGCATTAATACAACAAATCGACAATATACAGTTACAGCAATCGCATTAAAATTCTAACCTAAGCTATGACTATGGTACATGACCCATTATAAACAAATAAAATTTAGCCGCCAATTCCATGGACCCGTATCTGTAATATCCTAGGCTGTTTCACTCTCCATGGATCATTAACGAGTGGAAGGGCACCCTCTTGATTTCCACAAAAGTTGAATAATCCTTGCTCAGCGGCTGTTTCCAGGGCTCTCCATCCATCTGCATGTACGCGTTGTTCCACTCCCCACCCCTGATTTCCAGCCGAATAGCAGCAGCCTGCCGGGTAAAATTAAAACCACCAACGATTCAGCTTGTATGTTAGGGAAAACCAGGTTCCTAAAGCCCCCACCCCAGTTGAATTTCCCACAGTTCAGGTGGCTAAGTTTTTGTGTAGCGAAAAACCAAAACTTCAGTACTACGTTCAGGCTTTTGAGGACAACCCACCCCAGCTGAATTTCCCACAGTTCAGATGGCTCAGTTTTTGGGTAGCGAAAAACCAAAAATTCAGTAGTAGGTTCAGGCTTCTGAGGACAACCCACCCCAGCTGAATTTCCCACAGTTCAGGTGGCTAAGTTTTGGTGTAGCGAAAAACCAAAAATTCAGTAGTAGGCTCAGGCTTCTGAGGACAACCCATTACTGACTCATGGAGAAATACAGCCAAGACACAAAAACAGATCCAGAAAACTAAAACAAAATGCGTAGCTCTAGGCGCAGTTGCTGGTTGGCAACAACTGAGCATCTTGTGTGGGTCCACAGCCAGCACCATGCCAATTGCCACTGGAAAACTGTGAGATCCCACAGATATTTAGTTTTTCTTTGGTTTCTTTTGGCATTTCTATCCTAGAATCTCATACTAAAGCATAAAACATCTCAAAGATAGTTTACCTGGGCAAGGTGCTTTGCGGATATCAATTCAACCATGACAAATGAGGCATGCCATCCTTGCTTTAAGCCAAATATTTCAAGCAGACCATCGTCCACATGGGCCTCAACAAATCCTCTCTGCATGGCATACGATGCCCCACCATTAGGTCAACTAAAAGAGCACTATTACCACGTAAGTGGCAGGTAGTTTCTGAAGTGCTATATCACATAGTCGAAGAAGAACGCAACCTTGAACATAAAAAACATATTGCTTCATTCATGTGCACAGAATGTCCTAAGTAGCTGGTTCTAAGATGATGTCAGTAATACCAAAACTGGTTCTTAGGACATTAAATATGATTATGCTTTTGAGAAAATGTCCACTTCACAAAAACAATCGTGTTAGAAACATGCAATAAGCAAAAATCTCATTACAATTACTTTCTGCACGGAGGTTCATGAGAAGCACCTTTTCTAGATATTCTGGCTTCAAATTACCCCACGGATTCCTTCCACTAGCATAGTTATGAAGATTAAGAGCTACTATGGCCCTGACACTGGAAACCAGGAAAAAGTGAACAGATAACACTTCAAAAATGACATAATCAGGAGCGGAAAACAAGTATTGCTCATTGATAAACATACTCATAACAAAAGATTAAGCTTTTAAGAAAGATTTAAGTGATAACAAATTTTGTAACGTTCTACACCATGAGCATCTACACATATATGGGAGCCATTAAAAAGAATCCCAAAGAAAAAGTAAAACAAAAATACAAACATGTGTGTGTGTGCGTGTAACAATGCACATTTAGAACTCTAACCTGGAAGGCACAGGAACCTTCTCCCATTCTGTGCAGTTGACCTTCTTAACGTGCATCCTAAGAATGTTCCTTAGTCCCCTAAAAATCAACACATTTGCATGCATAGCAAGATGAGATGAATGATCAAAAAGAAACAAATAGACAGTTTTTCAATCTGCAAATATCATCTTATCACCAGTGAGACTACAAAAGAGAAAAAAAGAAGCCGCATTGTCCTAATAAATGTTAGGGGGGCAGCTACTACAACACTTGCCAGAGTATTCAAGGTACTATAATAAAGAATTGCAATAGAAAGATGGGAACAATGACAAGGTGTGGGATGGGTATTCCTCCTGACACGTGCAGAAATGGCCCTAAGGGAATGGTTCGATACTAGTTCAATGCAGATAGTAGTCCAAAGCAGAGAATGGTTGTCATACTGAAGAGAATGATTCGATACTACAATCTCCCCCGTTACCCAACCAAAAATTTCCTCCATGCTACCTAATGTTGTCCCTTTTTAAAGTTATTTATCCTCCTTAGCATTGTTGAATGAAGTATCTCATGGTTTAAACATAGTTGGGTTCAGTTCCAAAAATAAACAAATAGGAAAGCCCGATATGGACGGCGGAGTTGTATATGGATAATGAATAGTTAAAAAACTTAAATATCGGTTCTCCTAATTATGATAGTCAAACCTCTAACTTCAGGTTCCATCTTTTTCATGTATACTTCTTTTCTATGAACAAGGTTTAAAACTGCAAACAATTTCATCAAATAAATTGCAAGATATTTCTCAGACTTAGTGCTCAAATATAAAAATTAACCAATCAATGGAACTGCTTAGCCAATGGCAAAATACTTCTCAGTCATACTAATTTTCATCAAACCACACTATTTTGCTAACAGAAATTGTTCCTTAGAAATTTTCATATCGCCCAGTAAAAAAACCAGAAGACATTGCCAAGAAAATGGGGATTTTGTGAGCCAACCCATCCAAAGGACAGTAGCAATAGTGAGGGAAGCATCGAAAAAGTACAAAGACCCCATACCGAAGACCTGAGGTTTTAACTTCACTTGCGGTGCTGGACTAGTTAAGGGTATAAGTAAAGTAGTGCAAGCGATGTTTTCAGAGCAATAACCATAACTACCACATTATTATTTCTGTTTGTACACATCCCAAGTTACAAGGTGACAACAAATGAAAAATTCGGTGCAAAATTTCAGTAGCTAAACACAACGCCATCTTTAACCATATATTTAAGTGATGAAAACTGGAACGAGGTAGGAGAAATGCCAAAAAGTTCATCAAGTATCTAACCTAAGACTCGGATCACTCGTGCAAGGCGTAAAAAACCACCCTTGACTGCATGTATAACCGGAGTAGATCAGCTGCAGCAACAAGCAGATCAGTTCAAAGCTTCAATTAGCATATCTCAGCAAAGTATAAGGGGCAAAAAAGAAGGCGGCAATTCGAATGACGCCAAGGGAGATAGCAAGTCAAAACACATCAAGATCCATTTAGGTCCAAAATTGATGAGAATGCCACCTCAATTCTAATTATGCACGAGACAAAACATGAAGCCAAGAGAATTTAATAAGAACCTTATTTGCAATTGGACCATTAGCAAGATAAGGCTTTTCATTGCGTAAATGGTGAAAGCCGTAGGCGACCTGTGCATCCATTCCTGCAAAACCAGAGGGAGGAAGAGAGTAAATAACAGTTGATAACTATAGTAACTAACAGCCTAAAATGCTGCATTCACATTCAACTTCAACCATGATCTTATATAGTATATAGGTAAGCTGCCATGCAGTAAAAGGAGAAATGAGAAAGATCGATGGTTAGAGGAAGGAGCCAGTTGCTTTCACAATAAAAGGCTAGGGTTACTAAGAGGTTTCTAAATCTCATATAATAAATCAGGTTACAATAAATGAGGTGATATTGAGTATATTACTTTGAAATAAGGATGCAAAACTGAGATAGTGGGCTTCACTTAATTCACTAATCACAGTTTGTCAGATAATTCAGCAAACAACTGGTGGTGAAACGTCTTCGTACTAAAAAGAGATAGTGAGCCTCACTTAATTCACTAATCACAGTTCGTCAGATAATTCAGCAAACAACTGGTAGTGAAATGTCTTCGTACTAATAGCACTTCTACTGCCTCAAACAATGGAGCATAATCAACATGTCCACGTATAAATGCAGTGCAAAATAGGTGACAGGAAATTGGGTTGTGAAATGCTAAATGCAGGGTCCCACATAGTGAATCATATGACATATTGAATGCACATGCATTGCCAATCTTCATTATATGAATTGGATTTGAACAGCTACTGCTTTACCTATACTGTAGTAATTGTAAAACACTCCTCCAAGGCAACTGGATTTCTCAGGCAATTGCCCTTCATATTCCAAACCCTGGAGCATCAGAAAAATCAAGGCCATGAGAAACAGAGATTTTGCTGAAAGCTCAATAGCCAGAACAAACATAACCCTGGCTAACAACAGAAAGTGCATGCGAAACACATAAAACATCCACATCAGCATAGACAACATATTCATGTCCAAACAATCAACAATCAAATACTTCTCGGTTCATCTTACAGCGACTGAACATGGAAATATAATCAAAAAGGAAAAATCTTCAAGGTTAGTAAAGACGAGATGCAGCATAGTTTCCATGTGAATATAACATTTACAAGTGGTCCAATAAAAGAAAACAAGGCTTATCTCATCTTATTTTCCATTAAGGCGCTACAAAGTTTCTTTCATGTATACTCTTTCCCATATCTTATCTTTTTATGAGACCCAGAAACTCATGAAAACATTCTCATTTTCACTTCACTCATTTCACAAACATGTTTGTATATAACAGTCCAACACTCATTTCATACAGTATTTCAACCTTATGTCAGTTTTACAGACGAAAGCTTGTGCATAATGTTGACAAATTGCATAAGGAACAAGACCAAATGTGTGCTACCTACATGCCGCGCTTTTAAAGTAAAATTACAAATGTTATACAACTTTGGTCATACGAAACATTATAACTACAAAGAGCGAGAAAATATCAACATACCACATTTTCAAGATCTGACCATAAATCACTTTCCATGCTTAACAGGTCATATATTACCCTTTATATTAATAAAGTTGTCAAGCTTGACCATGAATCCAGTGTTTAAACATTTAAAACAGGAAACCACCATATTGTTCTATAGCTCTTGCACAATACGGTACAAGGAGGAGACACCTCACCAATTCATTCCAAGTGAAAGCACAACAATGCTACTTGCATATCATGCATGAACTTTAAAAAGAGAATGAGTTCCTCCACTGTACTGTTAAAGCACTTCCAAGGAAACATAATGTAGCAGATCAGTGAACCTTAAAAAAGTAAAAGCCCATCACATAGTTTTGTTGCTGAGTATGCCCTATCATCCATCAAAAGTTCACATTTAATTGAGCTATATGATCATAATAAGAGCTCACAAACCTCATCAAGAGCACAATCTTCGGTGGGCTTTAGAGAATGAGGTAATTTAATTTCTTCATCCATCGGTGTGGACATCACAACATGCCAACTGCATTGTAAAATGAGCGTTTCAGTGATAAATGATTGTTCAATGAGAGAATAACAATCAAATACTCATAAAAATACATGAAGTATTACTAGTGACAGACTGAAGAATATAGCAGACAAAAAAGGTTGTGAAAATGCTTCAGCCTATTCTCATGAGATACGTGATATAACCACCAAAATATTTTAACATTAGCAAATAATACTAAAGAAGTTACCATCCCTCCACTAGGCAACAATTTCAAAGAGACAAACAGTGATGCCGAGGCACTTGTTTGAAATGCCGCACATGGGATTCGGGCCCAAAGAGTACAGGCCCCAACAATAGGAAGCCAGCCCTATATGCTAGGCTTTGCATCTTTTCTCTCAACCTCCAATACAATAACCCCTCAACAAATATCACATCGACTTGTTAATTTTGTACATTGACACATATTATTACTAATGAACCTTTCTAGAAGTACTTTCCTGCTCTCAGTTTCACAATATATCCATCCTCAGACACTCGCCATCCTAATCCCAGTATATTTCTTCTGCTCCCACCAAGTTGTCCAAATCCATTAAAACCTCAGCTGAGATGGAATCATATTAGTCTTCCTCCTCAACCCACACTAGTGGGACTGGGGGAAATTTTAGAGCAGAAGCTGAAATGTTCATGCACTTGGATTTTATCAACAGCGGAACGTGGCATGGTGCAACAATTGACATTTTCTTTGGATGAGTAAGAAAGTATATTAAAAAGCACCAACGGCGTGCCTGCCATTTGCAATTAGTCATTGAAGTGCAACAAATAACGTTAAAAGCTCTCAACCAGTCATTGTCTTCTACTGTGCAACTCTAAGGACAGCCTAAACCTGATCATTGCTAATGAGTATTGCCATTCTGCTAGATATGAAGTTTGGTTGACGAAAGCATATGCCATCAATCGACGATTAAGAAAGATATCATACCTATCTAGACGACACAGTTGACCAGTACTTGCTCTGTCAAGAGTCCTTTTGACAGCAGATTTCCAGGCAAAGGGGAACGAACCACCCTAAACCCAAAATTACACCACAATGAATCAAGAGATAGAATTGGAGAATTGAAAACACGACAAAGAGAAGCAGCATACCCAGCCAAAACTCCTAGCTAGGTCATTCCCCGTACCAAGAGGAATGATTCCTACTGGAGGGACTGGTTCTCGGTGCAGCCTGTAAAGCTCTCCAAGACATCCTAATACCCAACCAACGGTTCCATCTCCACCTGCAACCTGCCCAACAATCAGAAAGGTTTCCATAATGTATCAATGTAGAAGTTTTAATCCACATCTGTATACACATCCGCGCAACTCTATTAATTGACTTGATTGGCTAGTCGAACATACCACAACTCTTACTTTCTCCCGGATCTCCTTGGCACATTGATCACCGAGACTAGCCAACTTTTCCAAGCAACCCAACCCATATAAAACAAACTCATGAGGCTTAACGTCTTGTAGATCAAAAACCTGCAACATAGATGACCTTAGAATCAAAGGAGTGTCTTCTTAACATGAAGAGTGCGACGTGAAGTTCATACAATACAAATACATTAGGATATAGAAGCATGACAAACAGTGGCAAAAAACCCGCTCGATTATAATTTTTCAACAATGTAATCATAAGATTTTTCGATCTTGGTAAAGAAACCCCTGTAGTCGAATGTAGCTCCAAAGCTTTTGGGAAACTCAAAATGACCCTTTTAACATACTATATATAATTTAAAAAGGGTGCATGTGGTACTGAAAGATATAAATATCCAAAATATTGCATGTCATACTTTTAGAGAAAAAATTGTATCTGTGAACACATCTGTCAAAAAATATTTATGAGTCACTTCAATAATTCAAGTTGTGTGCAACTATAGTCGACATAGAATGGCTCAAATCTCTCTCTCTCTCTCTCTCTCTCTCTCTCTCTCTCTCTCTCTCTCTCTCTCATTTTTTGAAAGTTTTTGTTTATACCGCAACTCAAAGACAAATTCCGTACTAAAAAAATGAACACAAACCAACAGATGTCCGCCCCTTGAAAATTTGACAGACCCAACAACTTCATGTCTTCTTTTTAAGCTCCAATCCAACAAAAGAATAACAGACATTCACTATCCACAGTCACTCCAATGAAGCAATCATAAACGGCGTATAAAAGATGCATCCTATCCCAATTGAAAAGTAAAGAGCCCCTTGAAAATTTGAGAGACCCAACATCTTCATGTCTTATTTTCAAGCTCCAATTCAACGAAAGAATAACAGACATTCACTATCCGCAGTCACTCCGATGAAGCAATTCATAAACTGCGTATAAAAGATGCATCCTTTCTCAATTGAAAAGAAAAGAGAAAATCAGAAGGGCTTTTACAATATCCAAAACAGTGGAGCTTTAAATTTTATGCAGCGATAAGGAAGCGGATTGAGCACAGATCAAGATAGAAATAGAAAAGATGCGAACCCAAGCTAGCAAAGGCATTTCCAGCATGAAAGCGGCCATCATCGTTTCCCAAATTATGGCCTCTCTCATCTTAAGACAGCTCAACAATGCCCAAAATCCTTGAAGTGTCCCAAATAACAGATGCCCAGCACACCAACACATGATTGCACTCAATCGAGCAGTCCAGAGCATGGCAACGAACCCAGACTAGGCTTCCAAATCATCCAACGAATTTCAAGAAAGCAGACCCCTTTATACAGCTACTACCATATGACGCCAGAGCATGAGCTCAGACATATGCACAGGGATAAATTGGGTGATGAAATTCAACTAAACATCAAATATCCTACCAACTGCCACATCATCCGCACCTGTTCTTCAGCGATCAGCTGGTGAAGCCGTTGCTTGAGCTCAGGCCCGTGCCTCCCGCCGCTGCGGGAGTTGATGAAGACAACCATGGGAGCCTCCGGGTGCTCGGCATTCTCGTCCGCGGGCTGGTTCTCATCGACGCTGTTCGGGTCCTTGAACCGGATCGAGTTCCGGATAGCGATGCGGAGGTACTTGGGCATGATCAGCCTCCGCCGCAGCTCCTCCTTGTCGATATGCACCCCCGTCAGCCCGCAGCTCCGGAACGAGTCGATCACCGACGACCTCGCCGCCGCCACCCGCACCCCTTCCTCCGGCGACGCAGGGGAACCCATCAACGCCCGATAAGAGAGAAACCCAGAAACCTCCCCCTCTCTAGGATTCGATCGGGCAGCTGAGGAGGGGAAGACTCTCGCCCGGCGAAGTGGAAAGCGAAGGGCCGAGGGACGACGATGCTCATAAAAATCCCAACTTTGGAATCACGAGCAATCGCGACACCCGCCGCGCTTTTAACGGGATAAAAAATGGGGATCGAAGGTACGATCGCGCCTGTGCGCCATACGCATCCGCATAGATTCGCGTAGAGAGAGAAAGCGTGAGGGCTTATGGAGAGAGAAAGCGTAGAACAACGAGGAAGAGAAGGACGAATGACGACCTTCCACCACCGGCAGGAACAAGAGCGCCCGCCGCGGTTTTCTTAGTTTTGTAACTGTTGGTCGTGTCGGGACGCCTCGCGTTCAAAAAAAAGCCCGCGCCTTTTCGGTGTATTTACATGTGTTTGCCATCTTCGAGAAGGTCTAGGTTCGGCCCCGTTTTGCCAACGAACTGCACGAGGTAACGATTTTTACCAAAAAAAAAAATAATAATAATAATTCGCTTTATTTAGGTTGATAATTGTCGAGCCTAATCAGGCAATCGAGGTAAAGAGTCACGGGGGAGCGTCGCGGGATCGAGGCCGGCCGGAAACAATAAGAGCCGGCGTGGGAGGGGACAATGACGGGCCAGGCCGGGCTAGCGACCGAGACGCGATTATGGCAGATCGATAGGTTTTTGCGGCTTCTCTTTATCTAAATCTGTGATTCGGCGGTGGGTTCCTATTTGGGAAACTAATTGGGTTTCTGATGTTTAGCTAGAAAAATTCGGGATAAGGCCCGGAAAAATGCCGAGGGTTTTTTTTTTTTTTTTGGCCTCAATCTAAGACTTAGGTCCCGGGATTTCGTTCATAAATTATTGGCGTGGCATTCCAATTAAATGCGATGAATATTGCGATCCTCACAACATCCATCTACTTTTCCCAAACTTTCCATCATTAAAAAAAAGTGGTTGGTTGGTTGGTAGAGATTAGAATAACACGGTCCCCTCTGCGCACATCTGGAAGCAGAACGCAATCAATATGCTTTAGGCGACGCATGTGCTGCAATAGTATGCTGATGTGCGGTGTGCACATATGGGGAGCATCTATATTCGACGTGGTAATATTTTAACCACGGATATGTTGGGCGCTTGATTCTATGTAAGGTTCGGCGCACCACCAAAGCGCTTCGTAGCCACCGGATCTGACGTGAATTGAATGGCGCTAAAACCGAGACAAACACACGAAACAAGGGAAATGCGCGTTGGAAGTCTCATAACTCGTTATAAAAATGCAATTGAATCCAAAAATTTTAAAAAGTGCAATCAGATCTTAAAATTTGTCGAATCGGTTCAGTTAAAATCCTTCCGTTAACTCCGTCAAATTGGTTCAAAAAGGGTCATCGGGTTTCGGGAAGGCACTGGGACTTTTCACGGCCCTTCCCTAAGATCTATGGCGGTGGCCACGGCAAGGGGCAGCCTACGGCCACCTGAGTTGAGTTTGGGTTTTTTTTTTTGTTAATCTTTTTACCTTTTTTATTCCAATTCTATTTGTTTTTTTTAATTTTTTAATATTTTTTGACGTGGCGCTTGGTGGACGCCACGCTATCGCCAGCGTGTCTTAAGCAAATAATAAAATAAGACAAGCCAACAATTTCCGTCAGCCTAATTAGATAGAATTAATAACAAGATTCGATTGGATCGACTTGACAAATTTCAGAAATCAATTACACTTCACGCAAGTTTCGGGATTCAATTGCGGGGACTTCCGGCAAACTCATCCCAAAGTAAAAAATTGTCAAGGATTGTCTTTCCACACTTGCGTGGCTGACATACTTCACAAGGGCAAACAAGTAAAACACTCGGTCCCACTCGGAGTCCCGTGCAAAATACGGTATGGAAAATAGGGCCCCCGTGGTCCCACGCGGGGTTTTGCTTGACCGTTGATCTTCTAGAAGCGGTCCACCAAGCGATCCTTCAGAGCCTTTGGAAGCTTCTCTCGATCGTCGGCGGCCGAAAGCTACTCCTGGTCATTTGCATATATCCTTAGCTTCCGCTGCGGGGTCGATCCGTGCGGTATAATCCCAAACCCACGTCGATCAAAATGCGTACACCCTCTTTTGTCTTGAGAAACAGTGTCCGCGCGCATCTCGATTATACACGGCAGGACGCGCCTGACGAGAGAACCTTTTCTCTCTCTATCGAGACATTGAGGGGGGCTAAAACAATCGAACGGTACGAGCAAGAGAACCCTTTCGTTAACCAAACGCGAGTATAAAGTGCCCCCTTTTTGCCAGAGCTTTGCTTCGTCGTGTCTTTGGAGTGAATCGGCGGCATACGGTGTAAACTCTCAAGACTCTGACCTCGCCAGGAATTTTGCTGTCGGGGCCACCACACGCGAAAGAGAGAGCCAACCGCCTAGTGCAGGAGGCTTCTTTATATCCGCGAGATGTCTGGTTTCAATCCAGCCCACATTCCCCCTTCGATGGCGGATTTCAACTGGGGACGGCTCCTTGTTTTTCATCTTAAAATGGAAGATGAGGAGAATGAATTCAACGCGAGAACAGAATCGGGCTGGCGGAGCTGTCTCATCGACGGCGGATTGAAAGCTGAGTGATTGCTTCTTGCAGTTGTTTGGTGGTAGGTAGATCCCGTAAAATAGGTGGGTCGGTCAGGTCGAAAATAATCCGACCTAAATTGACCCATTTAATCCGTTTTGACCTATTTCCATGCAATACAAACTAATGACCCGACATGACTAACTCAGCCCAATTAATATGGGTTAACAAATTTGTTTACGACCCATTTTGAATCGGTCGGTCAAGTAGTAGGTAAAGGGTGATTCGTGCCTTTTGGCATTCCATTTGCACTGCAGGAAACGGAAATGAAGAATCCTGACATCGTAAATCATTGTATGATAAAAGGACAAGGTGTATGTAAGTGCCCATCTAGCCAGTGCAACTTCGCTGGGAACATGTGGCTGGCGGGTTTTCCAAATAGATATCCCGAGCAAGTGATAAAACTAATTACATTAGTATTATCCTCCATGTATATTTCGGATTTATTTATATGGCTCTTTTCTGCAGCCTACCGGTTGGTCTGCAGAGTGATCTATACATTTGAACAGAAGTAGAAAACCTCACTGACAAAATCTAAGGTGAAGTAGCAATGGAAACATCACACATAGAGAAAAACAGGAAGCCCAAGCTCCAGCATGAAATGAAACCCAATCCAAGCAAATCATCCATTTGGATTACCAAAATCCTGGAGCAATCTAGTCATCCAAGTCATTCTTCGTATTGGTTTTAATACTCTCACTGTTATCATCTGCGATGTCTGAGGGAATGTCATTTCCATCAGAGGACTGTTATCATCTGCGATGTCTGAGGGACTTTCTCCACAAAGACATTTCCATCAGAGTAAATTCTATACGAGACATCGAATCTTTCCAAAACGAGGTGATAAACTATATCCTTGGAATGCAGAGGCGCCTTCTCAAGTCCCTCAGAACTGTCTTCGTGCAGATCGTCAAGGTCCGAAGTTATATCAGATGCTTTGCCATTAATTTCCTTAACAGGCGACTTGTGTGTTCGGTTTCTCTGAGATACTGATCGTATATCCCATGAAAGGACTTCCTTGATCAACTTCTGAAGCTCTTCCGGCGAGGCATACATCGAACTCTTTCCCTGAAATGCACATTAGTAAGAAAATATACGAACTAAGAACTAAAAGAAGCCACGCTACTTATAAATGACTCGCAAAAACAATTTTCTGTTATATGACGTGATTGCATAATTTGCAACTGCATTTTCTGATAGGATATTCTGTTCGCCAAAGCAGTCGTACATGCTAACATAAGATTGAAAGATCCATAGTAAAAGAAGCATCATGACAGTGCAGCAAACATCCCTCGATTAAGAAATTCTAGTATTTACTCATATTTAACATTCACCGGTCGCAAAATTAAACTGGAAATTCATCACTAAAGGTTAGATGAGCATGTGAATCATCTAATCTTGCCACAAAATTAGAAAATGTGTGGAAACTAATGAACTATCACGAGATGACACCAAAAAAAAAATGAAGACTCTGTCCAATGTAGAAAGAGTACATGAACGAAAGATCTCCATAATGATTAGTCAAATTAATTTAAGAAAGCTCACCGCAACTGCCCAGCAATCAGCTAGTGTTGAAGAGAAACGACCGGAGAAGTTCACAGAAGCAACTGCTAGTGAACTGTCAACCTGAGCAAATTAGGCATATGTGAGATCTTAAGAAATGTGTCTTTCGTAGAGAAGACTCTTAATACATATGAAGGCCCTTGTTTTCTTCATGGTTATATTACCCATAAAGGGAATGGGTAACCAAAGGTCAGGAGTAACTGCACCGTGAACTACAAATACCTTATTAAGGCAAGGAATAAATATTTAAGAGTCCTAAGTCTGATGGTGCCTAAGATGCTTAAAAATCACACAATAGATATCATCATACTCGAGCATAATATTTACTGGCAGTCATGAAAAGATACTGTGACATCCTTCATACGTAAGGTTTAGTATCCACTCAACCCCTGAAAGAGAATCACAAACAAAAAACAACAGAGAACCGAGTTCTCACCATTACCCAGGACGGTACTCTTGCTCCTGGGAGGCTGTCGCAGTACGAGAGATAAGGTTTGATATCCAGAACTGGCTGTCCAACATAAACAAAATCATAAATATGTTAATGTTCAACAACTTATATTTGGTGAAAGGAAAGTACAGATGTATGCGCTACATCTAGTTAGTGTATTGCTCAAGTGGCAACCTGTTATTGCTTCATAATCATCTGAATCACAATGTTAAAGGGAGCTGATACCATGCTTTGGCCACAAAAACTCAAAATCCAGTAACTCAGGTAGCAAATTACTATTAGGACCGCAACAGCAGAAGCTTGATACCTTTCGCCCGTGGAGATCACCAAAAGGGAGCCTAAGTCCGAGCCTGTTAATATATCCAGTTGGACCCAACCTCACTCAAAAGCTTAAGCCACCGAGGTATGAGCCAACTAAGATATTAACTGCTTTACACCACACCAATTATCCAATGTGGGATTTCTTTAAAATAACTCACATGTGCATCCTAACAATTACTAAAGATATTCTAAATTCTTTGCACATTCTAAACCAATTAGCTTTCTAATGCCACGGAGCTAGCCTGCGTAGTCAATGAAAGTTAATCAATTATAGGTGGCCAAACATTACTATGATGCAAAAGCAAATGGCAACATAAACTCTAGGAACTTTAGACCATGAAGAATGTAAGTGTGTAATCCAACGATGGCCACTCGTAAGATTCTGTGCATAAGGACAGTTTGAGTATCATAGGTCAATCAGAAAAAATATTTATCTAACGTCGAAGTAGATCATGAGAAAAGAGAACTCACCGTTCCATCAACCAAATCTACGCCTGAGAGTGAAACCGTGTTTCCTTTGATAGCCTCCACCTACGTTATACAAAGGAAGTATTGCTAAGTGTCCATTATAATTCTTATATTTTCGTAATACAGTGAAGTAAATTGCAAGTAGAAACCAGAAAAACACACAATGTGAGGAAATCTGCTCGGTAGACAGCAATCTGTTGAGAAGTGTCCTATTATTATATGAGTCATTTTATCACATACTCCTGCAGTGAAAAGTTCATATAATCCAGGAAAGAAACATTCAAAAAGTCCAAAAAAGAAGACACAATGTTCTCACATAATGCTGTTTACCTTTGCAACAGTTAGCCCTATAGGGCAAGGTCGATGTGGAGACCTTGTAGCAAAGACTCCAACCTTTTTGCCTTTCAGTCTTGGCACCCTGACCTGTCCATCTATTGATCTTCTTAAACAAGTATGACAAATACAAAGCTACTTGGAGCTTTCCTGGTCACAGTTTTATCACAACGGGCCACGAACCTTTGCCTTGAACTTTGATCTAGATGTCTCCTTCCACAACTTCTCTAAATCCGTATTGAGATGGAAAACATATATAATCCAGCAATGAGAATATCCTTCAAGGCCCTCAAGTGATGCTGGAGGGACTCGAGATACATCAAATAGCAAACATGCTCTTGCGAGGGGCACAATTAAAGGTTGCCTCGGCGTGCCATTCCTACATCGCGAGATACAACAACTCATGGCTCATCCCACAAACAGCTTGCACATAAAAAGCTAATTAACCACACAGAGCTGCTAATTGGATGGGCTTGCCTTTTTAACAGTGATGGGTGAACAAGAAATCTAATTTTCAGAAGTTCCCGTGACTGGACTAAAAAAACTGCATCTGTCTCTCTCTCTCATCGTATATGATGGCTCACCGGTGCAATTCTCTCTCTCTCTCATTGTATATGATGGCTAACCGATGCAATGACACTGCCAAATCCGTATTGAGATGGAAAACATATATAATCCGGCAATGAGAATATCCTTCAAGGCCCTCAAGTGATACTGGAGGGACTCGAGATGCATCAAATAGCAAGCATGCTCTCTCTCATTGTATATGATGGCTCCCCGATGCAATGACACTGCCAGAAACTTTTTCTTTAGTTTCAAGAGACTTCACAAACCTTTCCAAGTGAACATTCAGATCTCATTTCATGTATGCCAACTATGATTCTCCAAACTAGTTCTTCGCCATCTCTACCCGATCATTCAAGTCGAAAAACTTGTGAAATCTCCAATACCAAGATACCATGTCATCATAGTCACAATAAGCTATGGCCAAGGCTATGAACCACCAAAAAAAAGTTCATTATGGCAGAAGGGAGATTGGCAAATTGCATACCTGGTAGAAAAGCATGACTTGACAATGCCAATAGGCCTCATTGGATAAGAAGTAACCTCAGAGTTTTCCAGCTGAGGTTGTGCTATAGCTTTCCTTAAAGCCTAGAGTCAACACATTGCACAGAAAATGTAACGGCCCATTAGTTTTCACTTTCCGTAAGCAAACAAGTTACTGAAAATTAAAAATAATAATTCTCAATTTAAAAATTTTGAAAACAATTTACAGCACGAATAATATGGCCCTCAATGTCCACGTGCATAGGTTTTTAAAAAATTTTCGATGCCAAGTATTAAGTGAATGTCAAATTGCAAACACTGAAAAATGAAAAATTGCAGACAAATTATCAATGATAACAGGGAGAACGAACAACACTATACTGAATAACTAACCATTCTAAAGATAAATGCGAATCGGATGAACGCATAAATTTACAAACTTCAAACGACAATGATCAAACGATTGTACTCAAGATGCATCCTTTATCACTACTTCCACTGTCCTTCCTACTAACTTCGCTCTATCTCCCTCCATCATGTTTGTCTTTTCCATTCTCATCCTAATCTCGCTTTCCGAATAGCAAAAGGCGTTTTGCGCAATTTGCATATGCAAATGCAAAATGCACGCAATCGGTGAGTTCACTGATCGGAGTTGATTCAAACACAAACGCAAATATCGCCTTCAGCGACTCGGCGCGCCCTAAAGGCCCGAAGCTAATCGCCCGAGCCTCTATCACCGTCTCCTCTAAGCAGAATATTGCAGAAGTCGCGTGAAAACAACAACAAACGGACTCGAACCTGCTGAGCCCTGGTGCGGCCTTGCCTCTCGGCGGCGCACTTTTCCGACGAGGACTTGAGCGACGCTTCCAGCTCTCTGATCCTCGATTCCAGCTCTCTCGACCTCCTCCTCTTCCACAAGCACACTGCGACATCACCGATCAAAGCGCACGGATGAGCCGAAAAAGCGACGAAAAGAGCGCGAAATGCGCGGTCGGAGTGGAGCTCAGCGAAGCACCGGAGACGGCGGCGAGCGCCAGGGAAACCGCGACTGCGAAGCCGAACTTTGAATTTCCGCTCGGATCGGAAGCCATGGAAGACGGAAATCGCTCGCCGGAGAGTCTGGGGCGCTCCGGCGGACGTAATTCCCGTGAATATATTCTTGCACGATAAGCCCATCACAGGCCCATGGGCCATGTTCACGGCCCAACTACGAAACTTGAAATGCGAGAACGAAAGTTCCACTATTGTATCCCCCCATCTTGACTCTAACTCTAATTTCACGATCAAGCAAGGAATTTTTTTAATTTTGACCGAGAAAAAATAAGGATATCTTTTACGGTTTTCAATGCACCGTTTTTCCCACGTCCGATATTTGAAATCTGACGTGTATGCGGTTGAAATTATTTGTATAAATTGATTAGCTTGAATAGGTACACGATGTCAACATTAACAATTGATATTAAACCTGTCAAATGGGTGAGCTGAGTTGAAAATGGTCCAACTCAAATTGGTCCATTTAACCCATTTTAACCAATTTCCCTAGAATACAACTCTAATAATTTGTACCTAGCTCGACCCATACCTAATCCATACCCGACATTGATTCATATTGCTGAAACACCTTTATATTTAACCTCATACAAAAACTAAGGTGCAAGCGTGGAGCGAATGAGGATGAGATTGAGTGAGGAGAGAAAGAGTCATAAAGGTGGGTTAGGTTTAAGTAAATTATGAACTCATTTAATATCCATATCATTTTAAGATTTACCATTGTAAACCCATTTATGACAAATTTATTGAACATAACCGACCCATATAATAACTCAGCCTATCAAATATGGGTGAAAAAATTTGTCTATAACCCATTTTGATATGTCTTTGGGCAAACCGCCTATGTAAAATATTTTTATATACGGATAGGCGTAAAATGGGCAACTCTTGTCTACTAATAGAATGAACCCATTCTCCAAAACTTAAAATTATACAGTATCGGTACCAAATCTGATTTATGAAATGATTTTATGCGTGGCTGGTAAAGAGGCCTAAATCAATGTTTGCTTCTAGCAATGATTTCATTTTTCACGTGCTTTTAACTCTCACCCACTTTATTTTTCTATGTGCTTTCAACATCTATGTGGTTGCCGAATGCCTTAACGCTCGACCCTATACGATTGCCTTAAGAAGCATAGTCAATGTAGTAGAGTCCTTCAGCACTCGGTTATAGCAGATAAAGAGGGATTTTGTAACTTGCTAAGAGCCCTACACCCCCCCAAACATCCTCAGAAGAATGGAGTGCTTGAATTTGCTCTTCATCCTCGATTATTTGCATATTGCATCCCATGCTAATGTCAACATGAGGGGAGCAGAACTATCAAGCATAGTATCCGATAACATGTGGATCTTGTCAACAAATGTGTCGGGAATGTCATTGATAAGAACTTAAAGTTATAAAAGAAACGATTTCAATGCACATTAAAAAGCATAGCATATTGAAAAAACATTTAATGTCTGGGTTGATTGTTCGCTCAAGTGACTATCACCGATGTGGTCTTCTTGAACACACCGCCATAAAAAAACACCCGCGAAATGGCGTTTGTCATTAAATGACCTTCAGAGTAGATTTAAAAATTTAGCTATCTAATTCTTTTCCATTTCTTATTACTCAGGGTACCAGCGTAGAGGCGCAGTGAACATTCTACAAACTCCATAAACCGATTAAGTTTAGACATTTGCCCTATATAGATAATCCTATCCTAGAATAAATTATGCATGGTTGGTGTGATTTTAACAAGTTAGTGACCTCCAGCTTCGAAACTAATAACCCTACGATGCCTCAATTAACTTGATCGGCCATTTATCCAATCATATCCTCTATCCACCACATATTCTAAACAATACTATATTTTACATATACTTCTATAACCAGCACTCTTCCAAATAAAAAGATAGAACATAAAATTTAATAAAAAAACACTTGAGGCAATTTTTTTTTTATCCAATCAATGTTTATATCTTTTACATACCCAATCTTTGTATCCTAACAATAAAACCCATCACAGAAAACAGGCAACACAATATATATATAGGTATATATAGTACAATTTGTCATTCCCGTTGTCGCATACACAGATCGTGTGCTTGGCTTTCAAAGCAGTGTCGTGCACGCAGCATGCATACGCATGTCGAATAGGATGATGGGTCGAATACAACAAGAGCTCCGCGCCAATCCCGTAGGGTGTTTGCTGCAATGCCAATTGATTTCTACTTTTCGCATTTAATGGAGGGGGTGGTGCAGGTGCTTTCGCTCTGCTTTCTCACCTGCGCGTCTCTGGAGACTCGACAGTGCGCGTTCATGGGGAGGGGGGGGGGGGGTGTGAAGAAAGAGGGAAAAAAGGGGCAACGCCGAGTTGAATTCCCACTGCGAAAAGATTCTGAAAACAAGGAGACAAGCCCAAGGAAAAAGGAAAAGCAAGCAAATATCAAGGCTTTTTTTTGTACGGAACCTTTGCTCAAATTGCAACCCTCATAACCCTTCACCAGAAAAAGAAAATATCAATTGGACAATCGAATAAAAAATCAAATTATATGAGGATACTAAACGAACAATATCTATCTATATTTTTTTATGAGTTAACTTAATATCATCAATCATATTTAGGTGAACCGAATGACTGGTGCACGCTTGTTAAAACTAGTCGAATCGAGGTTTAAGCTTTTAGAGAGGCTTTCTGGAAGCAAAGTATATGATCTTATCATAACATTGAAGCGTTGTTGCTAGGAAACAAAGACATGTTTATCTGCCAATATTTTCACAATGAAGAGGCCTTTCTTCTCCTTTCTTTTTCGGGTCGTCAATCATCATCATTGCGAAAGGAAAGGCTTTTTACAGTGAACTGTTTGCAGATTCTCTCTCTCTCTCTCTCTCTCTCTCTCTCTCTCTCAAATTCAATCTATGTTGTTGTGGGTGGGGTGGGGTGGGCTTTAAAAAGGTGGGTTCAAAGCTGTTATTCTTGACCTATGTGCCCTGCTTTTCATTTCCTCCTGACAACTAAAGTTTCCTGGGTCGGTCAGCTTTTTGTCACCCCTTCACAGTCCCATCTCCATTGCCTTCTCTCTCTCGCTTCACATTGTCTTTTTGCAACCTCTTTCTCGAAAGGCTTCTTCCAAGCAAAATTGAAAGTCACTTCTGCTGATAAAAAGAGAGAACTGCTATCGCTTTTCGTGCTAAATTCTGCTCACTTTCAAACCCTCGCGGACTACGCAAAACGCGTAGAATTTCGTTCCACTCGCATCGGTCAGCTAACACTGCTGAGCCTTATATTTTTACACTTCCTTTGGACTTTTGTTCTTCTCTTTTCTTCCGTTTCTGCAGATGCTGCGAAGTCAAGGAACGAGAGTACAAAGGGGAGGTCACTTCAAATTGTGAAAAAGATCGAACGAGAGTGCTCCTTACCAGAATTGATGGCTACCAACGTGTTGACTCGTCGGTCAATGTTTTGAACTGGAAATGAAGTGAGATGAAATGGGAAAGCTTTGAAAAACTTTGTCCGGCAATGTGTCCTCTTTTTCTCTCCTTCTGATTTTCAGGGCCAGAAAGAGAAAATCTAAAGAAGAGTTTTTGGTGGAATTAATTCAGATAAACGCGTTGAATTTCGATCCTCTCTCCAGTGGATGGCAATATGGTGGACTTTGGGGAGTGAGGGTTGCATTAACATTGGGAATTTTCTCACATTCGATCTATGTTCTATGCTTAGACAAGTTTGTATGCTCGATCCGTTGTTTCTATGAGGCATCTTATTCATTTGGTCCTAAACCTAATTTGTAACAAGAACAAATGGTTGCTAAATAATAATCCAGTAAAAATTTGAAGTGGTAAAATTTATTTAGTATATGAATCATAATGAACATGGCCGGTAAGGGTTTTAAGGCAGAGCGAGCCGGGTATCGTCATCCTACTTGCCAATGAGCTACGCAAATCGAGCACAAGTCGTGACTTTTAGGTACTGCTAATGATCGCCTAAAGCAACTATATATTCAAAAAGGTTAATATCCTGCGTTGACCCAAATTACAAAAAAATTTAACATATATATGTGTGTCATAAGTAAAACGGATTCAAAGGTGATATTCCAACTTCAACTTTTTGTGAAGAATTCCACGAATCAATGTCTATCACGATACCGAACACGACAGTTGAAAGGTCTTTTTCTCTCCTTCTCTCCTCTCTCCATTGTCTTCTTCAACTTTCAACCATGGAGGAGGATTTGATCTAGTTTCACCCTCCCCTCCTCTCTTTTGTTGATTTTGTTTGAATTTTCTTGCTCTTTTCTACTTTTTCTTATCTCCCGATCTAGATTTGTGAGCTCTCTTCTCTCGGTCTAGTTCTAGATATGAAGTTTGAACTCTCCCGATTTGGTTCTAAATCTAAGAACTATCATATTTCGAAATAGAAGTGGGAGTTTAATAATATTTTCGGGGATTCAATACTCCTATGCTCTATCCTTGTATAAGTCCTCTACATCTAGTTTCAGTGGTGATCAAAGGAGCTTTGTCATCTCACTGAATTATGAAGATTTACCTTTTCAAATGTTAAATATGTGTTTGTTGAACCTATTATGGTTATCTTCGTATGGTGATGGTGTTGAGTTGAAACTAGGCGCACTCTGCTAACTGGTAACGTTGTAATTACTGGAGAAGGAATTTTTTGTGTGTGCTCATCATTGAAGATGATATGATATCCAAAGATCGGCTGCCGAATATGTTGCTTGACAAATCCGTTCTTATGTAAGGAATGTGTACTTAACCCGGCTAGAGCTCTGTTATCCTTCTTATTTTCTTGATTTGGCCTTTTTGTAGTATTATGAGTTTTGCTCTATTTTGATTTGCTTTGCTGTAGAAGTTTATGTATTTTTCATGTATCTTTCTAAATAATTAATACAATTTTCTTTATACAAAAAAGAAATTGTCTATCACAAGCTACTCCATCTAGGAAAAATTCATAGATGGAATTACGACCATGATTCAGTCTCAACAAAATGTGTCGGAAGCCTTGTAGAAGGATGCGCTTCCATATGCTCTCTCAAAACCTATGAAGGGTATTAAGAAATTTTACTAAACATGTCTATCAAATGATGTAACAAAGGGTGTCGTTAGCCCTTTCACTGCGTTATTTGTGACGACTATTTTTTTTTCTATTGGAAAACGCAAAGACTTTCGATCGAAAGACAAGGCCACATGTCTTGATGCCCGTCCCTTTTCCTTACTAAATAAGTCCAATAGAGATTTGAGTTTCCTAACGAAAAAAGATGGTTGCATGATTTATTTTGAGGTCAGCAAAGTCATAATGATGGTTTTGTCTTCATTATTTTACTTACCCAAAAGGTCAGAATAATACATGGAGATTTGACTAATCAAAAAGATCTTAAGAGAGATTTAGATTCTTATTCGACCACAATAATGCACCTTGGTGACCGTTCAAACCAGCTACAAACTGTAAGAGAGATCACTGTATGTTATTCTCTCGGACATTAGAGGACAGGAGGCAGCTTTTAAGGGCTTTATACATATAATTTGTCTCTCCTTTTGATCTCAAGTTCTGCTTGAAAGGGATTCATATTCACCTCAGGGCACAAAGTTTTCTTGCTCGGAATCTTCTCTAGATTAATGTGATTGATCATGATTAAGCCCTTGATTTAGGGTTTCTAGTAGTTTAACCACAACCCTAAAAGTCTCTCTCACTTTCAGGGTCCTCTCATCTCACGTTGGGAAAATATCTCTCTCGCTCTCTAAATTTTCTTCGTCTTCTCTTTCTTAGCAAGCGACTATGATATGTAGCTGATCTCCTCAAACTCGAAAGTAATTATATCGTATAAGCATGAAGAGATCACCCAGAGAATATGTAAATACTTAAGTCTTACCACAAACGGTGAATGTCACGATAACTATCGTATATATATACTAAGAGTACATCATGATTCTTGCATGCAGCGATACATGGATAACCACAAGCGGCTTTGATTTGTACTGATCACCTCAAACTAGAAAGTAATTCTACCGTATAGACATAAAAAGATCACTCAATACGAGCCAAAAACCATCTGTCTTGGTCGAAAATGTAACCCCTCCAATATGAGCCAAAAACCAAATCGCGAACAACCTCTCCTTTATAAGCGTGTCTGAAAAGGTCACCTCATGATTTGATCTCATTGAATACCGTGGGATAAGAAGGAAATGAGAAACCCTCCAAATTTGCAGTGAACAAGAAGGGGGAAAAGTACCGACCAAAAAAAACAGGAGGAGGGTGAAAAGTGGGACGTAGCCGTGATGTAGATAACGAACACACACCATTTGAGCTGGTCCCTCCTGCCCATAACGTGATTGGGAATCATAAGTTGCTATTTCATTTGCCGCACCGTCTTAGAATATATCTGTTTCATAATATTTTCAAGATACATATATACATCAACGGGTCAAAATTTTTACAGAAAAACAGTACCATGTCGATCCTAACGAAATCGCAGAATAGTCGAAGACTTGGGGTACAAAAATTATCGAGAATCGAGTCAAGTACACATAGCTTCTGCGAGTTTCTTATTTATGCGGATGAATTCGTGGCGATTGAAAATCTGGGTAGTTCGCAACGCATCGGAGAATTTCTGAAATCGCATGTCAATGTTCAAAATTTAAAGTGAATGATGTTACCGAAAATTTGCTTATGGGGATAGTAATGGAAGAGCATACTGTTGAGGAGTTTCTTTTGGCCAAGATGTTGACGAGAAGTTGAAGTTGCTAAAGTCATATTTGGTGAGGCTAATTATAAGCTCTTAACCCAAACTTTTACGGAAGCTCTAACTCGTGGCTTTCAGTTTAAATTAAGTGTGAACTGTGTTAAAGTTTAGAACGTACAAAGCCATTACTTTTGCTCAAACAAGAGAATAGGTAACTACGCATTACAACTTTACATTGAATTTCAATGGCCAAAAATGCACGGCAAAATTTGACTTGGTAAAATTGCTTTGGCTTCTGGTGTTGGCTGCTGACTTGTACGCATAGAACGGTCCTTTTACTAACTTCTGATATCAAAAGCAACTAACTTTATTAGCTCCAGAAGCAAAAATAGAAAGGTTAAATTAAGCCATTTGCGCAGAAGATGCATATCTCCAAGTCATACTTAAACAATACGCTTGTGTCGACGATTCTGAGAAATGTTGCGAGACATATGAACCTTGGATACATGATATGTGCAGGGTCAAATTTGAGTGACTGGATCGAACATCGGTGTTAAGACCGTGACGAGAAGTTCTTCTGCCATGCAATCGCCATGTGAATTGAGACTAATCATCAAGGATTGATGTTCATCAAAGAAGATTTCTATCAAAAGAAAAGACAAGAAAAACATATGACCTTGTCTCTCTTACTAACCCGCAACTTGAATTGTGTCGCATGCTTATCACCTCTAATCCTCAAAAAAGCACAAAATTACTATCTATTGCATCTCAAAAGACTCATCACCTCTTTATTTGTCAATGCAAACTGATCCTAAATCTTCATCACTCCTTAATACTTTTCCCATATAATGCAAGTCGAACCAGCTTATGTTGGCTAAACACGCCCAAACATGAGATATGTTTGGTGCATAATGATATCTAAATTAAAGGGGGAGTAAACCTAACACCGAGCTCACACATAAGGGAGCAATTGTTGAGATTGCACATGTGAGTTGTGGGGGAACAATCGCATATCAGAGAACTGATGTGGTATGGAGCACTTCATATATATCAGTTGGCTCATAACTCATTGGGTTAAGTTTTTTATTGCATGTGGGTCTGACCGGATATGTTGACGGGTTTGGACTTGAGCTCTCCCTCTTAACGATCTCTTCCAGTAAAGGTATCGGGGCTTTCGCCGTGCGCTCTCAATAGCTTAATGGCCGGATCATTACAAGATTCTAACCCCGCAAAGTCCATGCGCTGATCTCACCCGAGCACACAGTCCCAAGCTTACAAGACTATAATAACACTAGGGGTGGCCCCAAAGCAAAAAAGGAAAACTATAGTGTCACTTAGATTAACCTAATGCGGGTCCCCTCCTTGGAAAAGGGCAGATTGCTTAAACAAGGTTGCTTAACCCGAATGCACATCTCAAAAACACCCCTAGCTTTGTGGCTTAATTGAGCCCCGGAGAGGGTTGAAGAAAGGGAAGCCAAAAGATAATGTAAGAGTCAAGGGGCGTCTCTCACGTAGGCACGTCGCGCTTTTTGCAAATGTAGCCAAAAGGGCCAGTCGTTTCTAACCTAGCCTTTCTTTCCCTACGGTGTTATCTCTAAAGAAAGCAAGGGCGCTTGTGTGTAAAGCAAAGAAGAGCCCGAAATTTCCACACTCGCGACTGCGGGAGAGACAAATATAAAAGGGAAGATAATTTATGAAAAAGGAGGGAGGAAAAAAGTGGCTTTTTCGAGTTATCAAGCCTATTTTATAATCTAGGTAAGTGGGATTTTCCATTGTTAGAAACTCTTTAAGGATTCCGAAATTCTAGAAAGCTAAAAGGCGAGTAGATGCCCATGTAGATTTGGAAGTAGGCTTTTGAGGTGGCAATTTGGCACCTTTAAATTTTCTTTTTTTAAAATCAAAAACACACACGAAAAAAGAAGAAAGGAAAAGAAAAAACAAGTGCAAATAAAAGATAAAAACCAAAGAAAGATGCGTCGATACGGCGGTGGCACCGTCCCTATCGTGACTTGGTTTTGAGTCCTCCTCCATTCACTTGGCGGAATTGTCTTTTTTGAATCCATCTGTCCCGAAATCATTTCGTGTTGACAAAATGGGGATGAGTAAAGCATACTTTAGACACTTATTAGACCAGTCATGGAATTAATATAAAAAACATCGGATATCTTTTTGTTTTTTCCCTCGAGGGGAAGGTTTCACGAGCTGGCCAGCGTCGTATGAGAAGAGAAAACGTACGTGAAAGTTTTGCGTGCTTATAGAATAACGAGCGGACAATTTGCGGTCGCTTTTTTCCGCTTGGAAGGACAATTATGGGGTTCCCGATAGCGAGGTATGAACACGAGAAATGCTAAGAGAATGCCCTCGTTTTTTCCGGGATTTTCCCGTCGTTGGGATCGCATTGTGTTTCGACCTAACTTTCCGGACTTTTTCTTTGCAAGTATTTCCCTTTTGGAAAAAGGAAATAACATAGGAATCTTCGATTGCGAAAAAGGCGAGGCCGATGGTCATGTCTCGCTTGATTGGTGCTCCCCCTCCCGAATTCAATTTCAATTTTCATCTGTTCTTTTTTCTTCTTCCCTCAACATCTCGTAAAGAACAAGCCCACTTTCCTTTGTCCTGAATAATGATGAGATAAAGGTGGGGGGGGAAGGAAGTCGAAAGTCTTTACTTTCTTTGAGTGCAAGAAGCTACCAAAAACTTTTCAGGAAGGAGGGGGGGGGGGGGGGGGTGGGTCGAGCTACATGGGTGGGGGCTCCTCGTGAGTGATTCGTTGCTTTGTGCTTGCTTAAAGTTTTGACCTAGATGACATGATTGTATCAACTATTTACGTGTATGTGCAAAAAGCTGGGAGGGGGCTTGGCTTGCACCAGTGAAAAGGCATTGTTATGGGTCCTACTGTCTCATGATTTTGAGAGAGAGAGAGAGACACACACGCTTTTTTTTTTTTCCCTTCCCGATCGGCCCGCTTCTTTCCTTCTTCCCGATCGATGATGATCACGTAGATTAATTAATTGCGATTTGAACTCGAGGGGGAGGAAGAAAGGGATCTTGGGGGGTCGAATTGGTCAAAATAAGTGCCACTTTGGTCCTTGTAATGGAAGATCCATAGAATTAGGGCCATTGGTTGATCTAGCAATCTTAGAGGGGAAAAAGGGTAAAATTGGAATCATTGTTCCTCGATTATTGATGGGGGGGTTGAGAGAATGGGTGAGAAAAAAGGCACAAGGTGGGGGTGAGGAAACAACTTTTCCCTCATCAAGGAACCAACTCCAAAAGCAAATTTCTTTTGAAAGTGATGGTGAGGTAAATTAATCAAAGGAGAAATAATATTTTAAAAAAAAAAAATTGAAGAGAGAGAGAGAGAGATTCAATTGAAATTAAAGAAGTAGAATGATGGGAAGATATCTAGCAATTGTTTCAAAAAAGGATGGGGGTAGTAGGAGTTGGAGTGATGAGGTCACCTTAGCTTTCTTTTTTATAAAGTGGGAAGAATCATTATGGTATGATGCTTAAGTTGAGGGCATGCTAAAGACAAAAGCATGGAGCTTCGTCTTATGATAGGAACATTAGCTCGCCATCAACTGGCGTCGCAACTCTCGATCCCGCTTTTCGTAATCGGGGACTTCCCTTTTCGATCGTTAACCGAATATAATTTAATAAAAACAGAAAAATCCCGATTTTACATGCCCTCTTTCCGTTTTCTTAAATGTCAATTCTTCGGCCCTATTAATCGGAAGTGCCGTGACCAATCCATTCTCCCTAGCGCGTTGAATTCGTATCACCATCCATTGGGAGGTAGACTTAGGTAAAATTTGAGCAATAGCCACCCTTTCCCTTTCACCTAACTAGCTTTCTTCGTAGGCAAGGAGGAAAGGGGGGGGGAAATGTGAAAAGTCAACAGCTTAGAATTGACTCCACGAGGTCGTCCGGGGCCCGCCGCGCGTGGGCGGGGGCAACATGGGTAATAGAGGATCGAGGCGGGGGGCAAAATGGTCACGACAGCCCCTCAGCAGGTTGCAGAGATACTCCCGAACGGCAGTAATAAATGCGGAAAGTCCCCTCCGTCCCGGTCAAAGCGCAGGGGGGCAATGGGACTCTGTCGCGCGCGTTGCCCCGCGCATCTCTCAATTTTGGTGCCTCGATTTTAAATGTTTTTCAATTGGGTCCCTCGACTTAGTTGACTGTGATTCAGTTATGTTTCAAAATGATATTCGAAATAAATAGGAGGAAAGAAACAACATCGTCAACGCTTACAAGAGATCGAAAGCGATGACGATGCGCAATACAAATTATATGAAGTAAAGAAGAAAGAAGCATCGGAAGAAGCGAACGGCCGGGTGGCTACCCCACCTCCGCAACGTTTGAAAAACCGCCTCCGAGGCTCGAGGAAGAGCGCGACGGCCATGGCCAAGCTAGAGCGATTGGAAGGGGAGAGAGAGAGAGAGAGAGACTCGACGAGGGTCGTCGCTCTTAGCTGGGGATCCAGCATGGGCCGCTATCCCTTGCCACGGCTTGGGCAAAACTTGCGGCTATAAGCTGAGGACGACAGTTAGGTCGGGACCCCTACATGATCGTCCAATAGCTAGTATCTGTGTCGAGAGAGTAAAACATGATCTCCACATTAAAGCTCTCTAAATTGAATTTCATTGACGACAAGGACACAATTAGGTCGAAGTTACTATTCCCTATCATATTTCTTGAATAATATGCTCCGTGGATTAAAAGACTTTAAGATAAGCATAAGCACGTTCGACGGTTTGAGCAAAGCTCAGCAGGGGGGGATTTGCTCAAAAGCTAAAATTCACGCGCTATAATGCACTTCTGATGAATTAAAGCCAAGCCAATAAAAAAAAATATATAGAGAGCAAAAAGAGAGACCACTTTCTACATCGGGCCCCCTTAATTAAATAACACCCGATTAAACGCATAGCTTTCGATTAATCGATCAATCATGCCAAAAAAGAAAAAAAAAAAAAAATCACCCGAAAAGAGGGCTTGGAGGTGGAAAGCAGTGAAAAGCCGTGTAAAAAGGGACATCGAGGAACACTTTTTTTTAATTATAATTATAATAATTATCATTATTATCATTATTAGCTTCTTTTTTGTTATTGCTGTTATTATTATTATTTTTTTCAAGAAAAGGGAAAATATAAAAAAATAATAAAAAAAAAGGTTGGCACATACCAGATAGCACAGCTCGAGAAACGCGTCAAAGGCAAGGGAGGGCGTGCGTTGCCAAAAGGGAATTATGATGATTTTGTTCACCCCTTGTTCACATAAAGCTGGCCGAGTTCCCGAATTTTTGAATTTATTTTTTTCAATTTCTCCCCCTCCTTTTATTCCTTATAATAAAAAAATAATTTAAAAAAAGTTTTGGGAATCCGAAAAGTTGCTTCGCTTTTAACGTCTTGTGCTCCCCTATTATTTATTTATTTATTTATTTATTCGGCATTATAGGATTAATCATGTGTCTACCTATCTATTTTAGGGATGCTTTTTTTTTTAAAAACATTTCTTCTTCTTCTTCTTTTTTGTAATTAGGGCATGACCGTTTTTTGTTTTTATTAGGAAATCATTGTTAGGATTTTCAACATGGATTCGCCATTACGTTTTGTAGGTCTCCATGACAAATGCGTTGCGACCAACTGTGTCTGTAAGGAATGTTGACTTACCCTCTTTGTTTCCAATATGATAATAATACATTTCGCGGATTTTTTTTAAGTATTATTACGAAGGGTTAATACCACAAATAAACTCAAATTGATATACACGTGATAAATTTATCCCAAATTCATTTTTCTAACAATAAAAATATCAACTGGTACACCGGTGACAATTTCACCTTTCGTTAGTTTCCGTTAAATTTTACTGTAAAATTGCTTTGTTAAATGACACTTTACCGGTTTTGAGTTTTACCCTCCACTTGTCATGAATGTACCGATCTGTGATTTTTGTGATATCAATTCAATTTAACGAAAACTAAAGGAGGGTAAATTTATCACGAATGCATTAGTTTGTGATTTTTTGTGGTCAAATAATTAATTTGAAGTAAATTTGTCACGTGTATACTAATTCATGATTTTTCGTGATATTAATCCTACTATGAAAGTTCGAAGGTAACAAACTCGATATCAATAAGGGAGGGAAGGAACGAGACCCGAGGCATGACATGGCACACGATTAACCCGGTAAAAAAGAACGAAATAATATGGGGATCGATTCAACGTTCAACTATTCATTCCAAAAATTCGCAAAACTCGTTTGCTGCGATCTTGCCAAAACTTGGGACGTGCCCTTGGCGGGGCCGGTCAGTGAAAAAGGGGAGCTTCACATGCTCGCGGAGGTGAGAAAAAAAATTTGCACGATAACCTGGTTGGTGGCATGTGATTTTCCGCTTTGAAAGCCGCGGTACACGTCTCTAATGTGAGCAGATAGGGATGGGCACTCGCCCCATTTATGACACGTACCTCAAATTTCACTTAATTTCACACGCCGAGACCAAAATTCCAAGAAAAAAAAAATATTAATATGTCAGATTTTTGGACCGGACAACTTTTTAGATTAAACTTTGGGGGGGTAGGGAGGGGGGTCATTGATGATGCTGTCATAATACAGCTAAAAGTTTAATAAACCTAGAAAGGAGGAGGAGGGGGGGGAGCATGTGATGTGATGGTCATTGAATTAAAAGAAATTTGGTCTATTTGGGAAGAACCAAAAGCCGAGACACAACTTGTGAGGCCAACCTCCGCGCACCATCAATGCTTTTCGAGCGATGGTTAGCATTCCCACCAAGTGTCAATGCATTTAATGAGCCCCCCGCCCTCCCCCCTTTATTGAAATTCACATGATTTATTTCGCATACCAAACAATCCGCTCGATGTCGATACCTTCTTCCAAAAAAATAGAAAAAAAATCCATCTCATACTCAATTGCTTTCTCTCGTCTCGGGTAGAAAAATTGTCAAAAACGGTGCCCGTAAGACACTCGTTTAAAAACCACTAGTCATGGACAGTTCCATTCGAAGCGTAAAGACCCGACCCTAACCCATGAGAGCCTAAGTCTCCACGGGTATCGTTTTAAAAACGATCGATCAAAACCGATGCTGAACTCGAGATGCCACGAGCTTCTTCTTACTAGAAGGGGTTCTGTTAACGATTGCTCCAAGACACTAAATATTTCGTAAATTATGGTAACATGTTCTCTCGGATAAATTTATGGGAATATAGATGGGAACGTTGGGGCTTTACTCATATCCATCCTTCCTTTCCTTCATAATTAGCTCGAGATGAGAATCATTGCGTCCATAAGAAAAAGAACACAGAACCTTTCTAGCTGCGTGCTCATGATATGATGCGAGGGGCGGCATCATGCAATGCTTTTGGATGAAGACAAGATACGTTTTGTTATCATTACTCATGGTCGCTGGCCCCTTTTAAAGCTTGAGCCACACGAATTTCGAAACATTCCAAACGACCATCATTTTCTCATAGTGGGAAAACCTTAAAAAAAAAAAATTAAGATAAAAAAAAAATCGCGCAAAGTCCGAGCTTTGTCTCTCTTTCGTTTAATGTCGGTGTTAATGACGTCATAATTATGTTCATTAGGGGCATCCCTTTTTAAAATAAAGGTTAATATCACGAAAAATTTTAAATTAATATGATAAACAATCCAAAATCCCAAACTGATACATTTATAACAAATTTACTCTTCACTAGTTTTCATTAAATTAAATTAATACACTAAAAAACCAAACACACGTCAATTACCGCGTGTCATCCAATTCAACAATTTGACGATAAAATTTAATGGAAACTGCCGAAAGTAAATTTGTCACAATTATACTAGTTTGAGATTTTTTTGTAATAAAAAAAAGGGTTAATACCACGAAAAATCCTAAACCCAGTATACATGTGACAATTTTACCCCGAACTATTTTTTTTTTTGACAAAAAAACCCCAAACCCGGTACACCTGTGACAAATTTCCCCAAATTATTTTTTTTTTGACCACCAAAAATTCCAAAGTGAACTATTTTTTTAACCACCAAAAACCCCACATTGGTACACTTGTGACAATTTTACTCCCGAACTAATTTTTTGATCACTAAAAATCCCAAACTTGTATATTTGTGATAAATTTACCCTCTGTTAGTATCCGTTAAATTATATTAATATCACAAAAATCACAAATTGGTAAATTTGTGACAAACAGAGGGGTAAAATCTAAAATCGGTACACATGTCAATTACCACGTGTCATTAAACTTAGCAATTTGATAGTAAAATTTAACGGAAACTAATGTAGGGTAAATTTGTCACAGGTGTACTAGTTTGGGATTTTGGTGGCAAAAAAATTAGTTTCGGGGTAAAATTATCATAGGTATCTGGGTGTGTGGGTTTTTGATGGTCAAAAAAAAAATAAAAAATATTACGGGTTTGGGTTTGGGTTTTTCGTGGTAAAAAAAATAGTTTGGGGTAAATTTGTCACAAGTGTACCAATTTGAAATTTTTCTTGATATTAACCCTAAAAAAAAATTAGTTTATAGGTCCATCTTGACCTGATTGGGTTTGTTAGGGTTAGTTGATAGTGCTATTTTCATACTGATTAGGCTATAATTATTTGATAAACTATTATTTCGTTGAGTGTGCTATTATTGAATGTTTGATTGGCAGTTGGCACAATGCAGCCAATAGACTATAACGGGTTGTTTTCTTATTTTGGGTTTCATTATTCTTATCTCTTATTGATAAAAATGAAATTAAAGGTTTCGCTTATTTCGCGAAAAATGAATGATTCGAAATATATTTTTCTAAAAATGAACCCTTGCATTTCTTACAAAAATGAAAAAATGAAAATTTTTTTTATCGTCGACGAAAATGTTTGAACATAAATTGCTATCGATGATGAAAATATTTTTAATTAACTAATTATTTCAGGTGGTTATTTTTTGAAAAATGCTTTCCAAATCACTCATTTTTATGCAAACCAAATGGTGCTCAAATAACACCGCTTGATCATCTCTTCGTTCCAATTTCACTCATTTGAATAAAGGAATTTTTTGTACAATTACAAAAAAAAAAGTTGGGATATGTGCACTGAAAATCCTAAATTTTATCACGAAAGCGCAATTAAGTCCTAAAACTTGCTAAAAATATAATCAAGTCCTAAAACTTGTCAAATGGATACAATCGAGTCCTTCTGGTTAACGCTATCCAACTTGACTAACGAAAAAATGCTGACATGGCTTTTCTTAACATATTTTCTCTCTCCTACGTGGCGATGGCATGGCTGGAACACGAAACACAAGACGAAAACAATGTTGTTATGATCTGAATTTGATTTTTAATAAAAAAAGAGTAAAATTTTTTTAAAAAAAAAGGGGGAGAGTTGGATCATGCGGCGAGGCTTGCCGCCCCACGGTCGCCGGGAAAGGGCCGCTAGTGGCGGCTCAACCCCGCCACACCATCGCCACGTAGAAAGAGAGAACATATTAAAAAGGAGACGCCGGCATTTTCCGTCGGCTAAGCCGAACGGGCCCGTCGCGCTGATCCGACAAACTTTAGGATTTCATGACTTCCGGCGAACATGTCATCCCAAAAGAGTTTCGAGAAAATCCACAAAAATGACTCCATGGTGACGAAGAACCCATCGGAAAAAGTTGTGTGCGTGCACTAGGAGATTATAATATTTTGTCAATAGGAGTTTCCTTAGCAAAGTATCCGAGGGCAATTGTGGACAATAGTGTTCGGATGAAGTTTCAAATAATACAATAACAAGCACATATATTAAAAATGCGAAGAGATGAGAAAGCGAAAGCTATAAAGGAAGAGAGAGAGAGAGAGAGAAAGAGAACGAAAAGGCGGAAGTATGAAAAAGGCGTAAAGCAGGAAAGAAGGAAAATTTTTGGGGGTTTCGGGTTCGAAACCCCCCCCCCCCGCGCCTGAGTTCGCGTCGCACCCGCCGGCGCGTGCGGCGCACCGGCGCTCGTCCCGCGAGGGAGGTGCGGCCCACGCGCCGGGGAGCGTGGAGGGGGGTGGGGGGGCGGCGCCGCTCGCGCACGGGAAGGGTAGAAAGGGAGTTTCACGAGGGGGCGAGGGGCAAAAGAGAAAAGGGTGGGGGGTGGGCGAACTATATATAATATATATAAAATAAAAAAGGGCGGTCAATCCTCGGTCGCGAGCGCCTCCGCTGCTAGAGAGAGAAAATCAAAGGGAGAGAGAGAGAGAGAGATTAGCGAAGACGATGACTCTGTCGCTCTCTATCTTTCTCTCTCTCTCTCCGAAAAAGGTGTTTTTGAGTCTCTCCCCTAGTCCATCGTCTCGTGGGTTTTGGCGGATAAAGACAAGGGAGCGGCGAGAGGAAGAGCAGGGAGAGATTAGGGAAAAGGCGAAAAACAGAGACAGGAGCCACCCTCTCCCTCCTTCCCTGCAAAGCCAAAAAAAAAAAAAAACTAATAAAAGAAAAGGAAGGAACGAAGGTGGGAATTCGATGAGGGCAAAAACCATATAGTAAAAAGGAGGAGGAGGAGGAGATGATGATGATGATGATGATGATGATGATGATGATGGGTGCCCCCACCCTTCAGAAATCGTTGCAAGAGAGAGGAGACGGATGATGATGATGGGTAGTTGCGGGAATTTCTTCTTTTTACGCTCGCCTGCCCCCACTTTTCACGCAGAGAGAGAGAGAGAGAGAGAGAGAGAGAGAGGAGAAGGAGGAGGAGAAGGGGAAGGGGGCGGTTTGGGTTTGGTTTTGCGTGTGTGCGCGCGTGTTTTTTTTTTTTTTTTTTGTGTTCTTGGCTTATTCTTTTTGATGCCCTCCGCCTCGCTTAATTAATGCGACGAAAAGGGTTGGTTTCGACCAATTTGCTCTCCGTCTCTCTGTTCTGACCACTTTCTTCCCTTCCCCCCCCCCCCCTTGCATTATTGTTGTCTCGTATCTTGTCCTCCCATGTTTTTCTCTCTCTCTCTCTTGCGGGGTTTAATCGGTAAATAGAGGGAGAGAGAGAGAGAGAGAGGGGGGGGGGGTACTCGCGAAAGAGGAGGGGGGGGATCTGATCTCTCCTTTTCGCGTTGAATTCTCAACACCTCGCTTTTCTTGTTGACGCCACTCTTCAGAGAGAGAGAGAGAGAGAGAGAGAGAGATCAAAGAAGATGGCAAAAGGGGATTTATAGCTGGGAGCCCTCCCTCTCACACACACTATCACCGCTCGTCGTCCTCTTTATCTCCTCTCCCTTTTTTTTAATTGTCGTCGGGGATTCCCGATTTGCAATGCGAAGCTCAGCTCAGCTCCCCATCTCCTCCTCTCTGTTTCCTGGGGCACCCCTCCCTCCCTCCCCCCCCCCTTCCTTTCTTGAAAACGAGCTCCCCCCGTTCTTTACTTGAATTAACATCATTTCACCTTTTGCCAAAAGCTCCTTTTCCTCCCAAGTTTTCCTCTCGGTATCTCTTCCGTAGCTCCTGATTCAAAAACCCAATTCTCGTTCTCCTCCCATCCCACAAACCACCCCCCCCGCCCGATTCTTCTCCTCCCGTCGAATCGAAACTTGGGGGTCGAAATTTCGCGTCTCTCTCTCTCTCTTTGCCGCGAGGGAGGCCGGAGGGAATAATAGGCGAAAGCACCGTGTTTTGGTGTTCTGTTTTTTTTTTTTTTCTTAAAAAGAAATTAATCCCTCGTCTTTTGGCGATAAATTTCTTGATTGCAAATGAGAGCCGGTCTAAGCACGATCCAGCAAACGCTAACGCCAGAGGCGGCGAACGTGCTGAGCCACTCCATAGCCGAGGCGGGTCGCCGGAACCACAGCCAGACGACGCCGCTCCATGTCGCTTCCACCCTCCTCGGCTCGCCCTCCGGGTTCCTCCGGCAGGCCTGCATCAAGTCGCACCCGAATTCGTCCCACCCGCTCCAGTGCCGCGCCCTCGAGCTCTGCTTCAGCGTCGCCCTCGAGCGGCTCCCGACCGCGCAGGGCGGCAGCCCGGGCCTCGATCCGCCCATCTCGAACGCCCTCATGGCGGCCCTCAAGCGGGCGCAGGCCCACCAGCGCCGCGGCTGCCCCGAGCAGCAGCAGCAACCTCTGCTCGCCGTCAAGGTCGAGCTCGAGCAGCTTATCATATCGATTCTCGACGATCCGAGCGTGAGCCGGGTCATGCGGGAAGCTAGCTTCTCCAGCCCTGCGGTCAAGGCCACAATTGAGCAGTCCCTGAATTCGGCCGCCCCGGCTGCCGCCAACGCCAATTCGGCCCCAATTGGATTGGGTTTCCGGTCGCCCGCCGTACCCGCCGTCGCCGCTCCACCGAGGAATTTGTACTTGAGTCCGCGACTCCAGCAGCAGCAGCAGCAGCAGCAACTTGGGAATTCGATCCAACAGAGAGGGGAGGAGGTCAAAAGAGTGGTTGATGTCTTGTTGAGGCCCAAGAAGAGGAACCCAGTACTGGTCGGTGAGTCGGAGCCGGAGGCCGTGGTCAAAGAATTGCTGAAGAGGGTTGAGAACAAAGAATTGGGCGATGGGCTGCTCAAGAATATTCAGGTTGCCCCGTTGGATAACGAAATCGGGTCGGACGAGGCCAAGATACCCGCGAAATTTCAACAATTGGGTGATGTCCTGGAGACCAAGATGGGGAACTCGGGAGGAGGTGGTGGTGTGGTTCTTGATTTAGGGGATTTGAAGTGGCTGGTGGAGCAGCCAGCGGCCGCTCACGGTTCGGGCACAGTTCAGCCGCAGCAGCAGCTGGTCTCCAATAAGGGGCGGATCATGGTGGCGGAGATGGCGAAGTTGCTGTCAAGGTTTGAGAAGAGTAGTTGTAGGCTGTGGTTGATTGGGACTGCTACTTGTGAGACATACTTGAGGTGTCAGGTGTACCATCCTTCGATGGAAACTGAATGGGATTTGCAAGCACTGTCTATTGCAGCCAGAGCACCTCATCCTGGATTATTCCCAAGGTATGATCAGTTTTGATCTTTGCATTTTGCACTTAATGTCTAGTTCCCAAGAATAAGTTTCTACTTATATGTATATATATCAATAATCAGAAAAGTAACCTTGTTGCCGGGTCGGCCTGACTCGATTTCAATGGCGAGTGTTGTCTGAAGTAGCTCTCCTAAATTCGATGCTTCTGGTCTCTAAGAAACAGTTTGATGCAAACTGAACTCTTGTTCTGTTTTCGAGCATTTTGTTAACTGCAGATAATTAGACACCTGAAAGTTACCTGCCCTTGGAATCTAAATCTCCTCGATCCTGTATGTTGTTGTTGGGGAGTAAGCGAAGGGATTGTCTAGTTTGGATAGACCATTATGGTGATGTGAGGATGATGAGCCGGTTTAACGGTCAAAAAGGAGTTTTAAGTGAAGGAATTATCTAGTTGTTAGAGATACGAGGATGAGTTGGAGATATTAAGCCCTTTTGGGATACCGGATAGATTTGGATGCTTAAATGTCTTTCTTTGATTTCTAGGTTTGGAGCGAATGGAATTCTAGGCAGTTCGGTTGAATCTTTCTCGCCTCTGAACAATCTTCCCACTACCATTTCTGCGCCTCCGAGACGTCTCTCTGAGAATTTGGATCCTGCTCGAAGAATGGGCTGCTGCCCGGAGTGCACTCAGAAATGTGAACAAGAAATTGCAAGAGCCGCAGCCACAGAACTTGAGAAGCCCAGTCCTGAAGTTGAATCAGAATCAGGTCGATCGCCACTTCCGCAGTGGCTGCAAAGTGCAAAAGTCCATGAGAGTCAGAATAAGTTTCAGGTAATTTTGCATGTGAATTGGGATACGAATGTATTGCAAAGAGTGCAATGTGAAACTGTTTGCTTATAAATGTTCAATTTTGCTCCGTTTCGTTTGCAGACCAAAGACCAAGGAATCCTACAAAAGCAGAGGAGCCAAGAGATACAAAAGAAATGGAAAGACATGTGTCTGCGTTCTCATCCTCAATTGCATCAACAAATTGTCGGCTCCGACAAGATTAGTTCTGTGCCTCGGTTGATCCCAGGATTGTGCAATCCTAACCCACTCTTGCGCCAGCCGTTCCAACCCAAATTACAACTTAACAGAAGCCTCGGGGAAGCCCTGCAGTTGAATTCCAGCATGCCTGCTAGCCAACCACCTGAGTCGGTGGCCAGCCCACCGAGAAGTCCCGTCAGGACAGACTTGGCTCTTGGGCCGGTCAAGGTTGCTGAAACCACCTTCGAGACATCCAATGGAGACCAACTGAGGGACTTTTTGGGCATCATGTCTGCCGAACCCCAGAAGAAGATCGCTGAGGTGAACATTGAGAAGCTTCTGAGCAAATCAGATACAGACTCATACAAGAAGCTCCTTAAAGGTCTACTGGAGAAAGTTTGGTGGCAGCACGATGCCTCATCTGCCTTAGCCACTGCCATGACCCAGTGCAAGCTCGGTAACAGCAAACGGCGTGGGCCTGGATCTAAGGGTGACACGTGGTTACTATTTATTGGTCCCGATCGGGTCGGCAAGAGGAAGATGGCATCGGCTCTTTCGAACCAAGTCTGTGGCGCTAGTCCGACGGTGGTTTCTTTTGGATCGCGTCGCAGCGGCGGGGATTCCCCTACGAGTTTCCGAGGTAAGACGGTGCTGGATCGGATAGCTGAGGCAGTTAGGAGGAACCCATCCTTGGTAGTCTTGCTCGAGGACATTGATGAAGCAGATGTTCTAGTTCGTGGGAGCATCAAGAGAGCAATGGAGACGGGCAGGATTGCCGATTCTCATGGCCGTGAGATCAGTCTCGGGAATGTCACCATCATCCTCACTCTGCATTGGTCGCCGGATAATCAGAAGTTGTCGTCGGATGGTACCTCCCTGGACGAAGAAAAGCTTTTTAGGTTGGCCAGAAGTGGTTGGCAGTTGAGGCTTTCCCTTTGCGAGAAGTCTGCCAAGCGCCGGGCTAGCTGGTTACGGGAGCAGGACAGGCTCACGAAGCCCAGAAAGGAGAGCAGTCTCGGAATGGGGTTTGACCTGAATGAAGCCGCAGATGTGGATGATGATCGGGCTGATGGGTCTCACAATTCGAGCGATCTCACGGTTGATCATGATGTTGACCACGGCCTCGACGATAGACGATCATCCACGGCTTCGCTAGTGTACAAGGAGCTGCTCAAGCATGTTGACGACTCCATCATCTTCAGCCCTGTGGATTTCGATCCTGTCGTACAGGAAACCACAAACTCCATCAAAAAGACGTTCTCGACCGTCGTCGGCGGCCGAGTCTCCATCGAAGTGCAAGAGGAGGCCATCCAGAAGATTCTAGGGGGTGTTTGGTTGGGCCAGACCGGATTGGAGGAGTGGACAGAAAATGTGCTGATCCCGTTCTTCCACCAGCTCAGGGCGCAGTTGCCTGCCACCGTCGGCATGACGCCCGATGAATCCGTGCTCATCAGGCTCGAGTCAGACGGCGAGTCCGATAGCCCTAGAGAGGGGGAGTGGCTGCCTAGTAGCATCAAGGTGGTGGTGGACGGGCTGTGATCGAGTGGCATGGTCGGTAATGTTCTCGTATGTTTTGGAGGGAGGATGTAAATAGGGTCGAAACCGTCTTGCGCCGTGGTGGGCGAGTCAAGACGGTTGACAGTTAAAGAGGGAAAAACAGTTAGTATGAGGTTGAGACATTGATTAATTAGATTAAGTCGAGCACCCTTTCTAAAAAAAAAAGCCCTTCAATGTCTCGCCTTTTTGTATTGTTTTATTAAAATTGCACAAGATATAATAGGGTCTTTACCATAGATATGTCTATTTAATTAATTTTACGGACGATGATCAATAAGATGAGCATTCTTTTCCTCTTTTTAGCCCCTTTTGTTTGTGCATGTGGTATGGACATGTAACACAAAACTCTCTTTTCTTCCCCTTGTATAATGTCATGATTACATTGACATCTATGGTCTGATCTGACTTACCAAGTTATGAGCATTAGGGTTTTGTATGTTTGACCTTTTCTTTGGTTGGTGAAGACAAATTTGACTCTGAATGAGGCAGAGGCAGGCAGAGTGCGTTGGTACTCCAAATGAGTAAAGGATATTTCTACTAACGTTTCTTTTTGGCATGAAGACCTTTGAGTTAAGTCGATCTTGCTGTGTAGAAGACGGATGCGGCGGTTCTTGGAATGTCACGATGAGTTCTTTAAACTAAAGCCCTTTTCCTTTTGCAATTTGTCTCTCTTTCCGGCAATTTCTCCTTTGTTGAGACTTAATTGGAGAGGCAAGCCACGTGGGTCGGTCCTCATGAAACTCTCTGATCAAGATGAACTGAATCGGCCGGTCTTCGTTTGCACGATCAGGTGTGAATCGTTTTTGCTTTTCCTGAGAAGGAAAATGACAAGATGGCTTCTATGAGTCGCCAAGGGCCAAATTCTTCTGGCTGACCAAAACTATAGTCGCGCGAGAAACTTAGCAGCAACATTTGATGTGGATTTGTTTTGTCCATAGCTGGTTTACTGTTTTCTTGATATCGTCATTACCATCAACGGTGTCCAAAGGTTGCCTTTTGGAGTTACCTAGTGTTACGGCGAAAGCGATCCGCAAACGGGTTTGCATGTAATAAGCAATCCGATCTTTGCTGTCTGCGACCGCCTGCCCGCCAACTAGGAAGCTTTTCTTCCATTTTGGGATCTTTATATTCTTCTCCTTTCCGTATACGCACACAGCATATATACTTTAGTTGGACAAACCTGTTGACAACTAGCAACATCTTGATTCTCCGTCTTTGAGGGGGGAAATGGCATTACTATATTGATTCTTCTTGCGAATTGTTGTGGACCCTCGATTTTTCTGCAAGAACATGATAAGATAGCACATAGGGAGACACTCAAAAAAAAAAAAAAAATGAGGGGTGCATCTTTTGGGCCACATGATTCTAATCGGTTCCTAATCGAGCTAATGGTGAGGGTATCACCACGTAAGAGGGTCGGAATATAATAAGCCAAACCTTGGAAATTCGTACTTATAATAAGCCAAACCTTACCTTCTTTGCACGATTTCTATCCGACCCAATCTCACTTGAAATCGCAGCAAATGACGAGAGGGAGAAAGAGATGGTGTTATGATGAAAGTTAGGCACCGAATCACTTGCATAGTAAAGTTACAATGTGCGGCCATTGGGAATTGAGGCAAAACGAGGGGCTTCTAACTTTCTATAATCATGTTTATACCGACAAAAGAGAAGTGAGATGCTATAATTAGGACTTGCTACTTAAGCGTGTGTGTGCCTAATAAACACTCCATCCCTTCACATTTTAGCAAGTACCTTCGTTCAAGAGATTTTTTTAGGTTTGGTCTATGGACATGACATTCCCCGTCCATCTTACACTTCATGCATACGCAAGGATTTTACTATAATATAATGGACAAAGCACATGAAGTGTACACGCGTCCCTCGTGATAACATAATTGATATCGGATGAGTTGGGAATATTAAAATTCAAATAAACACATAAAGTTACGGGACCACGTTCTACCGATCCTTAAGGTCTTTATAATAATCATGAATTAGAATGTCACTATTTTTTAAAGAGAAATCTCTAATGAAATAGAATCATATGAACCAAATCCTCACCCGGATGGCTCTCGGTAGCATACCAATTACGTTATTCTTGCCAAAATTTGCCATGAGTAGCAGTTCTGGAATTCTTCTACAGCATTGCCTTAGTAGTCACTCGATTCAAAAACCATACCAAACACTCATCTCCTCAGCATTGAATCCCCAAGTCTCAGTCCGAGCTCTCAAGTGGGTTTGCGTCCAACACAACGCTTTCCCCACGTGACGTGTCGACAAGAAATGGGGCAGTGACTATCGCTACGGGGGACAAAAATGGTCGCTCTCGTTCATGCCATTTGGATCGTGAGCAATTAATTGATTTTGGGTCTCTGCATGTGTCTGCATTTATAGTTCTGCTCCCAGTCATCCGTCTCATCCACCCCTTGTCACTTCACTTCAAGTTGAGGGTCCATTTCATTCGCAATCGCAATCGCTCTGTGAGGCTGAGCAGCTCTTTTTCTTCTCCGCATCTTCTTTTCTATATGGGACAAAAACCAAAAAAAATTCAAGGGTGATGCATCCATGTGCATTGACTAAACATTAAAACTTTTAATTCAAAAAAGTATGCTATCGGGTGATTGGCATAACCTATCGGGTGGTTGGCATAATCCTCAAGGTTATTCTATCGGTTAGTGTTAAAACGTCTAATCAAAAAGCTCATGTTATTAAGTAAAAGGGAGACTATTGCTTGTGAAATAAAAGCCAGTGCCGCTTCAGAGTTGAAAATTTATGCCCCTCTGACGTGTAAAGCTGAGATGAAGGATGACTACTCGTTTATTTTCTCTAGCACATGAAGTCGCAGAGGAAAAAAATGTAGAATTACGTGCCAGTTATGAATTATCTTGTGCGTGGAATAGAAAGACCAGATCAAACAAACAAGAAGAGACAAGCGAGGACATAAAGGAAAGCACGATCCATCACAATACAATTGTGTCATCTGTGATTGGTGAGTAAGAACTTCTAATAAGTAGTCGGAGAATGCTTTATTTGATAATCAATCGAGATTGCAATTGTATACTATACCCTTATCTTTGAAGTATTAACATTCTAGAGAACACTTTTTGAGTATTTGCGTAGATGGCGCATCCATAGATAATCTTTCAATTTCTCCTTTACGTGATCAACTACGATCTTGGAAGTAAATTAAGTTTCTTAACTCACCTGATAAATCACCAGAAAGTAAACGACCATCTTAGATCTTGACTTTTGTGCATTTTCTTCCTGTTGTTACCGTTACGTTTATCTCAAGAGATGCCATATTTTCAACAAACTATGATTAACTAGCTAGTAGTTAGCATCATATATGTCTACATACTATATGTCAAGCAATGATTCTTTTCTTGTGAGAGGCCTAGCGAGAATCTTTTCCTGCTAAGCTCTCCCTAGCTTAATATAGGTATAACAATCTTGTTCTTAGATCCTATCCCGCTTCCATAATTGAAGAAGCAATGACAACTTTGACAATATAGATGAAGATGATTAACCCTAGTCAAGTAAAACACTTTTCTCAGAAGATAATCTCGATTTTGGATATAAAATAAGCAATGATGTAATAGTATATGATCATTTGCATAAAGTTTGGAAGGTGCCAATCCGATCAAACGCAACTGTGCAAACAAGAACAGGCCAAACACGTAGAGATCCAAATCATTAAGTTAGAGAGATAAGGCCATGCAAGATATCATGAACGTTATACATATCCTTGATCGCGAAGAAAAGCTCCACTTACTTTTGTCTGAACTCAGAAAAAGTTAGGTTTTCAACCAAACCCAAAAAGCAAGAAAGAGAAGATGCCCTTCTTCTTCTCCAACTCACATATACCTTTTTGAACTTTGTGCTATGTTGCTTCCTCACGCAATGCCTCAGCCTTTCTGGAATGAGAACAAAAGCCCCAACCACTCCTCTCTCTCTCTCTTCTCGCAGCTCATCGATCGCACTAACTTAATTAATTAATAATTCAGACTGATTAAAAAGCTTTCTAAAGTCCCTTTTGAGCCACTTTTCGCAGGCTGCATGAAACAGCTCTTTGTGTCGTTCTTGTTTGATCATATTAGACCAAGGAGATAAAGTAGACCTTATCTTGTTGGATTCTTCATAGAAAAAAGCCAAGTGTCGTGGCTCATGATTGTACTTAACCGCACTTAGCTTTACACAATTGTCTTTGCTAGAGACAAAGTTGTGGTCACGAAACACCAATGAAAAGACTAAGCGAGCGCGTCTAATTAGGTTATTCTAGTCCTAAACTTTTTATCTTTGCGTGTATAAGATTTTTCCAAACGAAAAGCACTCTCACTTTGTCATGGAATCCCTTTTTGCTTGTAAAAGGTTTAGGCATTCACATTATCACACCTTCATGTCACGCTTAAAAGTAGCTTTCAGCGGTACTGTGTCTAAACGTATTAATTTCAAGATTCCAACTTTGTCAACACGATTTGTCTTACATTAGTTGGAATGAGATTGGTAATATGATGAAGTCATTTACGTGTTCTTTATTCTTTCGATCTTGTTTTCAAAAAGGCCAATCACTATGACTTCATTTTTTTCTATGTTTGTACGAAAATTCCAGGTATGATTTGTAGCGACACAAGTCTAAAGTATCAACCATAGCAAAGATTTAAGGTTTTTTGGTTCCAATTGTGAAAAGTCAAAAGCAACTCTTTCACCTTCCGGCCAAAATTTATGATATAATTTAAAGTTTAAAAATTTACAAATAAATATATTAGGATTCACACGTCAGCATTTATATATCATGAAAATTCCGGGTATTTAAAGATTAAGAATGTCAAAATGCGTGTAGTGCAAGATTTGGAAAAAGAGCAAAAAGTTGAAAGTAAAAGTCATCTCAAACAGACTATAAAAAATGATATGTGGCAGTAGAAAAGAAACCCAACTCAATATTGCACGAAGCGATCTAAGATTGACAATTGCATAAACATCCGACACACAAACATTGATACTCAAGATTGACCTACAAACATAGCCAATTAAAACCATTAACATGACACGTTCGAACTTTATCAGAGATGGATGGCTGTGTTTCTCTCTTCCTATGAGGGAAGCATGCAAAGAGAACAGTCAAAGATGAAACGACAGAGAGAGAGAGAGAGGAGAAGGCGGATTTAAGCTTTTTTGTCCTGGAATGACTCAAAGCCAAAACCGTGTTGAAAGTAGACATAAAGAAAGATTAGAAATTTGGCGTGCGGATTTAGTCAAGTTGTGTAAAAAGTCGGGTCGCCTAAAGTCGTGTAAAATCTCTAGAAAACGCAATTCCAACAAAAGAAGCCAAGAAAGAAATCGGAAAAGACGATGCAATATCTTCGCGATCGCATGCGCGTCGGCGGGCTAGATCAAAGGGGAGTTGCGTATGTCCATATCACCTGAAGATCGGAACGTTGATGTGTTCATGTATCGTCCAAATTGAGCTGGACCCCTCAACCACTCCTTTTCATCATCTTCTAAGCCTTAAACAAGAAGTTTCTCTCTCTCTCTCTCCCTCCCTCCCTTTGATTTTAAAGGCGACTGAGACTTCTAGTCCCGATCTCAGCTCTGCCCATATCGTGCGGTCTAATCCGTATATCTTATGAAAGGGGTTAAGTGACACGTTCGCCATTTTAAAATGTGTTTTAGGCTATTTCACTATCACAATCAAACCCCCGTCATATTGTATTACTCATCGGCCTTTACAAGAAGAAGGAGAAGGGTCGGAGTCCAGGGGAAATTGTCCAAAAGTCCTAAACCTGTATAATGGCCGATTCAGTCCTAAATTTTTTAATTGTGTTAATTTAATCTTAAACATTTTGATGATTCATCAATTTAGTCCTAAACCTTTTAATGATTTGCCAATTCAGTCCTATCCTAAACCTTTTAATGATTTATCAATTCAGTCACAAATCTTTTAACGATTTGTCAATGTAGCCCTCCCGATCAATTATCCAAATAATAGGTTTATGACTATGTTGGCAAATCTTCAAAAGGTTTAGAATTAAGTTGACACAATCAAAAGGTTTACGACTAAATTGGCATATCGTCAAATGGTTTAGGATCAAATTGGCACAATTGAAAAGTTTAGGACTAAATTAACCGTCACACAATAAATTTAGGATAATTATACGGTTGAATCTCTATTGCATGTACAAAAGTCTCTTGCGTTTTTTTGGTTTCTTGGCCACTCAAGGAAATTTGGGTGAATTTCGCGTGTGCCTTGGTAGCCCGCCCTTCGCAGCCCACAAAAACAATACAAGATGATAAGAATATAATCCGGCCCTAACATAAAAGACGCTCCAAAAGTTTAAAGCCCGAACGCAAAATACTAGAAATTACACGGTATAAAGATGATTGTTATTGGGCAGATATTGAACATGGAATTTTATTATTGTGTTTTTGCTAAAGAGTAGTAACGTATGGTTTTTTTTTTTCCTTTGAATCGAATGAAATATTAAATTATACAACAAATTTTGGCATTGAATGCTTTGAAATATTTATTAAGTAACTAATGAAAAATATTATTTTATTTGATGCATAACTTTTCTCGTGAAATGTGTAGCCATGGATAATAAACGATCATTAGTTTAAGCCAACTAATATCGAATTTATATATATTTTCTTCGGATGTTGCTTCTATTTCGGTGTAATGAAAATTGTAGATATTTGACACTTCCAAGTAAGATCATAATTGACTAAATTTAAATTACTTAAATCAGGAAAATCTTCAATCATATTCTAAAAATTCAGAAACTAAAACCTAAGAAACACAGCAAAGTGGAGCTGCTCTTCTTCTTCTTCTTCTTGCGTTTACTCGATTTATCATCTCAATCTGGCCAGGAGATATTTCTGAAGACGGCTGGAAAGATTAAATTTAATGTTTTGGATGTTAAAATTTGGCCTCTCAAAAGACAAAACACAACAGCAAGAAAACTCCACATGACCTAATCAGCTTTTCACCTACTTCCTATATTCATTCTTCTTGTAATTTTCTACGAACGAGGCTAAACCGTACATGTCCAAATTGTGTTCGACTAAGCACGATCCATGTTCTGCAGTTCCTCCGGCCTACAATCACTTCACAGTGAGTTTACACAACCTTTTCTTTTTTATGTTTTAAGAGATGTGAAGGAATGAAGTTGGAGTGAGCTTAAATGGGTCCAAAAACTTGCATAAAAAAGGAGGTATCTTTGCTATAGACTTTAGTTACAGCGCAAGCTTGACTTCGTTGCAGTAAATCTCGTGGTTAAATCCCAGCGTATCCTGCTCGTATTAATGGAGAGCATCTCGCTTGCTCTATGTAGATGGAGCCTTACTCCGGATTCAAGTGCATGGGGGCGATGTGCAAGTAAACGTAGGATCAGTTGGTCGGAAAAAAGCTTAAATATCTTTCGTCATTCGAAAAATAGTTTAGTCCAGTATGTTTTATGCTATGACGCTAGACGTATATGCGGCGTGGCTCAGTTACTATTTCGAGAGTTAGCCGCTTGCTGTTTCCTCTCTAATTCTCGATCTTTCGCGAGTTGTTTCAAGAAGTCGACACTACCACCAGGCTCGCCGCCCCTCAGACCAACTAGATTTGGAAGTTTCGCCACAAACAGTAGTCAAACGCCACGTCTTAGCTGCTCGACGCTATTCGACTTGATTTCAAATTACAGCTGATTCAATCACCATGAGTTTGAGGGAGGATGTTAGAGATATTTAATATCTTCTAGAGATATTTAGAATATTTAGAATTTTTTATATCTATTTTTATTATGCATATCTAATTTGATTTCCTTTAATTTTTTTAGATAGTTATCTAATAAAGCCTATAAATAGGCTCTATTCTTTTCTATATATCGAAATAGACACAAATTTGTCAATTCTTATCTTCTGCATCATTCTTAAACTGAATCGGACCAACCTCAATCACCTAAGCCTGAGGGTTGTCTTAGAGATGAGGAAATGACTACTCATATATAGAATGTCTTATGGATTGAAAGAGTAAAAGGCAGGCTATCTGATTTTCAAGTGAACATTGGAATGTGGGAACAGCTGAATAAATTTTCCAATCATCTGATCCTAATCGTGACTCTTTCCATGCACAACGCGACAAGCATTTAAAATAATATATAGTCGGACAGATTGATCAGCGTTGTAATAGAAATGAAAAGTGTGAAGTATATGGCAATTAAACAAATCTGAAGTAAGTACATGGCAAAGCAGAACATGCATCTTCTGTAGATATGCAGGCCTTTCCACTGCCATGCTTACCTGTCAGCCCTTCCCTTTCGAGCCTCCTTTACAATTAATTAATTAGCTTGTCAATTCAAACACTTGCTTTGCTCCCATCTCTTTCATTTTTTTCCTTTTGTTAATGCTTGTGAAACGTTCTACAAATCTCAAAATCTGAGTAAGTGTAGGCTTTTGATTTGTGCAACTTCCTTGCTCCCATCTCTTTCACTTTTTCCTTTTGTTAATGCTCGTGAAACGTTCTACAAATCTCAAAATCTGATTAAGTTTAGGCTTTTGATTTGTGCAACTTCCTTGCTCCCATCTCTTTCATTTTTTCCTTTTGTTAATGCTCGTGAAACATTCTACAAATCTCAAAATCTGATTAAGTTTAGGCTTTTGATTTTTTCAACTTCTAAAACCCTAGCCAACCGCATCAACCTTAGAACTGCCCCTCCTTTCCAAACTTGATTTAAATTATTAATCCAAAGCATCGTTAGGGCATCTTTGCCAATGATAAAAGAGCACGTTAATAGAAAAAAAAATGTAACGTGTTGAGATGATTTTCACTAGATAAAGACATTACAAAACATTACACTTCATAAGGAGACAACACAAAAATGGAAGAAATAAATAAAAAGATCATTATATTATAAGAGCTGCTGATCCCTTGATCTTAGCATTTTCAATAATCAGCAAGCGATTTTGATTGATATGTCTAGATTCATCACCCTTCGATGGTTCATAAAAGTGATTTAAAATTGCACCCAAAAGGAAAGGGAAACATCGGAACCGCATCCATGACATAAAGAAAACAAGAAAATGGAGCGGTTCTCATTGGTTTGCCACGCGATGCTTTTTGGAAAGAAGAACGAACGTGGTCAAAAGTTTGGCTCCTTCACGGATGTTCTTGATTGGAATGCTTGCTTTCCTCTTACATGTCTCAGCTACCGGCAGAAGCCGACATGAACAGACGAAGATGAAGCCAAAGGAGGGGGTGGAGGACCTTGAGGGGTATATCCATTAATGGAGCCTTAAAGGTCGTAAAAGGAAGAGGTGCAGATGCATGCACGCAAAGACCGGCATATGCCCCCAACTTCTTGTACCCAAAGACAGCACCCACGCTTTGAATGAATGTGGCTCACAAAGTTCGGACGATTTCGGGGATCGCATGGACCGTCCAACTTTATTGCAACTTGGGGGGACGCGTGTAGGCCAACCTGAGATGCTTCCAACGTCCACGACACGATGTGTACTGCTACTTTGATCGAAAGGGACTCGTCCATCGCTTGTTGTTATGCAGTTGGGCAAAGAAATCCATGGAATGGCCCAAGTGAATGGGCCAAGGAATGTGGTCATTTTAGGCTCATTCCCCTGAATCAACGAGACTGGGCAATCAGTTTCTACCCAACAAGAACCCCAGCAGGAGTTTTGGATAGATGATCCAGTAAACATCCAAGAGAAATGATCCAAGTAAACAGGGGATGGGCCTGCATCTTATATTTCACATCTCTGCTCTTCGCTCTTTTGCTTCGGAGTAGACATGTGAAAATGAGTCATAAATCAATTCCTTAACCCACAAATGATAAGCCGAGTTGTTATATGAGTTTGTTATATTCAGAAAATAGGTCATAAATAGGTTTAAACATAATATGGAAGTTAAATAGATTTACAAATTATTTAGACCGAACTCAACTCTATGACTCTCTAGCTGCATTTGGTTCAATTTTTCCAATTGGCTTTAGGCCTCCAAAGTCCCTTGGGGAAATTTTGGGGGTGTTTGGCAAGTTTTTCTAAGGGGCTTTAGGCCAAATGCTCGCCTTTGGAAAATTGAAACCATCTATTAATGAATTTTAACATGTTGCCCTTTTTGCCCTGAAAGTCCATTTTTTGTGCCTTTTAAAATAGGGTTAATACCAAGAAAAATCTCAAACCGGTACGCTCGTGATAATTTTGCCCCGAACTTTTGTTTTTACCACCAAATACCCCAAACTGGTACACTTGTGATAATTTTATCCCAAACTTTTTTTTATTACCAAAAATCCCAAACTAATACACCTATGACAATTTTACTCTAAACTGGTAAACTCGCGACAAATTTACCCTAAACTATTTTTTTGATCACGAAAACCCCAAACTGGTACACCTGTGACAATTTTACCTCGAACTAATAATTTTTTAATATTATTATTTTTATTTATTTTTTCTTTTTGTTTTCTTCATCTTCAACCTTTGGCCGGTCGCTGGACTGGCGACCGGCTAGAGGTGGAAGCCTGCGAGGTTGGCCCCGCCAACCACTGGCGAGGCTTGACCTTGCCGGCGCAGGCGAGGGCGACCCTCACCCGACGACAGCTAGGATAGCCCTTGCTCGACGCAAGTGAGGGTCGCCTTCACCAGATTTGGCGAGGGTAGCCCTCGCCTAAGTCGGGCGAGGGCTGTCCTTGCCTGCGTCGGGAGAGGGTGGCCTTCGCCAACGTCGGCGAGGTGGAGCCTCGCCAAAGCAGCGAGTGGGGTCGACCTCGCCAGCTTCCGCCTCTGGCTGGTCGTCGATCTGGCGATTGGCTAGAAGTTGAAGATGAAGAAAAAAAAAAAAAATTAATAAAATTAATAAAAATTTAAAAAATAAAAAATAATATTTAAATTTTAGGTCAGGGTAAAATTGTCACATGTGTACTAGTTTGGGATTTTTTGTGGTATGTTCAGGGTAAAATTGTCACAAGTGTATTAATTTGAGGTTTTTTGTGGTATGTTCGGGGTAAAATTGTTACTGGTGTACCGGGTTTGAGGTTTTTTGTGGTAAAAAAAAAGTTCGGGGTAAAATTGTCACACGCATATCAATTTAGGATTTTTGGTGGTATTAACCCTTTAAAATATGAAATCCTATTCTCTAGGAACGCTTCACTCCACTAAGCAGAATCTCCTTTCTCGCTCTTTCCTGCTCGACTGCTCTCCTTTCTCGATTGCTCTTACGCTTCGCGAAGCTCTGCACTGGTCGCTCGACTGCTCGTTTGCTTTGCTCATTTCCTTGCTCGACTGCAGGTTCCTCTCCCTCTCTCTCTTTCTCCGGTGGATGTGCTTTCGAGAGCTTAGATATGTGCATTTCATGGTCTGTAATAATATGCGGCGTGTGAGGGTATTGAGATGTTCTAGTCGTCGATTTTGGATTGTTCCAACTGATAATGTATGGACTGGTTGTCATGGCTCATGCAACTCCTCAATTTCTTCCGCACTTCAGCGCGAAATGCTAAAAAAACAAATATGGGTCATTTACACTATAGCTCGTAATCGATCAGGTTGAATTTTTCTTTCCATTTTCCAGTCAATTCCCTATTACATTGCCGACACTGTATCGAGCTTATTACGTTGCTTGTGATGAAGAAAGAGCGTGGAGAGTTTTACTTGAACTGTCTCCACCTGTAGCCAAAACTCATCTTTGCATTTCTTTGCTCTCTGTCGCTCCACACTGTTCCTCTGCTACAAGTTGCTATTTTGGATTTCTGCGATAAGAAAACCATGGAGGTAAGTGATGAATGGTAAGAGAGAGGAAAATTCACTTTTTTTTCCCCTTCTTTTGTTACTTTTTTTTTAAAGTTCATCTTCTATAATATAACTCGCGAACATGCTTGTTATAACAGGAAAATCTTAAGGTTAGTGCTTTTAGAACGGAAGGCATACATTCAGATCTATAAGTTTTGTTGGATAGAATGTTTAGAAATATAGTTGCTAGTGGAAGCATCACATGAAATCCTACACAAAGCTTATGTGCTGATGGGGATATTATGACCACGCAAGTTGATATCAATGATTGTGCAAGATCTACTGGTAAGAATATAGAGTGTAATGTAGGCAAGCTGAAAGACATAGAAGAGCGGCGCAGAACTTAGTGAGGCAAGTTCAAGGAAAGAAACAAAAGAAATTGATCACACAAGTTGATATTGATGATTTTGCAACGGTAGATTTGGATCTCAATTTATATACATTAGATTCCAATAATGTAAATGAGGAGGGTAGTGTTTCAAATGATGATGCATCATCTAACGTGATACGTTTACGTGATCAAATAGTTCTAAGTTTAGGAAATAGTTAAGAATGATTGTAATTTTTAAGGATAACAAATTTCTTTCCTTGGGCATATGTTACCACATTTATTGTGATGAAGTACCCTTCTTTTAGTTGAGATGGACTCCACTTTGATGTAAATTTTTACCATTTGAATTTGTTGAGCAAAAAAATGAAATTTTAATTTTTTATTTATAAACTCGTTAATACACACCTTTAAAATTATTGTCAATATTTCAATTAAAATACTTGCAAGAAAATATTTTTTCAATTTTAAACAAATTAAAAATTAAAAAGCTTAAATTAATCGCCCAGCTTTTCAAATATGTTTTTACTAAGGCTCCGTTTGTTTGGAGAAAAATATTCTCTCGGAAAATATTTTCCGGGTTTTTCGGTGTTCGGGGGGTGGAAAACGTTTTCCGTGGGAAAATATTTTCCTTCCCCCCTCACAAAATAGTCTAAGTCTATGGAAAATGACTTCCGCTTCTTCAAAAGCGGAAATCATTTTTCGGTGCTTCTTCTTCTTCTTCTTCTTCACTAAGGTTGCCGGCCGCCGCCGGTCACCGGTCTCCGGCTGCCGGTTGCCGGTCGCCGCCGCCGGACACCGACCGCCCCCGCCACCGCGGTCACCGGCCTCCCGCCACCGCCGGTCGCCGGTCGACGAAAAATATTTTCCGAAACTTTTTCATATTGGTCGCCGAACACCGAAAAATTATGTTCCGAGAAAATATTTTTCAGAAAAATGACTTCTGAGAAAATATTTTCCAAAAGGAGAATATTTTTCTCCAAACGAACGGAACCTAAATGGCTTTTTGTTCAAAGTTGCTTATCAAAACACGTAGTTTTTACATTTTACCAAAACTTCTTGAGAAAGTTGAATTAAACGTAGCCTCTTCATTCTCTCTTGTGCTCACTCATCTGCACTCTCACCTCAGTTTGGATATGAATTTTCTTGAAATGGGTTAAATATTAAAGTGTTTTAGCAATATGAATTGAGTACGGTATGGGTTACTAAATTTACATTGCATGGAAAATGGGTCAAAAATGGGTTAAACGGGTTATTTGGGTCTGACCATTTTCGACTTAACCCAAATCAGACCCGATCTAACCCACCTGTTCGACGAGTTTACTTGGAAGCAGTTGTACTCCTGAACTCACCGTTCTCTTCTATCAACTCGGCCATGCAATTTATGAAACCAGTTGATTTTTTCAGTAAGTTGCACTTCCGAACCTTCATCTGAACGTCTCAAGTGGGATCATTCTCTGCAAAATTTCTTTGAAACCACACCTGTCCAGTCTGTTGAAGCTTTACGCTACTGTTTCAAAGTAGTCCTAACTACCCTCTGTATCTCAATTTAACTAGAATCTAACTCTGGTCTCTTCTCCACAACCCCAACGCGCCGGCCTTTTCGATTCCGTTTTCTTCGCAAAACAGGAATTATAGCAGCATAAGCCGAGTACAAATCGCTCGAACAATAATAGATCCAGGTATGCCTATAAACTCCTCTTACTGGTTTCCTTGTTTGCATTTAATTTGGAAATCATGTTGGATTTTCTTCATTTCCCCAACGGAGTCTACAAAGTACTGGTGTGAGAGAAACTGATGAAAGAATATGAATCACTTGTAAATTCTTGTCAAACTTTTGTGTGGTTATAACACATGGAACTGTGAGACTATGTACCTTTTCTGTACAAGGGTGGCTGTTTCTTCCTTTCCCACCATTTCTAAACAAATGTTCACCCTCCCCTAAAAAAATTTAATCACAGCTACTAACTTCTTTACCCTGTATCATCATTATCTGCTCAAACTTTCCTTTATCCACAAGTCGAAGAAGTATCTTCTGATATGGAGTGGAAACATCCGAGTTTTGGTTGTGATGTCGCGGCTGCAAGGCCCTGAAGCAACTTGATTACTTCGCTAGTGTCGTCGAGATAGTACTTGGCCATGCTTGGCTTCTGCCCGACGGTACATGCGAAAACTTCCGCTGCAGATGTCGAGGGAGTCGAAACTGGGCGCGCGATAGCCTCAAACATATCCTCGTCCGAGCGGTCGTCTCCAATGCACAGCAAGAAGTCGGGCGACTTCCCGCTACTCTGCACGGTCGATATCAGATTCTCAACCACCGTGCCTTTGTTTACGCCCTGCAATTAGCCATGCAGTTGAGCAAGTCTTTCTACTAGAAGTCATTGTTCGAACTACAGATTAGCCATGCAAAATTGGACTTGATGTTGCTACCACCAAGAGTCGTTACCATACACAATCAGATGTTGCTAATTCCAGATCATGAACCAGTTTTGCATATAGTTAGAGATATCAACCATCTTTTCGCCAGAAAATATGCCGGTAAATCCCAATTCTTATTTGGACACCTAAAGGCTAAGCACAGATCATCATACCTGCGGTTTCACTTCGACGATGTGTTGACCCCTTTTGACGACCACCGGCTCGTTCGTGAGCACGCTCTCCAGGTGATTGAGAAGCTCCTTCGCCTGGAATGACCCGAATTGGGGATCTGCGTCTTGATGGTGCCAAACCAATGCACTCTCCTTAGTCTCTATGAAAGAGCCATCTGTTGCCTCTATGTACTGCTCCATTACTGGTTCGGCTATCTTTTTCCATTCGAAATCCATCGTCAACCCGCATGTTTCCCACTCTGAATCTGCAGTCCACCTGCAAAGGAACCGCAAAACAGTTTAAGGGACAAAATCAATCACCTCCCATCTAACCCAACAGTTCGAGCAAATATTTTAAAGCACCCACCTTTTAATATAACCATGCTCTGCTGCGATACCCAACTTCTCACATGGCGAAAACCACGCTCCCAGAGAATCTTTACCTCTACCACTCACGATGAAAACAACGTTTTCCGGATCCCTGGATAGGCTATTCAGTAACGAAATCACCTCACCGCTAGGCCTTTTGTCTATGGAAGCTTTTGGCAACAGCGTCCCATCATAGTCCAGTAAAATCAACCGGTTCTTCGTGTTTCGATAAGCAGAGGTGATGTGATCCACCGAGAGCTTCCGGAAGCTGGGCCCTAAAGCGACGACCCTGAAGCCCAAACCGAATCCAATTCCCCAGCACCTCTTCTGGTAATGCTCCCTGCAAGCCCTCTCAAGGTCCTGGTCGAAACTCCGAGCCCAGTACTTGACGTCGTGAGAGCTTATGTACTTGTAATGCTTCTCGTGGCGCAGCTGCTTCTCAGAGTCGGAGGTCGTGATCGCCGCGTTCATGGCATCCGCGACGGAATCTATGTCCCACGGATTGACGCGAATGGCCCCGCTCAGCGACGGCGAGCATCCTATGAACTCCGACACGATGATCATGCTGTTTCTCGGAGCGGAGCTCTCATCGATTCCCAGTGCCCTGTCCAAAGCAGGGCTACCCTGTCTGCAGACGGTGTACTTGTAAGGCTCAAGATTCATGCCATCTCTAACAGCATTCACCACGGCGCATTTGGCGATCGAATAATACGCATCCTTCTCTTGCGTTGCGACCGGCCCCTTAATGTAAACAATCGGCTCGTACCCAGGTCCGCCGTACATTCTGTTGATCTCGCCTGCGATGTGATCAGTCTCGATCTGGACCTGCTGCACATCTTTCCCGCTACTCCTAGCGGGATTGGTGATCTGAACCAAAACCACCTTGCCCCTCAATTCAGGTTGTAGCTCCAGGAGTTGCCCCATCGCCAAGAACTTCAAGCTAATACCTTTGAACATGTCCAGATCGTCCACGCCCACTATGACAAATTTCCCCTCATATTGCTCCTTCAATTCTTTGACCCTCTTAGCTGTCGATTCCATGGACAAAACAGATTGAAGCAGGCCCATATGAATCCCGGCTGGCAAAATCTTGATACTCACGGTCCTACCGTAGTAGTCCAACCCAATGTACCCTCTTTTCGACTCGTAATCGAGCCCCAACATCCTGCTGCAGCACGTCAAGAAATGCCGCGCGTAATCGAATGTGTGGAAGCCGATCAAATCGCAGTTCAACAAGGCCATCAAGATCTCGTCACGCACCGGAATCGTCCTGTAAATCTCCGAAGACGGAAAGGGGCTGTGCAAGAAAAAACCTACCTTGATCCTAGCGAACTTCTTCCTCAGAAAAGTAGGCAGAATCATGAGGTGATAGTCGTGTATCCAGACATAATCCTCTTCCGGGTTGATCACTTCCATGATCTTTTCCGCGAAAACCTTGTTGGCAGACACATAAGCCAGCCACTGCTGGCGGTTGAACCGAGCCCCGTGTTTCGGCGACATGGGCAACATGTAGTGAAACAGATGCCAGAGATAGTGCTTGCAAAAGCCATGGTAGAACTTGTGCTGCACATCCGCAGGCAAGAAGGTCGGCACGCACCGGAACGTCTCGAACAGCGACTGCGAGACCTCCTCCTGATCGGCGGCGTCAATGTCCGCCCCCAGGGAGCCGACGTACACGACCTCCACGTCGGGCCTCAGCCCGTCCTTGAGCTGCCACACCAGCCTGTCCTGGTCCCACTCGAACCTCCACTTCCCGGTCTGCCTGTCCCGGTGGGCCCGCACGGGGAGCTGGTTCGCGACCACGATCCGCCGCTCCGGCGTCGCCGCCGACGACGACGACGCGGCCTCGTCCGACTCCGACCGCGGCGACGCCTCGCTCCCGAAGTCGGACATCACCCCGGCGGTCGTCATGACCCTGGGAATCCGGCTGACGACCCGGAAGTCGTCCAACGACAGCAGGCTCAGCAGGTCCAAGCAAGATCTCGATATCATAACTCCTTCGGGCTATCCCGGGGGGAGTGGCACGCAAGAAACGGAGGGCAACCGGATCAAGAAAGGAAGGAAGAGGGGGCGGCGCCGTATCAAGATTCAAGAACCGATCAAGATTCAAGAACACCCTCTCTAATATCCAACATATGTAACAAAGGAAAAGGTCTCTGGGGAGGGGAGAGGAAGATGCAGATGGCGGGGGGGCGGGGGCGAAGGAAGGAAGGAAGGAAGGGAGGCGGAGGAGGAGGGGGACGGAGACGAGGATAAGAACGAACGAAGGAAGGTAAGAGGGAGCGGCGGGATTTTTATATGGCGCACGTAAAGGATTTCTAGCAGCTTGGCGGTCCACGTTCATTTCATCTCGTGCTTTTCCTTTTGCATTAATTAATTATTATCATCATTATCATTATTTATTTGTTTATTCTCTCCCTCTCCCTCCCCCCTCTCTCCCTCTCCCTTCCCTCGTCCGAAGTTTTGTTTTTTTTTTGGGTCAAACCCTCGTTCGAAGTTATCCATTCGGTCTTTCCCTTGCCAAAATATAAATATAAATATAATTGTAATTATTGTTATGGTTCTCCTCACTCCCTCTGCCCACCCGCCGCTGTAACCGACTAATATACTAATGATGCCCCCCCCGCCTCCTCCCAATTTGTTTTTTTAATCACCCATGAATGGGACCTGTTACGGATGCCGCCGGGAACTCGAAATTACCGAAACACCCTGCGTCGGATATATACATATATACATATTTTTTAAATAAGGGTTAACGCGACCAAAAAACCTCAGGACCGATAAACATGCGGCTTTTTATTAATTTTCCTTAAATTTTACTATCGAATTATCGAGTTGAATGACCTGTAGCAGTCGGCGGATTTTACTTTCCGTTTGTCATATGTGTATCTGTTTATGATTTTTCGTGGTATTGATCTTAACGAAGGGTAAATTTATCATGAAACAGATCTAATTTTTGGTTTTTTTATTATTAAAAATTAATTTGAGATGTATCGGTTCGGGGTTTTCGACGGTATTAACTCTTTTTTTTTTTTAATTTTATATATTGATGACCTCATCAGCCATCTTCGTATCTTGGTTTTTCTTGGTAAATGGCATTAAGAGGGCACGGTCAACACGGGAAAAAAAAACACAACATATATATATATTCTGGAAAATGGTCTCCGGTACAGTGGGCCACGTGGCAGGATTGGCTTTTGCGGCTCGTCGTGGGGCCCTCGCCTCTTTAATAAAGGAGCGGACGATAGGAGAACACGAGGGGGGGGAAGGCGGAAGGGGGAGGGGAAGGAGAGGATTTCTTCCGGCTCCGCTCAGCATCTCCACAGGTTTCCGCGCGACCGACACGTGTCGCGACCCGATTCGCTGGACGCGCCTTTCCCCGGGGCCCGCGATTTGGGGGTGGGGCCCGCACCAGCGCGAGGTGGGGCCCCGGAGGTGGAAACGTGGCATGTCCGAGCCGTTGATTAGTCACGGCGTAAA